>JAQFVV010000046.1:1764428-2289190 GCA_028023455.1 Epiperipatus broadwayi | reverse complement strand
TAGCAATCCATTCCCGGACTAAAAAAAAAGTAAAAAAAAGACCTTTCTCCCCCTTCTATTCTCTTTTTTTTTAGCTCGTGTTTTTTTTTTTTTTAGTGATTCTACACGACTTCTATTTATACATTTTTTTTACTCATCTGGTCTACCTTCTTCAATCTCCCCTTTCCCTTTCTGGTCATGCAAGCACCTAATACACCAACCCCCTTGCTCTAGCATAGTTGAATATAATTAAGTAACGTAATATAATTGTTAAATATATAACTGTTTAACTAAGATAATAAAATTTGATTATTCTCTCGCTATAGAATTTTTATTTTTAGTAAATAAGATTAAATATGATTATAAATTGAATAAATAAGGTAACCTAATTCTAATGCTTAACTTTTTATTACTATATATTACAAATGACCAAATGATTAATAAGATAAATTCTAATTAAAATAAATAAATTAAATATGAATAAATAAACGCCTAAATAAGCTAATATTACTATAGGTTATAAATATGAGTTACAAATAAATAAATATAGTTAAATATGTAAAACTAATTAATTATCCCTAAACTAAAAAAAAACCTTAAATATAATTTCCCTATGTTGCTCTAAGAGTACTTCTAATCTGGTACCGTTTAATAAGCGTGGTTTCGAACTCCTTGTATTAGACTTTATGTAATTTAAAAGTAATTTTCTCCAGCTTTCATTTATCTGGTCTGTCCCTTTGTAGAGTGGGTAAAATTTTCAGTTCTTGGATAAGCGTCCGTGCTTATCTTTTACCCAAACTCGGTCTCCTACTTCGAACTGGCAAGTTGAATTCTGTTTTCTTTTCTTATGTGCATCTGCACGTTTATGGAGTATTCAAGCCTGCTCTTTATTCTGGAGATCCACTGTTTCATTATTTATGCTTAATACTATGGGAATGGCTGGTGGACCACTGTTATCAAAATGAAGTCTCCAGGGTGGAAATTCTGTGTGCTCTGTCTTATTTATATTTTGCACTAAGAGGTCTCTTAAAGTGATACCACCCAATCCTTTTATTTTCTCCCAAGGGTTTGACTTTGGGTTCTCTATGGAGTTTAGAATGTATTGAAGCTGTTGTTGCTCCATCAGGACTCCCTTCATACTTTCTTTGTTCGCCTCTTCCCTAAGATGCTCTTCTCCTCTGGGTCTTGTATTGCACTGCACACTTTCTTTGTTTTCTACTTTGGTTACTTGAATTTCAGAAGGGAATTTAGAATCTACTTTTATTTCCATTTCTGATGGGTTTTTATCTTCCACTCTGACTTCTCTTTGTACTGTCCTATCCTCTGCTTCTTTTATTTCCACCTTGACTCCACTAGCTAACTTTATTCTTTTTGGTGGTAACTCTTTATCTTCTACCCATATTATCCCTTTCTGTTCCTTTTCTACTCTGTCCATTCTCTCTTGCAGCACCTGTATCTCTTGTACTATGTCTACTCTTTCTTCCACTGTCCCTCTATGAACTATTTCTAATGCCCTTTCTAGACCTTCCACTTTTTTCTCAGTTTCCTGTCTTATATCCTGTATCTCTTTATGCAGAAGCTCTCCCTGTCCTTCCAACTTATTCCTTACAGTGAGAAACTCCCCTTTTACTGTTCTCAAGCCAGTTTCCATTCGTTTTTCTTGCATCTCCAAGAGCCCCTCATACTCTCTCTCTGAGTTTCCTCAATTTGCCCTTTACATTCCATGACTAGTCTATCCATTGTTTCCTGTAGAGTTTGGAACCTCTGTTCTACCTTGCTGTCAAACATGTGCTCTATATATTGACACATTTCTTCTCTACCTCTTTTTTCCTTTTCTTCCCTTTCAGCCTTATCTTTTTCTTTTTCTTCTCTATCTCTTCTTTCCTTTTCTTTCCTTTCAGCCTTATCTTTTTCTTTTTCTTCTCTATCTCTTCTTTCCTTTTCTTTCCTTTCAGCCTTATCCTTCTCCATCAATTTCATCAGTGTTCTTATGCTTGGTTCCTCATCTATTACTCCCTGTTTTTCCCTATGCCTCTTTTCTTGTGTTGGTTTTGGCTCACTTTTCTCTTCTAAGTTCTCATATTTGCTCACTGCTATTTCCTCCTCCATACTGATACTATCCTTTACTATCCTTCTCCCCGATCTCAAAGTTTTACCTTCACTTTCTACTTCATTTCCTATCTGCTCTTCCTGTTCCTCTTTTCCCTCCTCTTTTCTTTCAACTTCCATTTTATTTTTATTTTTCTATATATATCTTAGTACTATTATTTTCTTTGATCTGCTTCTTTTATTTTTATATCTGACAGCTGACTCGCCGTCTACTCCCCCAGAACTGACTACCTATCATTACCTCAATCACTCTTTCTTTGCCCATTTTTCCTTTTTGTTATTTGCCACCTGATACATTTAACTAATATATAAATATATAATAAGCACATCTAAATAATAAATTAAATTTTCAGACTCACCCAGCTTTTGACTTGTCACCTGCGGTTTCTCCCTTAAAATTAAACTTTTTTTTTTTTCAGTATGCGTGTATTTCTTTTTCTTGCTTGATCATTTGTGTATTTATATATATTTTTCTTGCTTGATCATTCTCTTGCTCATCCCCTTCTGAATCACCAATTTATTTAAATTACTTACAAACTCAATTATTTATAAATTTTAATACTAGATTATGGGTTGTTTTGTTTAATTTATACGTATTTTTGTCATACTGCAGTGATATTTGGAACAAAAAAATATACTACTCTATTCAGGGTTGTGTACTTAGTCTAAGCCACACGTTGGGTCGCTAACTCCGGGAAAAAAAATATACCTATGTAACGGTCAGGTTTGTACATTTGCTCAACAGACTGAGAGTCCAAGCCAGAGAACCAAAAGCTGACCAAGTCGGGATAGTAATACCCTACGTCTGATCATACCTTAACTCTCTCACTCGTGCTTCCAAGTCAACCCATCACGAATGACATGCCTGAGGTTACACTCGATACCTCTTTGATCACGTTCCAGCAATAGCAAAGCAGTAAAACATGAGACATCCCCCCTATTATATATTAGATAACTTAACTAGTGATTTATTTAGCTAGCTTTCATTTAGTATACGTTTTAGTTAGGAAATGTAATATTTTGTAGAAAGGATTTACCGGAAAGTCTTTAAGGCCTTGTTCATTGCGCTTCTCTTTATATTCAGTCAGGCTGGGCTTCTCTTAGGTTTTAGTCGGGATGTAACTTCGTGAATTTATCTCTGTGGCAGCTTTCTCCATTTCTCTGATCAGGAACTATCTGGTTTCTCAGATACAGGTTCTTTCTCTTGTGATGGGCATGGTGGAGGTCTTCTTTCATCGGTAGCCGCTCGTGGAAGAGCAAACGGCTGTCTCTGTGTCTTCTAGCCAACGGTCATTTTATAGCAGCTTGGATGATGGTTTTTTTTAGATTTAGCAGTCTAAACGGCAGGAACAGTTTTCTTAGTTAACTCGGGTCTTCGGAAATAAAATTTGGCAGCAAGCACAAATTTCTCAGCAACAGAAAAAAATTTACACGGATGATGATAGATGATGGAAGAGGCTAGATTAGAGAGCTTTGGTGTCTATTTGGGCCCCTTTTTATGCTGTATTTTTGACAGAAGTAACCTCCTACTTTGAGTCATGCCACATCACAAGATGACTAGTTCAAACTAGCCTTTAACCAAATATCCAGTTAGTAAAAATATTAAGTATATCTAAATCTGGACATGGAAAGGCTCTATTGTTTTAATTGACGTCAGTTTTAAAAGATATATATTTTTAAGAGAATGGTCACAGGCAATTTGTATAGATTTTGTATAGATTTATGCCTGACTGAATATTATAATTGGTCTTGGTTATAATTTTTAAATAGGTCAAATTTTAGTCAAAGATTTATTTTTAGAATGAAGTGTTAAAACTGATAAAACTTTCTGCTTGTAATTTTAAGCAAACAAAAGAATTGAAAACTTGGAATTAGTCAAAATGAATACTGACTTAAATAATTATTGAGAAAGAATATTGAAAAATAAATAATATTATAAATTTAACTTATTATGCTGCTATATAGATAAATTAATTATACAGTTATGTTTATTTCAGTTTTAACAAATCTAACAGACTATGCTCGTATATAAATATTTGAGACTGTAATTTTATATTTATAATTTTTAAGGACGATTATATACGCACATACTCGCAATATTATAAGGACAAAGTTTTTAAAATTGAAGAAATACACGCCATCTGAGTACAACAAATATATACTATTATCAAAGATAATAGGTGAAATAGGTGTAACCGTTTCAATAATACTTAATACACTCCATAGCTATATTATTCCAGACACTCTCCATCTTTAAAGTAAGAAAGCTCAAATTTTAGCACTACACTCAAAAGGAAATTCTCTTAAATGTCATGTGCCATGATGTAATATATACTAAAATTCAAGGTAATTTAAATAAGTGTGAATATAAATAAGCAAAGATCTTACATTGCAAATAAAAAACATGGTGAATTTTGAATAGACTGTGAAAGACTATACAATAAGTTATTTTTACTCCCCAAACCCAAATAAAAGAAAAAGAAACAAATGCATAAAGCTAGCTAAACTCAATATAACTATTGTGACTATCACCATACCTATCACTTGAAATTTCTTTTTATTAGTTTTAAGAGTCTATATTTTTACATGGTACTATGTCCAGTAAGTTTTGTGATTGCTTTATCAACTGCAACCTTTCTGTACATCTGACAATCAGTCTTAAAATTTATATTGCACTGCTTTATAATACTTTAATTTTGTATATAAAAATCATTATTTGTTATACAAACACAGACATGCAAGTGTAAACACACTAATACAAATATAAACATACTATTAAATTATTAAATATTTTGAGAATCATTATGCCTATAAAATAAGATTGAGTCAAACTTGTATGTATCAGAGACCCAAAATTATATTGTACATAAACCACAACATTATATTTGAATATAAGTATAATTTATATACTACACATACTAACACAAATCCAAACATATTAGTAAACGATAATTTATGAATTAATAAAAAAAATAATAATAATGCTATGCAAATAATAAAAAAAATTAAAATTGAATGCTTATGTTTTTATCAGGATGATGACCTTGAATCATCCAGACATCTTTAATTCATTTTATTATACAGTCTTGCCACTATAAAAATTGTGCCTTTGTCTTCTTTGTGAAATCTACTAAAATGTGCAGAAAAGAAAAAAAAATTAATGAATCTATCAATAAAAAATATTAATAAAAAATATAAATTTTGACCAATTTTAACATGCAATATGCCATTTTTAAAAGAAACAGAAATAGCGAAGAATACTGGTACTTTTGTAAATGTCATGCTTATAGTTTTCCTGAAATTTTACAAGGAAAACAAAATTCCAATGAATCAGCTGCCACTAGCGCCACTAAAGCCATTAAAGTAGGATTTCCAAAACAGATTGAGAATTGTTGTTAAAATAATACGAAAGTTCAAACTCAAAACATTTTTTTCTAAAATAATTAGAAACAGTACCAATAGTCAAATTTAAGATTAAAAATCTTTTATAAAAAACAAATAAATGGTTAAAAAATTTTATATACATATATCAATTGCATAACTAGATGGTACACTATACATATATAAACACTATACTTAAAAAAAATGTATATATATGGAAACTCACAGCTAATAACTTGAGATTGAAGTAAAGATCTGATGTATACTAATATGATGTAACATTGTACGTTTAGATAAGTTTAAGCAATAACTTAACCAGCCAACAAGCCAAGAAAACCTGGCATTGCAAACAAAAATTATGCCATATGATAATAGTATTTGACTGTTTTGAATATCTAGGTATATGTAAAGATATTCTTAAAAATGTTTTAATTCATGAAGAATTACTTTTAAAAACCTGCAGAAAATCTGTTTAGTTAGTTAGTTGGTTGGTCGGTCGGAAAGAAAGAAAGAAAGAAAGAAAGAAAGAAAGATAGATAGATAGATAGATAGATAGATAGATAGATAGATAGATAGATAGATAGGTAGATAGGTAGGTAGGTAGGTAGGTAGGTAGGTAGGTAGGTAGGTAGGTAGGTAGGTAGGTAGGTAGGTAGGTAGGTAGATAGATAGATAGATAGATAGATAGATAGATAGATAGATAGATAGATAGATAGATAGATAGATAGATAGATAGATAGATAGATAGATAGATAGATAGATAGTGATAGATAGAAGAAGAAGAGAAAACAGACAGACAGACAGGTAGGTGTAGGTACATAGATAGATAAATAGCTAAATAGATAAAAAGGGCAACATGCAGCCAGATCAACAGATAGTCAAGACAAACTATTTGAAGTTATATAGATCTGATTGTAAATCCATAACATTTTGTAATACTTGCGAAATATATATATGGACGTTACACATATAACGGCATTTTAAGAGAAAAAGAAGAAGGAAGTAATTACTTTATTACTAAAATGAAAATAGCTTTCATTTAAGAAAAGTAATTGTATCAAAAGTAAATGATTGTGTATACAATTTTTTTAATGGAGTAAAAGTTTAGAATTGGAGTAGGAGAGGAAAATAATTGTTAAATAATGGTTGAAATGAGCTCTCCTTTTTAAGTACATAAAAATGTATGTATGAATAATATGTGTATAATAATAATAAGTAAATGTAAAAATGAAAACACAAGTGAATTTGAAAAGGAAAAAATGTTTAAATGTAATTAGTAAAAGATTACTGGCTGTTAAAAGAAAATTAAAACTAACAATTAAATTAATTAAAACCATTCTAACTTCAACAATACAATATATAACAATGAGATAGCTAAATTAATCTTTATATAAAATTAGATAGCAGAAAAATTCAAGAATTAATTAAACTTGATCTAAATACTGATAAAGATAAAACAATGGGAGGGAGAAGTATAAAAGAGAGAAGAAAAATAAATTATTAGACAGTCAGATTATTAAGTAACTTTGGAGTATAAGTATTATTGTTATTATTATTAGCACTTTGTTGTGATAGTATTATTATTAAAAATAAAGGGGAAAAGACTAGCAGAAGAGGTTGTTGGAAAAACTGTCCATGTTTCCGATACGCTTGTTTCTTGAACCATTCATTATTGTACAATGACTTAGCAACATACAGTGCTAAAGAATAGTAGGAGTGTTCTGCTGGTCTTCAAGCCTGAGTCTTCAGTACCATCAGATGTTCTCAATCTGAACCAATGCCTTACCTGTGATTTGTAAGCTGCTGTTAATTTTCTCTCTGTCTTCCATTGTTGAGTCACAGAAGGAAAGCAAATCCTGGAAACATCAATGGAGACCAAAGAGCCAACTGATTGGTCGTCAACAAGTGACAAAAAAACAAATATGAAACTGAACCAATATAAGTTTTGTCTGCTGTTATAAAATCTAGATAAATATAATTTTCCTCTCCTATTATAAAGTTTTATACGTATATGTGTTAATGAAATGAATTCTAATGGACAATCATAATTGCAGACCAAAGTAATCTTTAACATTTTTTATGTAAACTTTGCTGTATTATATTATACTTATATGTGGGTATGTAAAATGAATATTTATTTGTTTTAGGGTTACTTTTTCAATCCTCACTCTCTTGCAACTGCATCACCATTAAATTAGTTTCTAAATAGTTGTATGTGTTGAGTAAATGTGACAAAGGTTCCACTCAAATGAGAAAAGGAGCTAGTCTGGGATATGTCAAGTGCTGGATTGTGTGTCTGTTGTCCAAATCATGCTGTCTATATAACATATGCTTGGCTAGTATCTGAGTTTGAATCTCAAAACAAATAAAATGCATTGAATGGCAGGATTTGAATCCAGCAGTTGAGGTTGGGCCATAGTCAGGGAATGTAATTGTGTTATGATTTGTAAAGCTCGATCTGGCCATGGGTATCATTGATGGTTATGCTGCCAATAGTATTCTCCCCTTTGCTTGAAGATCAGTCTTGTTCCAGGAGTGTTAATAATAGTTAGACCAGATATTAAAGTAATTATTAAAATGTATAAATGTTAAACTTATTAAAGTTATTTTACAAGGTATTTCAAACCTATAGTTAAACATGATATTAAAACTTATTTAAAGTTTAGATTTAAAAAGATATTAAAGCTATACTACAGAAAGGTGGACCCAGCACAATATATATAGTATCCTCAGATTTTTATAACTATATTTTTGCCTACCTGGGAATATTAACAATAAATAACTAATTTCGTTATTCTTAGTATATAATACTATAAAAACAACAGCCACTTTCTTTACTCTATTCCTGTTTATAATAAAATGATGACTTCCAGCTTTGATCATGATCTACTGACCTATTGAATTCATTTTAAGTTGAAATAAAAAACAATATATAATAAATACTTTCACACACACACATGCTTATATATTTTCATAATTTATAATCTGCTCTTTAAAAAAATTAGCTCGTGTCTACGTTAAAGTACACCAGAAATCTGAGAAAAGCCTAATATATTTTCTTTGTTATATTTTGAGATATAAAAAACCACAAGGAAACTTCTTGAGACTTTTTATAGAAATTTCTTTTAAATCCCATTTGCATTTTAGACATTCTGTATTATGAAAGCAACTATATAAGAAATATTGTAAATATAAAGCCAAGGTAACATAAATATATAAAAGTTATCTTGATATCAGATCTATATACAAATGCAAGTTAAGATGCCTAGGTTTAAAAACCTTGTTTTTACAATTTTAGATATAAAAGATTAAATGTTAGCGGTGAGATGTATAAATGCATTAATTCCAGCTTTAAATTCTAATTTTTACTGACTAAAAAAATATTCAAAAACTAATTGATCTTGGGTACTACAGCATTCTTATATTTACTAATAAGTTTTACTGTAGATATCTCTAGAATCAGATAAATAAAATTGCCCTCGAAAATATAATAGATTATATGATGTTTTTGTTGTTATTATAATTCCTAGACACAGAGTAAAAAAGGCTTGCAGTTTTTATACATTGAGGTCACAAAAATATATAGAAACTGACTCCTTAGCAGATCATATTTCAACAATTTAGCCTTCCTTAAGTTATTGACTTGAATAAAATAAAGGCAAGAAAAGTGATTTTCAGATAGTTTGTATGTGATTTTATTGCATTCTACTATCTCGTGTTCTGGTGTCATGTTATTGTTAACATTAAACTATATGTCAAATCAATAAATAAGAAAATTTGATGTGGAAAATAAACAAACATTTTGAAACACTGGAATAAATATGCAGTCTTTAATGGTTAAACATATATATGTTTACTTGTATATATGTGTTGAATGCGCAGTTCTCTTTTTTAATATATTTTTAAAAAGTTTCACAGGCAGTAAATCTTAAAACTGAATTCTAGTATTTGATTTAGTGATAGTTCTGGCCTGTACAATGATGATAAATTTAAACCCAACAAACTCTTTCATTTATAAGAGTTTTTAAAACAATGGTTTGGTCATTTATAATATTGTATTTTCATTTATTAAGAAATAACGGTTTTGGTTTCTAGTCTGTACACTTAATAATCTAAACTTTCATGGGTTGTTATTTTTTCGTCTCATCGCCAATTTTATAATATGTTTTGTCGTTAACTGATCATCTTAAAAGTTAGCCTGGTATTACGTTCTCCTATGTGAAATACGTCTTAATTAGTTTTATTTTATTACAGATATGATGTTTCAAAAATATATAGAGATTTTAAATACTGGTAACACAATATAATTTTTCAGTCAACAATTCATTTCAGATACAAATTATTAATTTCAATTTTAGGTCAACATTTCTCAATGATCAATAAAAAAATATATATGAAATTAATTCTGGAATACTTATCAAAACATGTTTTTGAAATAAATCTTCTTATGATTATTCATTTCAAAACCCTGACCAAATGTGTTGCAGCTTGTTGTAATTTTGAAAATGCACCCCCCCCCCAAAAAAAAAAGATAAACAACTATGTTGTATATTATTTACATGCAAATGAAATAAATGTGTATATTTTACCCTAAGATATCATTAAATGAATATGATAGCCAAGTGCAGCTAATAGAATGGAATTATAAACAAGTGAAATCATTAGAAAACGAAGACATTCCCAATAAAACACTCTTGTGAGTTTATTATCTTAATTTTGCACTCTGTTATATTAAATCTATAATAAAAAAAATATCAAACTTTGTTTATATTAACATTTTTATTTATTAATACCTGTTTTGGTAGTGATTCACAATAAAATGCAATTCAGTTTGAAACGTTCATATTTCCTAAAAACTATAAATTTTGCCATATGGCTTATCATGTAAATATTTTCCTATCTATTATTACTAAGGATAAAAACATAACAAAAAACAAAATGCTACTTTAATATTCAAAGACAGATTTTTCATTAATAGAAGTTTGGGGTAGGAAAAATCATTGAAAGTCTAAATTAGACTAATCATCTGCAAATCATAATCTGAAACATTACAAGAGTACAAATACTTTTAATGTCTATATTTTTAAAAAAGTGTTTGTATACTCAAAATGTTTTTCAACATTCAGTAGCTCATTATTACTATAGATATGAGGATATGTGGGTAAATTGTCAAATAAAGCAAAAAATAACATTACCTTGTTTTGGTGGATGGGTATTATTCTTTATTATCATTATTAGTCTGCTCCGATTGTAATCGTTATAAGCTTTACATTCATAGTCTAGTATTTTTGTCAAATTATGTAACTGTTGTTTACTAATTAATTTGTTTTGAAAATACCAATTATATTGTAAAGTAATATTTGTTTCTCCCTTACACACAATGGTCTCATTTAACAAATTAATCTTGATATCAATTGGTCCATCTAAAATAAATATATATATATATTTCTATGAATATTTTCATAAATAAAACATGTAAACATATATAACATTATCCCATGTTTATATTTATTTGCAGTTAATATTAGCATTATAATCTGCTCACATCTCTTAATATTACAATAAATACTATTCAAAGATGTTTCCTAAATGTCTGAAAATATCAAGAAATTTGGGGTATTCCTGAAAATCCTTGAATAATGTTTGCTATTCAAATGATGACTGATATGTTCTTTCTAACATTATATAAATGGTTGATTATAATAGTTGAAAAAAATAATATTTCACTATGAAATTAGGAGCTTTGAATTTAAAAAAAAATTAATAATTTTAGCTGACGTTAAAATGTTATGTAAAAGTTAGAACTAAAACAAAACTAGATTAAAATTCTAAAAGATTTATTCAACTAAACATAATATGCGCAACCATAAGTATATGGACCAACATCATGTTTTAATTATATACATGCCCCAAACCCTATAAATAATAGATTGAGAATATGTATGAGTTTTCACTTTTAATATTTTTAAAAACTACAATCTTTATAAAGACATGTGATATGTATAAACAGTGAAGTGTTGAATTTAAAATTTGATTTTATTTTAAGCAATTTAGTTTATATACATATAATATTTTACAAATAATGCTTTTATCTAATGTGCAACAAAAAGGCAATCTCTACATTTGAATATAAATAATTACAAAAAATATTAACAATTAAATTAATTAATTTATGGGTACCCCACATTTTATTCCAAGATAATTATATATACCCTAATTATGGTTATAGAAAACACTTATTTTTGTGTCTTTAGTGCACAATATGTATTTATTATAAATATTATATACATATATATTATTTTTAACTTTTTATTTACATCTTTTGGCAATTATTCCTATTCCAATATTAAAGTGGAGAATAAAAACGATGTCACAGTATATATAATATTTTGAAGGAAATTTTTAATCATTAAAAATTCATTCGAATATTCTTTTGTTTAAGGAGCTTATAAAAATTGAAACTTTTACAATCAAAAAAAGTGTTGGTGGTCAAGTGTCAGTACAGCTGCCGTACAAGCAGTTGTCCTGGGTTAGCGGGTTAGTTTCCCTGCCGATGCTATGACACATAAAAAAAAAAGTAAGCTTTGTTTTTATATTTATTTTAACATAAATGCTTTATAATGAAAACTTTTTTTAAACAAAACTTACCACCATTTCTAGTGCAGTGGTGAAAACTTACATAACCAATATCAGTGCATTTTAAATCCAGCCTGACAACCCTATTATACTGAACTAATGATTGTACAATCCTGAAATATTACATAATCATATTGGATTGTCATTGATTGCTAACAAGTCTAAAAATTTTGGAAGAAATTCATTTCATAGAAGTATTTTCAAAATCAATTACAAAATTTAACCTAACCAAAGATAAAGAGTTTCTAAGTTAAATAAAATTATTTTAAAGAAAAAAACACTTCAATTTTAAAGTAAGCAACTTTAAAATTATCTAAAGAGAAACAAACATCATTTTATCAATCTTTGAAATATCTGTAGTTATAAAAAAAAATTGCCAAAATTATTAAGTTTTTATAATCACATTTTATTTAAATTCATAATATATGCTGTCAATATGTAATAAATATTCTGAATGCATCATGTGGTATTCAAAATTGATCCAAACCAAAGATTATAAAATAGCTTGTTTCTCTATATGTAGGATTGATATATATTAAAACGTAATGGACTATAATATTTAATATCACTAATTATTCAAACTTATATTAACTGATTGTAGTGGAGATTGAAGAGAGAACTGCTATTGAGTTGCAATATTTCACTGATTATATGCAGTTATTTATGATTTTGAGTGATAAAGGCATTATCATGAAGGTTTGTGATGATGATATATAAGATGTGATAATATTTTAGACTATTTCCATCATCTATCAATAAGCATCTTGAGATTTTTGAACATTGAATTTAAAGGAAACACTAACTAACTGAGCTATTCAAGGCAACAGATAGTAAAAATTTCATAATTAATATATGAGAGTTGGATCAAAGCCTCCTGAATCCTTTAATTTGTTTTTATTATTAATTTGTTCTAAGAACTAGATTACTTAGAATCTTCCATACGTTCAACATTTACTGATAGATGATTGAAATAATCCAACATATCACATAAATGCATATTATTACAAGTAGAGGTATTGTGAAATAAAGATACATTCTCTTCTATGGCATTTGTGATTCTCATCTTCATTGTGATTTAAAGATTTATTTCCTTAGAATAAATTTGTGAGTCTTATCTTTTCAAGTTATTGATTTAGTATATTCATTTTACTAGTAATCACTTTAACATCTATCCAGTTTTTATCATCTTCCACATAGTAAGACTGGTGATTGAAACATTCATATTCATAACAAACTATCACAATATTGAGTAAAAACATTCTGCTCATCAATAAATAAATTAACTAGTTAATGTTTGGTCAGACTTATAATCATTAGAAATTGTAAAAAAATATAATAATTAGTTCATGCAAAATAACTTTTCTTATATTATTATCAAACTTTACCATCATTAATGTTTGATAAAAATTATTATTTTCTTAGTTATGAATAAAAGAATTTTTTATCAATTTCTAATAAGGATACTCAACCTGAACTCACATAATGTCAGTATGTTTCTGATGTGTTCCGTGGAAATCATTTCTTGTTATAATTTTTGAATCTTCCAAATCTTTATAATAATGACTTTTTATAGAATATAGGATGGCAGAACATAAAGCCTACATGGTTAAAATAGTAATTAAATTTTATAGTCATGAAGTTAAAAGTCACCAGTTAAATTCTAATGCTGTAGCGTAACTGCTCACACCATGGAAAAAAGGAGAAGAATATGATTCTAATATTGAGCTGTATATTGACATATCTGTTGCAGTTGACTGTCACAATGTATTGGAACAGTTGAAATAAAGATTACATTTTTAAAAACAATTTAACAAGTAAAACTAAATACTATACATAGCTCAACAAATAATTCCTGCCCATAAAATTTTCCACAGCGAAACATGATTTTTGATTTTTGCCTATTGAACTTCTATTTTTTTAATGATTGATGATTGAATGATGTGTAAATATATTATCAAGTTTGCTTTGAATATATAGATGGCTGCATGAATTTATTCCTACCATTTTCCAGGTTCCAAAATCTAATGTTTATGTGGTGGCCTCCTATCTTCTCTTTATTGCATGTTTAGTACACAAGTCAAACTATAAGAAATCCAAGTACATTTTGGAAAAAAAAACACTTTTTTGCAACTGAGAAATATAAATGAAGCCAAATAACTCCAATCAATGCATGTTTTGAAAATGAAAATCACTTTTTTCAATCTACATCGCAAGGTTTACTTTCTTTCAATCGCAATATTACACATGTGAAATGGCCTCCTATTTTCTCTTCTTTACAATTGAAAGAAAATAAACCGCGAAATATAATATTAAAACGTGTCCAAAACAACAGATAGTCTTCTATTTCCACGTCTATACTCTTGATTTCTGCGAATAAAAAAACATTTTTTGCTCTTATTCAAAAGTTCGTAGTTAAAATTTAAAATTAGTTCTTGTTGTTATTATTACTTAATTATTAATTCTGCGTTTAAAAAGGTTGTTGTTGAAATTACTTGCGTTTTTTATTATGATTTTTTTTTTGGTAATTTCTCATCTTATCATCAAAATGCTGCCGTAATTTTCACAATTTATTCCAATTTGCCTCTAGAATTACTATGTTGCCATTGGATGTGCTTCTTGACTTATAGACGTTGCTTTTGTTATCCTCAAAGTGCTGCTGCATTTATCATAATTTATTTCAATTTGCCTATAGAATTACTACATTTACGTTTGATGTTCATCCTTGCTTATAGACTTTGCTTGGTTCTCTTTATTTAATGGCTAATTACTTTCAGGAAATAGGATAGGAATTCAGCTGATACATTTGTTTACGTGCTTTAATATTCGGTACTTGAGTATTAATCCTACAATATAGAAGAGATAGGAGACTTTTCACATCCGATATAATCTTGCAATCATATCAAATTGAAAGAAAATAAACCATGTGATATATATTGAAAAAGGTCTGAAAAGATGATTTAGATTTTTCAAAACGTGCTTTGATTGTTATTATTTTGCTTTATAGTTGTCAGTTGCAAAAAACATTGTCTTTTTCAAAACATGCTTGGAAAACATATTGTTGTTGTTTGTTTGAAGATGTATTTTGATTATTATTTTTTTGCATTCAGTTCATATGATTTAAATTTAATGAGTGTAAGTAGTTTTTATATTTTGATTTTCATTTTGTTTTTATAATTTCATAAGTAATGTGTGTGTGTGTGTTTTTTGCATTTGGAAATAGTCCAAAATGATGACAATTTGAAAGCTTCCCGCTACCGAATTGAATGTCTTCGTTGTTCTATTGTTCTGTTTGGTGTATTTAGCAAAAAGTTTAGATTGATGAATATTTTTTTATAATTTTTTTTCGCCTGTATGAAAAGCTATAATTAATAAAAGTCTTATAATTTATATTTCTTTACTATTCTTGATTTGTTTACCTTTTTTTTTTTTTTTGTTTATTGTGTGTATTTACATAAAAGGTTGATTAATATTTATCTAAACTTTTTTTTCTGCCTACATGAAAAGCGGTAATGAAATTGTTAGAATTTTGCGAATTTACATAAAAAAGTATAGGTTGATGAATATTTTTTTACAATTTTTTTTTCACCCCTGCATGAAAAGTGCTAATAAAACTCATAATTTCTATTTCTTTATCGTTCCGAATTATTGTTTTTGTTTTGTTTACTTTTTTTTTTAGCGAAAAAATTCCATTTCTTATGTTTTTCTGGTAAAGATCTCAAAACACGTTGCAAGCATTTTGATGGAAAAATTTCCACTTCGTATGTCCATTTTCTGTGGTAACATGAAATTTGAATTGGGTTTTTTAAGCACGATTAATTCTTGTTATGTATTACAGTTTAAGTAGCATACGTGTATATTTTACCTGTGTTTGTAAGTATTATTTACAAAAAATTATATTTTAGTGATTGTTTTATTGGAAAGTAATGTACGTTGTGAAGTTCATTCAATCTATTTTCATCGGGGGGGGGGTCGATAAAATATAGTTTTTATGGTTTGCAATATTGTTTTTAATTGGACATCTATTTTTGTCAATTTGGTTGTTTGAACGTGATCAATTCCTCTTATTTATTACAATACATGACTCCCAACACAAGATATAGTATTTAGGAAAGAATAAAATGAATCCACTTATTCTATCCAACCCAAATGCTTGTATATGGGCAAATCTTAAGTACTGGAAGTGAAAGCGTTAGGATAAACCACTCACTTTAAATTACTGTTTACGATGTCTGAATGAATGACGTCAGCGAAATTATCTAGAATTTACTAAACGTCATTCTCAAATGAAACTTAAACATATGTAAATAAGCATTTATTTTATATATGTGTATATTTTATCTGTTTTTATAAATCAATATTATTTAAACACAATTATAATTTAGTGATTGTATGTAAAATTAACGTTGGGGAGTTGATTCGATATATTTTCACCGGGTGTAGTCTTTTAAAATATAAAATTTATGGTTTAAAATGTTGTTTGAAAATATTATTGCTGCAAATCATATATATGCTTACAATTTTTTAGTGGGTATTAATTTTAGTTCTGCAATACTTTATTAGACTTGCTGGAACTTTTCATATTCGTGTCAACCTTCCGATAACTTTGTAAATCTTTGCAAAAATATCATGTCCAAGATCATCCATGTACAAGTTACTTTTTGCACAAAAAAATCTGGTTCAAAATATCATGTACAAGATCTGTGTACACATTATATTGGTCAGATCATAAGATTTACAAAGTTATCAGTGGATTGATACAAATGTGAAAAGGCCAGCTCGTCTGATAGCATATTACAGGATTATTGAATTCTTTAAATTTTTACGTTCAATTGTATTTGGAGTAGATTTTAAATATGCATAGAAAATATTAAATTAAAATGCATTTCAGGGAATTCACAAAAGTCTTTGTGAATATTTTTTTTTACAAAACGTCTTACAAAGTTCAGCAGTCTATGAGACCAAAAAAAAGTTTCTTTTTAGTTGACATCTATAGTATCTATTTTTTAAACTAGAATTATTTTGAATAAAATAGGTTTTTTTCTTACTTTTCCTGTTTGTTAAACCATTTGTTAATTTGGTTTTTTTTTTTCAAAGTCAAAATTAGTGCGGATATTACTTTACTAATTGTGTACTCGATTTGGGTTTCAAATCTGTGACAGTTAATTCTATCACAACTAGCTTTAAGCCGTCTTGCATTGGTGGTCGAGAGGTCAGCGCGACTGCCTTGCATTTGCAGGCAGTTGCCCGGGTTGCGGGTTCGCGTCCCGGCCGATGCTATGACACTTAAAAAAAAAAAAAAAACTAGCTTTAAGCCAATATAGCTAGTATTCTTTACTTCACTCAACAAGGGAAAAAAACAACAAGCTCTCACAAACCCCCATTTGTCAATTGCAAGAACTTTTTTTTTATTTTTCAAAATCTACTTGAATTGCTGTTATTTTATGTTTTTTGGATTTGACAATTGACACAAGTCTATTTTCACCCAGGAAAAATCAACAAGGCCGAATATGTTTATTGTTGTGAATTATTTGTTTTGTGTATTTACCAAAAAAGGATAGGTTTCTGAAAATTTTGTTTTCCAGCTCCATGTTTAAAAAACGGTAAGAAATTTTTTATCATTTCTATTTATTTATTTTTCTGAATTCTTTGTTTTGTTTTCTATTTTTAAATCAAATCAAATATGTCATATTTTCCTGCAAAATCTCAGCATATGTTCATTTTGGTGGGAAAATTTGTGTCAATTTTAAATGAAAATTCGGTAAAACTGACTTTTAGCGGCCACAACTTTTTATCCTCTATTTTTAAAAAATTGAATTATATACTTTTCGTACTAAGTGTATCTAACTATAAATTTATTTTTTACATGAAAATGAATTTTAAAAAATTAAAAAACTTATACTTTTATGTGTAGATTTGAACTAGGTTATTAATACTATGTAATTGTAAAGTATATCTAACTGTAAATGTATTTTTTACATGAAAGTTAATAAATAAAATTTTAAAAAAATTGCATTTTTACGTGCAATTTTGAGTTAGGTTATGTGGCACAACTTAACAAGTGTCACAAAGGAAGTCCCTGCTGTCAAAATTATGAACTACTTTTGCCATGTGTAATTTTTGCAGTGTCAAAAATGGTAGAGAGAATTTTTATCACTTCTTTAGTTCCCCAAAATAAAATTTTAGACGTTGTGGCTGTTCTGGCAGAAAACTGTAATACATGTTGCCTGCTGGAACATTTTAAAACTCCAGAATTGTCCATGAAATGGTGGCCCAGGAGGCACTTATTAAGAAATAGTATGCCATGTTTGCAATGCAATATTTAGTGTTCGCTGGTAAAATATTCAAACAGCTTAGGTGATGTTAGATGGGAATGCAGAATGTATCACCAACATACATTTATAAAAAGTGTGTCATTTTTTTCCTGAAGCCATCTTTGTTTGAACACCATTGTTCATGTATGTTTTGTTGGGTGAATAATTTGCCAATGCACTTTATTGTTTGCAAGACTGATGTTAGTGAATGAGTGGTCATAGACTGGTGTCATTTTTGCCAGGAAGAATGTGCTACATATTTCCAACAGAAATCCAGAACTTGTCCATAGATTTGATGACAATGGTGAATGACAGATAATGGAGATCGATAAGTCCTATTTCTTTCACCAAAAATACCATAGGGGGCAATGACAAAGGCTATTGGGTGTTCAGTGGGATAGAGAGAGGATCAAAAAAGTGTTTTTAACCATAATTGAAGATAAATCAGCTGCCACTCTGGAACTGCTCAAACAGCAACACATTTTACCTGGTACACATATAATCACTGACAGCTGGTGTGCATATAGCAATATAAGAGTTTAAATAATGGAATATACCATCACTCTGTCATCATCCACCAAGACAACTTTATTGACCTGGATGATCAACTTATCCACACTAATAATGTAAAAAATATATGGATGAGAGTAAAGTATAAGTTAAAATACCAATTTGGTACCAGTAGAGCTTTGTTTTCATCCTAGCTGCCAGAATTTGCATTTAGGGATATGCACGAAAATGCCACCATTTTTGGGAATTTCCTCATGTGCTGCAAGAAGTATTTTGTGGAGTAAAATGGGAAATTTAAGGAGTGAAAGTAAATGGAGATTATTTAAGTCATTTAGATTTTGCAGTTGATGTAGTTGTTTCTGCAAATAATGCTTTAGAACTGCAGAAAATGTTGTAGGAGTTTTCAGATAAAAGTAGGAATGTAGAACTAGAGATAAATGTTAAAAAGACTAAAGTAATGTTCAATGTATTTTTTTTTTCAAAATATGCAAAAAAAGATTGATTATGATGACTTAGAAGAAAATATTTTGGTCAGATTATTAATACAGATGGAAACATAAAGAATGAAATTAATCATAGAATTAACTTGATTGGAGTGCTTTTGGTAGAAATAACTTGATACTAAAAGGAAATATGCCTATGTATTTGAAAAGAAAGGTTTTTAACAAATGTATTTTACCTGTTCTTACTTATGAATCTGAGACTTGGACACTTAACACAAGAGCAATACAAAGACTTCAGATCACTCAAAGAAGGAGTAACAAGAAGAGATCGAAAACACAATATATGGATAAGAGAACGAACAGATGTTATTGACCTCATTGAAAAAATTAAAAGACTGAAGTGGAGTTGGGCTGGACATATTGCTAGAAGAGCTGATAATAGATGGATAATTGAAATCTTAAACTGGATTCCAAGAGATTGTAAAAGACAGAAATAGACCACATGTGAGATGGATGGATGAAATATGAAAATGTGTGGGTGTGATGTGGAGAAGAAAAGCTAAAGATCAGAGAAGATGGTTTGAACTTAGAGACCATCATTCTGCAGTGGATTGATAATGGTTGTTGTTGTTGATGATATATTGATTTTGTTACACGAGTATTGCTTGTTTGTGTTCATTTATATATATGTGTGTGTGTTTTGTTTTAATTGGCATTTGTTTGGGGTTTTTGCTTGTAATCCTTTTCCTTATAAAGTTGTCTTATATAATAAAGTTATAAGAAGGGGGGGGGCGTAAAATAAATATAAAAAAGGGAAAACATTATGTGTGTTTTGGTATGGATTTTTGTAAAGTTAGAAAGGTACTTGTTATTTGTAATTGGTTTTTATTATGGGTTTAGTTTTTAATAACTTTTCATTGAATGACGTTAGGAGGATTAAGAAATTAGATTAAATGATAGAATAAAAAAAAATCTTTAAAATGGCAAAAGTATTTTTAAAAAAAAATATGGTGAATTTAATGTTTTACCTACGACTTATATTCTTAATCTTATGAAGAATACAAATTTGTTTAAGAAATAAAATTTGAATTTCAAATGTTTATTTGGAATAGTTTTTTGGGGAAAAAAAATTATTGATTTACAAATTTATTTACGATTATAAAATAAATAAGTATTATTTAGATAAGAAGCTAGATGTTAATTGTTTTATTTAAATTTTTTTGAAAAGGCAATTTAAAATAAATAGTTCGAATTTCTAATGTAGGAAGTGTGAAAGGGAATTTAAATGTTTATTTGGTAATATGAATAAAATTTATTAAAGTAATAGGATAGTTCAGAGTAATGTGTCTAATAATAAAGTTGTTAATCTTTCAGATATTAAGTTAAATGATATAGAATTAGAAATTCTTTGTAAAAGTCCTAAATTTATTCCTTTTCATTCAAAAGATGTAGTTTTTATACAATTTTGTCGATAGAATCTATTAATTTGAGTTATGAGCAGAAAGCAGGCATTGAATTGGTATTGAATAAAATCTTAAAAAGAAATTTTTTTTTTGTTAATTCTGTTAAAGTTAGAGATATTAGTCAAACATTGGTGGTCTAGAGGTCAGCACAGCTGTCTTACAAGCAGTTGTCTCGGGTTTGCTTCTGGATGATACTTTGACACATGAAAAAAAAGTGAGAGCTATTAAAAATAGCTTAATTGCTAATGATTTGATCATTTCTTATAAAGACAAAGCTGGCTGTTTTGTCATTACTAAAGGAGATGAGTTTAAAGAGAAAATAGATAAGAAATAAATAATGGTAAGTATAAGTTTTTAGAAAAAGATCTTGGTAGTGTAATTAAAATGATGTTAATAAATATCAAAAAATGGTAATTTCAAAAGTTTTTAATAGTGCAGACAGATTTTTTTAAATTTTATCCTAAAGACTTCACATCAAAGGCTACATTTTCTATATAGTAGCACCACCATTGCAAGTCAGAGTAATCAATGAATACAAGAATATTTAGGACGATTTCATATCTGCTAAGATGTTTTATGAATATTAAGACTCACAAAGATGGTGTTCCTTTAAGATTTATTTTTGACTTTAATGATAATGCAGTTTTTTCAAAACATTTTTTTTAATTTTCATTATTATACAATTTCTTCTTCTTTTGAGGCTTTTGATAAGATCAGTAAATCTAAAATGGAGAGTAATCAGATATTTGGTAGTTATTAAAGGTTTTCTTTTATTATTGGATAATTATATGTATTTTACTTATAATGGTAATTTTTGTAAGATTAAGAAAGGGTAGATAGTAGATTATATTAATTTTACTTTAATTTGTTCAGTTTATATTAATTATTTGTAAGAGGAAATAATTATTAAAAGGATTGTTTATATTTAAAGTTATATATTAGATATGTTAATGATTGTTTATTTGTAGTTGATAATGATAAATTGAAAGACTTGGGAACAATCTGTATCTCGTAAAATAGCAGCATTAAGAAATTATTATTATAAAAATAACAGCTTAAGTAATTATAATGAAGTAGTGATGATTCAAAAAGTTTTAATTTTATAAAAATTATTTGAGTGTTGACTACTCTGATGAATTTGTTAAAACTATATTATTTAATTGGAATAGTATTTGTAATAATGTAAAGGATAAATAGAAATATGACTTTATTTATTTGCTATTTAAATTGTATGTAAAAATAATAACTTATTTGGAATTAAAAAATTGCTTGGGAAAGGGGCATTATATTAAATAATTTATTAAATACTACAAAGGAAATTTAGATAGGAAAGCTATTTCTGGAGTAGTATATATTATCACTTGTTTTCATAAGGAAGTATACATAGGCCGGAATACTTTGAGTTTCAATGGAAGAATATGACTATATAAAAGCAGGGTTGGAAATAAATATCTCTGTTTTATTTTATATATCTATGGAGAAAAATACAGCCACACTATTATTTTTGATGACGCTAAAGTTGTTTTGTTTGAAAGAAGTGAAATAATAAGAATTAAAAAATTCTTCTTAATAAAAAAAATATGAAAGTTTTTTGGTAATAGTATGAATACTTAATGCCACCACTTGATGTCATTGTTTTTAACACAACACACATCAATATACCATTTAGCGGCCTTAACTTATGGCTGACAGTACAATAGATGTTGTTTGAGCCATAACAGGCTGCCTGAGGGCAATGTATTCTACAATTACGTAACAAAATATTATGCCCATTACATTGCAACAGTATTCCTCAAGTGAGCACCCTTGAACTCTCACTACGTGGTCACACACACTTTTCTATGTTTTTGAACTGCACACAACTTCAAATGGTTGTTTACACATAAATCCATGCGATAACTGTAAAATGTCATCTGCAAGTTGCCCAAATTGGTTGAAGCTGAGTGAATTGCTGGCCACAGAAATGGACACTACTGTCTTTTTCCAGAAAGAGAGAATCCTGCCAAATGTGAAGGTATGTGCTTGTGAGAGACACATGTTTTTAGTCAACCACAGGATCCAGAAATTCCATTACTCCAAAATCCCATTACTTACAGCTTTGAGGCTTCCCTGTTATTTTATTTGCATGTTACTTTTAGATGCTGTTTTTTATGCCCCAAAAAATGATATTTTTTACTTGTTTGGTTCACAACTTGTCCAAAGTTTTATTTATTTTGATTCAATAAATTATTTTATGGGAAACTGTTGTTGTTTTTGTTGTTCACATGATTATTAAATAGGTAGGTAATATTTGATAAGTTTCATTAACAGGTAAAGTAGGTAATATTTTATTATACCAAAATAAAAAAAGAAGTGTTTAAGAGTTTATTCAAAAGCCCCCCAAAAAAGTAATAATAAAGAACTGTGCGGTAACATAAATGTTCAAAAAGAAAATCAAAAAAGAAGTTGTTAGCCGAGAGGTCATTGCAACTGCCTTGCAAGTAAGTAGTTGGTTGCAGACGGTTGTGGGTTTGCATCCCGGCTGATGCTATGACATGTGAAAAAAATGAAAAAAAAAGAAGTTGACAATTAAAAATCAAAACAAACCTTTTTTGCCACCTCACCTCCCCTGGATTAAAAAAGTGTTGTTAAAAATGAAGTGTTTTCTTTTTTTAAAAAGGCCCAAAAATTAAGGAAGAACTTTTTGCTATTATATAAAGCTTTCTATAGTATAAAGATTTGAAAAAAAAGCCTCATAATAAATTAATAAAAAAAAGACAACAATTCAAAATCAAAACAACCCCTCCCCTTCACCTTCTAAAAAATTAAGTGTTGGTTTATTCAAAGGGAATTGTTTAAGTCTTTCAGAAAATCAAAACATCAACAAATAAAAAAATAAGATAAGTTAAAAGCCATCTAAAAACAACAAAGTGTTTGTTACCATTTTTGTGTAAAGAAACTGATGGACTGTTAATCGATAATTGAAAAGCAAACCAATACCCCTACACCATTTAAAAACAAAGTGTTTATTCTTTAAAAATGAAGAAAAGAACTGGGTGAAAAAAAATCTTTGGTTTACCGTAATATTATGGAAAGAAACCATGACAGTTAGTTGATAATTTAAAAGCAAACCAACACCCCTAGACCATCTAAAAACAAAGTATTTGTTTATTTAAAAATGAAAAAAAAATTCCAGGTGGGAACAAAAACTTTTGGTAGTTTTCCTTAATATTATGTAAACCAAACAGATGGGCTGATGAAAAAAAATTAAAAACCGGTTGGAAAAAAAAATATTTTATCGTAATATTATGTAAACAAACATAAGGCCCATGAATCTGTATACTGATGTGCATTGGGCAAAAAAGAGTGTCATCAAAAGGTAGGGTTCAGTATTCATATTATACCGTTTTTTTAATATTAAAGATGTATGGGATGTAAGTGGAATTGTGAGTAATATTTAGTATAAATGTTTGTGTGATATATTAAAATTGTGGATAATATTTAGAATAAATTTGTTATCTTGTAGTCCTTTATATTCAAGAAGTGTAAAGTCTACTTGTAGCAATAAAACCATTGGTTGGGTTTTAGAGTCTATTTTCATTGGTTATCTTATTTAGTTGTGAATTTGGAGTTTTGATTATATGTATATCTATGGGTGAAGAAATCAATTATAAAATATATCACCATCATGCAGACAATCAGCACCCCCTGTAGTATGTGTATCATACTCACATTCATTACACTTTTTCACAGTTGCCTGCACACACTTGTAAATTCTAGTGAAATGTTTTAAACAACTGTTCATGTAACCATGATTGTTTTTCATTTGCATAATCATTATGATTGTATATGCATATTTTTAGAACAGCTTTATAATAATGAAATAATATATTCACATATTGTCAGCATAAATTTACATAATAAAATAATTCTTTTTATTTACATTTATCTATATATATTTGAATAGACAATCCAGCAATATGACACATTAGGATATTAATGTGAGCAGCACCAATAATATCAATTTCTGTGATTACAATCTATTTATTTATTTAAGTACCTTTAGCCTATTAATATATCTATCCATATATATGTAAACCAAATGTACAAAGGCAAAACTTCAAAAACAAATAAATCAACGACATGCATTTACATTATATAGTCAATGAATTCATAATGTTACTTAATCCTAAAGTCAACCTATGAATATTTGTTATTTAAGAATTTATATGATAAATAAAAAATGAATTTATTTTTTGTTTGTAAGAATGCATTGTGAATTCATTAGATGTTTAAGCATAAGTTTCTGCATAATTTATATATCAATATCTATCTATTAATCATTACTTTACAAACTTACAATAAACTTGCATAATGTACATGTCATTTTCCTTATGATCTTTTCCTGCACAAGTTATATGATGATGGATGTCTTCTATTTTGGGAAAAAATTGTAATGTATTTGTGGTCATATAGTTATTGCTCACAATTAAATTATTTTTATATCCAGTTAAAAAGCCAATGTGTTTAAATGAATACAGTGCCCCATTTATTGTAGATTTTGTGAAGCAAAATAGAATAGTCTTTTCTTCAGGAGCCACAGTTGTGTTTTGCATTAGGATTTCAGTTGATATTGCTACATATATATATATATATATATATATATATATATATATATATATGTAGCAATATCAACTATATATATATATATATATATATATATATATAATTACTAACCGTTTGATACATAATAAAATATATTTTCAAATTATTCAAATATACAATTCAGGTTTTCATTACTTTTATATTATACTTATGCTTAGTATAAAATAATATTGCACTAACAAAAACACATTATTAATTAAAATTTCAAATATAGTATAGTTTTAACTGTTATTTAGGGGCATGATTTGAATTAGAAATGAACTACGCTTTTTTATTTTTCAATGACCTGTTTTCTTAACATGTTATAGTAATAAATTAATAAATGTTTGACAATTTATAAAACAGAAAAGGTTTTCATTATTTTAAATATCTTTATTCAGTTTAGCACTTTCAATACTATTAGAATGATAGTCATAGCTTTAAAAACTCAATTTTGCTCAAAGCTTCTTTTATATATTTGATTATTGTTTATAGGATTTACATAAAATTAAATTTGTTGCTTTATTTATATTCAAATCTATGTAAAAGATGTTATAGCAGCTATTTTTTGATGGAAGGATGCTAGCTTCTTTTATTATTTAATGTGTGCTCTGTTTGACTATAGTCCATGCCTTTTCCACCAATCATATTCTGTTATCTCTTTCAATGCCTATAATGATTGTTTTAGAGAGATCAAATCCATGGTCTGACTGGTGACTCAGGCTCCAAAAATATCAATGAACATTCACTGTTTCTTTGCCTTGTTGTATAAGCACTTGTATTGCTTACATCTTGTAGACACATTAACCATAGTGTCTCCATAATATTCATTTGAGCAATTCAAGTTTTTACACCCTATTTTAAGTACTGCTTGATATGCAACCTTCCTAGTTATATTATCTTTAAAATGGGTTAACAACTTATTTAAAGAAGGTGACAAAAAAAATGATATATTTAATGATACATATGTATCTTAATTTCTTCATGTTCTTTGACAACTAAGGGAGACTATTCCATTTTTTGTCATCAGAGTGGAAATGTATCAGGTTCTTAAGTTTGATGTAGAATATTTCTATTCAAGCATTTATTTATTTTTTTAAAGTCATATGCCAGATTTATTATATCTTTTATGTTTGTCTCTATAATATTTTTCCGATCTGCCTTGAATTTGCATAATTTTAAGTTTCTGTTAGCCCTGCATATTTATGCCACATGAGTATTAATAAACTAGGGTGTATAATTCCTCTCATGTTTAGAGACTTTAATTCTATTTTGTACTTTAAAATATTGTTCTGCCTTTAAATATTTAAATCTAAAAATGTAATATTTTAATTTTTGTCTTTCTTTTCAATTGTCCAAAATAAAACATCATTGCTATTTCGTTTTGAATTTAATCTAATAATTCCTTCTTTCACACAGAATAAAGTATATTATCAGTATTAAATACATAGCTAGCTAGCTAGCTCTCTCTCTCTCTCTCTGTCTCTCTCTCTCTCTCTGTCTCTCTCTCCCTCTCTCTCTCTCCCTCCCTCTCCCTCTCTCTCCCTCCCTCTCCCTCTCTCTCCCTCTCTCTCTCTCCTCTCTCTCCCTCTTTCTCTCCTCTCTCCCTCTCCCTCCCTCTCTCCTCTCTCTCTCCCCCTCTCTCTCTCTCTCTCTCTCTCTCTCTCTCTCTCACATTCTCTCTCTCAATTTAAAACCTGGTCATAAAAAACTGAATTGCTGATTTGCATTTGTTTTGGTTTTATTGTATTGCTTCATTTTTCTATTTAAATTTGCTCTCAATAATTAACTGAAATCACTCAAGTACCATTGAAATACTGATTGGTAGCTGATTATATTTAAATAATCCCACACAAATTGTTATGGTTATTTGATAAAAGGCAGAATTTAGATTATTTAATGAAATGGTATAACTTTTACAGACTAGGCAATACCTTTCTCAAATTAGAAACTGGATATTTCTTTTATTTAAATATTTATTATGGTTATCCTATAACCTTCACATATTAAGATTTGAGCATTGAGTTTTGTTATTTTGTATACAAATGTGGCCCAATCTGTCACTTTTATAAGTGTCAATATACTCTTGGTCACCAAACTCTGAATTTTCTACTCATATTTTGTTTTCTGTACAAATGGGATTTTTTGTAGTTAACATATATCATATTGAGTGTTTCCACTAACTCAATGTCTACTGGTCCTATTGATATAATATCCACTTCCTCACTGAATAAATCTGATATATGTTTTCAATTTCTTGTTTAAGTGAATTTTTTACAATAGTAACTTTGATTTCTATAGTGAGAAACAATTCTCTTTTGATTATAGGGGCTTCTCCCTTTCAATATGCATAGCAGTAATTTAATTATTTTCACAGAGCATTTAATTCATGATTTTACTCACCACAGTAATTTCAGTACATTCCTGCTCATATCATGAGGTTTAATATTGGTTTCTTTACTTGAATGTTACTGACAATAGCTGATACTGAGTTCCAATCTATCTCAAACAATATAAATATTCCTGAGGCATTATCTCCATTGTAATGCTTTCCCCACTAATTTGCAATTTAATCATGTTTTTAGTTCATAAATAATAATGAGTTTACCTCTCCTATTTTTTGTATCTGAGTTTTCTTTTAACTCTCCCCTTTATCAAATTTTCTACATACATGCACAAAATACCTCTTCTATATTTAAAACATTTCATACTTCCACTTACAATGTCTTGCTTAATAACCCAACTTTTTACAGCAGAAGCATGTGGCTTCATTCCTTTTTTTGTATTCACATCTTCACAAATTAATATTTTTTCCTTCCTAAACACTATCATATTAATATTATTTTCAGATTTAGTGTAAAAGACTAACCATGACCTAAAATCAGCTTGTAAAACTATTTATTTCTTGATAGTTAGGTCAGGCTTCTTAATGGCTGTTGTCTGAACCTGTTATCAGACATAACACATACTAATTGGTTCATAAATATTTCTTCAACAAACTTTTTATATCCACAATCTTTAGCTAACTCTCCCAGAGCTGAATTGCACTTTCTTGTTGTTTCACTTTTAAACTGTCTATTTTTCAAATGTAAACAATCTATAAGATGAGATAATCAAGAGATAAACTATTTACATCATTTTCTTCTTAATTCCTCATCAGCTGCATCATGTGTTATGAGATGGACTTATTATCTATAACATACTTACTAGAAAAAAATTAAGCATGCTATGATTTTTTTATTTAGTTTTGTCTATTGCATATAGTATTAAGAAAAATTTTGACATGGGATCAGTGGCATTACCCACCTGGAACTTGGCAATACAATTTTTGCCATATGATAACATTTTTAAATTTTCAAAAGTAGACTTGTATTTTTCAGTTACTAATTTTCTTTTCTAAGATAGGTTCACTGCGGAAATATATATTATGTTTGAATAATTCATATGTACATCTGAAGCGTTATCCGTACATTACTATAAATATATATATATATAGCTGAAGGAGTTGTCATAATAAGGGCCATCATTATCATCAAGTAAGGGATTCCTAGTACTATATATATATATACGAACTAACTAAAGGAAAAATAAAAAAATAATAAAAACACAGAATTACTTCTCTATAAAACTGCTCTAATATTTCAACCAGCTGACTGGTTTCCATCAGTCTGATGAAAACCAGTCTGCTGGTTGAAATATTAAAGCAGTTTTATAGAGAAGTAATTGTTTTTATTATATATATTTATAGATAAGCATAATTGTTTTTATATATATATATATATATATATATTGCAATGCTTAAAATAATGAAGTTTGCATTTAAGCTTAACAACTTTTTACATCGTTTCTTGATGCCACTTAAATCCATTATATTAAAAAAACATAATACCAATAAAATTTCCATTAATTAAAAAACTATTGTGATAACAATAAAAATAATAACAATATAATGGTATTGTAGAGTCTTTTGATCTGCAAAAATACTTTTGGTTAATTCCTTAACCCACAATTGAAAAACTATACACTAGTTAATTACCATTATCTTTATTATTTTTAATGCTATTACAAAGGTTTTTTAATAAATGGACATTTCATTTGTATTATATTTTTAATATGATGGATTTAAGTGACATTAACAAACAATGGATGGTTAAGGAATGGTGTAAGCAACATAAAAAAGTTATTAAAGTTAAATGCAAACTTTATTTTTTTAAGGATTGTAAAGTATATATATATATTGTAACGAGCATAGACGTTCGTTACATTGGTTTTTTTTTTAAATTTATTAAACATGAAAGTAAATTAAAAAGTTCGCATTTAAAAATTTTCTTTAAGAATTAAAAATTGAAATTAAATATCATCTTAAACTCTTATATATTAATTAAATCGCACAGATAATGAAAAATTATTAAAATAAAACTTTATTAAAGAAAAAGTATTTTAAAACTAAATTTTAAAAAGATTTGGAGATGAAATTATATCTTTAAATTTATCTTTAAATATATTTTTGATTTGGAAAACAGGTTAATTAATCAGAAATGGAAATGATTGTTAATTAGTTAAATGTAAACCAGCCTTCGGCATTTAAATGTAAAAACACCGGTCAGATAAGAAAACAATAGAAACTGTTAGCAAATAAGAAGAAATCCCTATGGAATCGGACTGCAGCGAAAGGACCATCGCATCGGTGACATAATGTAAATTCAATCCTTCACATTAATATAAAAGGAAAATTTGGAAATTATTAATCAGTGACTGGAAATTGATTATTACGATGTGACTATATGTAGTAGTACGGAGTTGGAGGAATTGACAGACGCACGGTCAATTCTTTCAGCTGTTAAAGAAAGGAGAAATGAACTATCGTTTCCTACATTGAGGACCAACTAAATTAAAAAACCTCCGAATGAATAAATAAAACATCGGCTAAATGTATACCAATATCTTCAGGACGGCGTGGGAATTCCCGTTCAAACTTACAAACGACAGATAAAGATGAACTGTTTAAAACCGTAAGAACTTTACAATTAATGAACATTAAGTTAAAAACTTTTCGTATTTAAAATAATTGCATTAGTTTCCTATCTGACTAAAGTAGTTAAAATGTTATTTGATGTATTTTTTTATTTATTTATGTAAAATCATTTCCATTTATTTATTTTTTATTCTTTAAGTTTTTATCATGATTTTTTTTGTTCTTCGTTAAATTAATTATATAAATGTTAAACTTAAGTCGGGCATGAATGGCTGTATAGATTTGTAAAGTTATATTAGGGGAGGGTAATCTTAGGTTATTTGTTTCGTGGTTAAATTGGGTCAATGGATTGGATATATTGATGTGATTAGTAGATGTAATATTGATTCGCTACGGGCAGAATCGCTTCATACGCCGCACACTTCCGTTTGCCTATGGAAGGAATTATAAGTCGGATACCGCAGTTCCTTTCTATGGAGTTTTTTGTTTTATTGCTCTTCTTTGCAGATAGATGTAATATTCCTATCTCATAAGAGGCAATTTCTTCTTTTAACCTTTTGTGCTGCCGTATTTTATTACATTGAATACATCGATGTATCAGATGAATTGATGCCAATTTGACTACGAATTTTAGCCTAAGGTTAAATAGGGATAGAATGTTTATTTTCAAAAGCAAATTTATGTGGTCTATTCATACTCGATCCTAAATAAAAATGCATTAAATTTAAGTTGTTTATAGACGCTTGCATGGATTGTTTATTGGTTAACTATGTTTTGCGTTTCCATATTTGATCAAAATATATAGACATTCGATAAATAATGATACCTTACGGTGAGTATCTAAAATGTATTTATTCGGATGTCTTTTAAGTTATTGGTGACAATGCAAGTATCTTATGGTGAATACTATTGGGTTACATATAAATTTCCCTCCGCAATTGTCAGTAATCAATGATTTTATATTTTGATCGTTTATGTTTACTTTGAAATGTTTTTAACCGTGTAATCTATGTAACAAGATCTATAGCAACATATTAAAACAAGCTTTTATAATCCCATCTGTGCGAACTTAATTAAAATGTAAACTTATAATATAATAGAAATTAAAATGTAAATTAAAATCTAAGGTAAAGTTAAAAATAATGTTAAAATGTAAAATTAATACTAAAATAATTTTAAATCTTATATATATGTGCATAAATAAATGTTTGTATGTTAATTACTGGCAGTGGCTTATTTTATTCCTTTTTTTATATATACTCTTAGATTATCTTATTAAATCTCTGCTATTCCACTGAACTAGTGACATGGGCTAACGACCGGAATCAAAATTTAAAAAAAAAAAAAAAATTTTTTTTTTTTGACTTACGTATCTGCCTACTTTATAAATTTTTCTAGGTTCAAATGCCTAGATGGCGCCCCGTAGTGCAGTTTTCGTTAAGTTTTTTCTCCGGATCGTTACAATATATATATATTAAACTAATCATATTTCGTTTTTATGCTACAATTATTTTCCAGTATAAATATTTTCAGACTTTTCGTGAATCTTTATATCAAAAAAGGGCAATCAGTTGAATATATTCACAATCAATGGCACACATGTAATGTGTTTAACACCAAGAATTATTTGGGTAGATACTTTTAATATTTGATTGACAAAAATATTCCAATACGAATATAATATTTATTTCAAGAAAAAGTAATATTTTTGGTGCTGGTTTCAATCTAATTCCTATTGTTCATTATAGTAATTGTTCTTTTGTATTTTATACAGTGCTGAGGCTACTTATTGTTATTTCAAAAAATTTGTCATGAAAAATGTAATATTTAGATTAATAATTTTGGAGGCTGAAGTGTTGTTAAAATACTGGTGTATATTTATGCATATTTTGTAAAGTACAATAATAAATAATGGATTAGGTTAATTTCCTGTAGAAAAAGAAATCTTGAAAATAAAAAATTAAAACAGCCTGTTTTAATTGTTATTGTAAAAAAACCCTATTCTAATTTATTCCAGGTACTTGGAAAGATATCACTAAAACATATATATATATTTTTAGAAACAAATGGTTAAACAAATTTCTAGAAGAATCTCAAATCCTAGAGTATCCAGCTCTATAGGTAAATAAATTGGTTGAGATGAAAACATCATAGATTGTAGACATTTTAAGTATTGTACAAATTTTCAGGTTTCTGGTATAATAGAAAATGTATAGACAATATAAGCATTTGTGTGGTATTAGTGTTGGAACACTATTATTAATATTGATATTAAAATTTTCTCTTATAAAAATGATCACTTTAGTTTTGGGAAGTTAAAGCTTTAATTTTTAAGTTTTATGTGTATGTACTATAAACTCTTATTTCAAAGTTAGCAAGACATAAGCAACATCGATGGAAATACTAATTTATATAAGTCATGATAATTTTTTTAGCTGTAAATTCAATGCAAAACAGCAATTCTTACTTATAATTTTACTATAGTTCTTTGAATATATAGACAAGATTTTTTGTGATAAAACCATTATGTTTGTCTGGTATTTTACTCTAATTTTCCATGTAGGCAAATTATTTTTTACAAAAATTTTGAATAAAACTGATTGATCCACGAATTTCTAATATCTTTTTATTATTCCTAAATGTTAATGAAACAATTTCATTACATTGTTGAATAATAGTTATCTTTTAGACATTTAATATGTAGCTTTACCAACAATTATTTCCTTACTTTATTTAATTTAAGATATTAATAGAATATCCATCATTTTCTGACATGCTCCAATTTTTATATTTAATAGTCATTTTAAAAAAATTATCATTTAAAAGATATTGCAGTAATTAATTGTAGCACTTACAGTGATTTTTAATATAATATAAAACTCATTTTTACAATCTAATATGAACCTTCTTTAGTATTAGTGTTATCTATTTTCTCATCAATAAAACATTTTATTTTTCAATATCAAGCTGTTGTATTATACTTTTAAGATTTTCTTTCTTTTTTTTTTTTTTTAAGTTTGTATTCTTATATTAAAATTAATATGTTTTATCCTCGTTTTTTCAATATTTCAGGTATACTAAATAAATAATTTATATATATATATACATTGATTGTCTCTGGTTAAAAGTTTCTAGTGAAAAACATAATTATGTAACTGTTTTTAGTAGTATGTTTATTTTCTTTTTATTCAGTTTATTCAAGTCTTCACCAAAATTACTTAATATTGTAAAATAACTTGCAAACTTTAGCTCAATTTTTCTGGAACAGTTTTAAAGATAAGAGATATCAATTATTAATATTGTCTTTTTCATTAGCTTTTTTCTTTCAACTTTGCATTATCTAATTAATTGCTAATCACTTTTTGTATTAAATATATTAGGTGCATTATAGACTTGAATAAGTATTTTCTATCAGTCAAAATTTAATCCACAATTGCTATATTTTCATTTGGATATTTCCATGTCCATTTTCTTTTCTTTTTTTCAAAAAAAATAATATAAAAATTTTCTTTTTCAGCAAATTTGTCATTTCTATTCCCTTAATCATAACACTTCTATCTGACAAACGTTTTTCTGTTCTAACAATAAATTCTCTTACATGTTAATTTAATTCATATGATAAATCCCCAACCTGGTATACTTATAACTATGTATTATAATAGAAAGTAGAGATAGATATAATTTGTATAAATAGAAGATTATTAATATAAAGGTTTATAATTCAATTGCATAGTATAATATTAAAGTGAATTTACTTACAACGATACCCCCCTCTAAGATTATAAATAGGTTATTTTAAATGTAATTTGTACCTTAAAAAAGTGATTCTATCTAAATTATCATGTGATTGCTGTTTAAAATATGCAGTTGACTACTAAATACAACATCTGTATTTAAACTCAGATTAATAAGTAGGAAAGATTATAATACCTTTTATTTTGATTTGAATGTGGGTCTTCCAATTGCTTGTGTTACTTAAGCACTTCAAAGAGGCACCATTGTCAGCAAAGCTAAAAGATCTAGAAAATGCAGCAGTTCTGCGTCCCAATATACCAATTGCAAGTTTATATGTTGTGGTTACATTTTCTATTTTAGATCCATTTATAAATATTGTAGGAAATGATATACCTATTTTGGAACATGCTATGTTGTATATTTTATCAGTTTCTAAAATAGTTTCATTTGATATTATCTTCTGGTCTATTTTCAAAACTGCTTTACCTAAAATAAAAAATACATTTTGTTTAATTTAAAATACATGTAAATAAAATATTATCCGGGTAAATTTGTGTATGATTTATTCTATATATATATATATAAAGCTTGTTTGGAGCCAGTGGTAAGCTCCATCTAATGAACATATATTGTAATGGATGCGTAAAAGACCATTCCAAAGTTGAAGTGTTACACGGCTGGAAATAAATTTATAAATGTTCGATTTTTTTTATAAAACTTGAAAGTATTTGAAAACCAGGCACACTTCACAAACCTGGGAGCTTAATTGTAAGTAAGTGCTGGTTTAGCATGAAATACGTATATTGGTGATTATTAATCTTTTCTACATGTGTGTGGTCATGTGTATCAGTTATATGAGATAGTGCGGATAGTTGAAGGGTGCTTGAAAATCTGAGTTCAAATCCTCTATACTTATAAAACTTGAGTAAAAGTTTTGTTGTTGTTGTTTTTTTTATGCTTAGACAAATATATATTTATGTACATGGGAATTATATTTTAACCCCACAGCTATATTTGGTTTTTAATTTTGGGGAAAAAAAAGAAAACTAAGATTAGTTTTTATTATTATTATTATTATTAAATTGTATAAATAGATTGCTTTTCAGATTATGGGAGGTAGATTGATAATAATAATTAATTAAAAAGAAAGAAAACAAAAAGAAAAGAATTTTTCATTAGTTAATCCCTGGATCTGTAAAAGGCAATTTATTTTCGTTAATTAGATAACTATTGTTAGCTAGATGAAGAATTTTATAAATTTTAATTTTAAAAAAGGTTTTGTAATTGGTTCAGATAAGAGATATGATTCAGCTATAAAAGGCTTAATCAGGCCATTGTATTAGCTTTCACTACTTCTGAGATACTTCCACCAACTCTGAGAGATACTTCCACAAAATCTGAGAGATTGTTATACAAACTCTGGAGATATGTCCACCAACTCTGAGAGAATCTTATACAAACTCGGAGAGATACTTGTACAAACTATTTCTGCCAAAAAATACTTGGAGAAAACGATTCCTGCATATTCTGAAAGAAAGCTGATCCGGTAATTATTCTACCTAGAATGAACATTAAACCTACCGTAGGGATATTTTTTTCTACCATGATGTGCTAAGCTTTTTGCCAGGACAGATTTGTGCTTCCTGTGTCTCCATTACCTGCCTATAATGCCATAAGAACCAACTACAAAGAAACCACTAACCGACTCGCCCAAGCCTACCGTCAGTGAATCCAGATCAACGGACTATATTCAAGAAGTCTAGTGCACTTGCATTTAAAGAAATTATTAAGGTACCTTCTGTTCTACAATTTAAATAATTTTATTGTCTTAAATTTGTTTTCTTTTTTTAAATATAAATATCTTTCAAATTATATCTTATGTAATTCAGTTTCTGTGCGTTTGATTTTTTTTTCTTTTTAACGAGTGCTAGTTTCAAACCTATACTGTATGTCCCATTTAAGTCTTAGTGAGTAAGATAGTAATTTTATTTTAATCTCACATTCCTTTTTATTATAGAGTGCAGTCTGGATATTACAGACTAATTTAATTGGCTGTGGCTTGTGACCCATTTTGTTATTAGCCCTACTTATGTTGCGAAACCTTAGACTATTACAAAATATAATAGTCTTTAGTTTTATTTCTTCAGGCTTCCAATTCGTTTATTAGGGGCACGTATGATTGTTTTAACCTTCTCAATAGGTAGATCGTGAGCTCCTAGCCTGTCTCACTCAGAGAGAGGTCAATTGATTGAAAGTAATAACTTTCAATACCTTTTTTTTTGTTAATGTTTTGGAAGCTACCTTCACATTTCTCCTGTTTCGGCATAAGCTCTCATAAATCTCAAATACAGAGATTCAGTCTTTTCATAACTATGGGTTATAAGCAGGAAGCTAACCTCCCTTGTCTTGCATGACATCACTGTATACTTACTAATACTTGTTCTACTATCAGTATTTTTGCACTCTTTCCGCTATAGTTATACACCGCGCAGAAATCATTTTTGAGCAAATTAAATATAATTTAATTCTGACGAATGTATGAGTAATATGTTTTGAGTTGATTTTTTTTATAGTTTGTTATCTCGATTTATGTTTATTTAATCATACCCATAATAAAATATTTATTCATTTGTGGCTATCAGAACAAAACATAAGATCTCATTAGCTTAGTTGAGCTAGACCGGCACATTCATTCGTATATCCTATCCACCCTTAAAATAAATGTCTAGTGATGTGATGTGATGTGATGTACTGTAGCTTCTTAAACGAAGTCAAAAATCTCTCAGCAATTATGCCCAGAGAAACCTGTTAGTTACTTAATTTTACATTCCCCAGTCTAAGTTTTTTCATATTCTACTCCATCTCATTTCCACAACATAATCTTTGTCACCTCTATGACCTTTATTTCTAAATCCCCCTTATATTTTTCCAAACCCAGCATAAAAACCAATATATCCACTTTCTGTATAATCACTTTTTTCATATTTATTCTTTCATAACTTCATTATATATGCCCTTTCTGTTTTCAAGCATTTACATTCAGTTAACAGATGCCTAATATTTTCTATTCCTTCCTTACATAATTTGCAGACTAAATCACTCATATTTTTCCATTTACATGTATATTCTCTTGTTGCTAAAGATCCTGTTCGAGCCTTAAACAATAAATTATTTTTCTTACTATTATCATATATTAACTAGCACCTAATACTATGTTTATTTATATATATATATATTTAAACTCTTTTTACTCTCCATATTAATTCTCCATCTTTCTAACTTTCTATTCTTTATTAATAAATCTATTCTTTTATCTCATTCCTTACCATTATAACACTCAACAATCCTCCTAACACAATCATCCCATCTTTTGTACAAATATACTGATATAAATTCTTTATCCAAATCTTTTGCACACCACCTTACCTTTCTCACCCATCTTGTTGCCTGCCCTTTACTCGTAACCCAATTAAATATTATTTGGCTATTCTTTTATTATCCATAAACTGCAACCTACCAAACATTTTCATTTTACTTTCTGCATCTCTCATATAAAAACTTGACCATCCCATTTCTTCTTGAATTGCTTACTTTGTTGTCCACACATCTGCATCCAATGCATGTCTTTCTACTCCCCTTCAAACTTTTTCTAAGTAATTTAATACTACTTTACTAACATATAATGCATCATTACCATATGTTAACCCTGCTATTGCAACTCCTTTCCATATAATTCTAGCTACATCATATTTATTATATGAAAACATTGTTAATTTCTTTATCAATCCCTTTCTTTTCTTTGCTTCATTTGTCTATTTTTTCTCCCATTCATCCAAATAATTTTTCTGATTACTTAAAATAATTTTCAAATAACTATATTTATTCACAACACTTAACTTAATATCTCCCAATAAAAATTCTACATCTTCTCTTTCCCCAATATTAACCATCATTATATTTGATTTTTCTTCACTAAATTTAATCCTCATCTCTTTACCAACCCTTGCACATGTCCTCAGCATAACTTCCATATCTTCTCTTCTTTTTGCACACAAAAATATATCATCCGCAAAAAAAAGATCTGAAAAAATATATACTCCCTTACTACCTATTAACGGTATCTATATCCCTCTTCCTAATCTTTCTACTGCTCTTTCCATTGCGCTTAAATACAACACAAACAAAATAGGTGACATTAGTCCCATCCCATTTTTAACTTTAACTGATTCTATATTTCCTAATTGATATATATAATAATTATTTTTATATAATTTTTAATAATATTTATTAAAGCTTCATCCATTCCCAAATTTGCTAAACTTATCCATAATCTATTTCTACTTACTCTATCATATGCCTTCTCTATATCTATAAAAATTATAATTCTGATTTTCAGACTAGTGGCGCCCTTGTAGTCAGTTTATGCAAAAATTAAATCTTTCGTCTGGTACAATATATATATATATATATATATATATATATATAAAAACTGATATTTATATACCCAGATAATATTTCATTTGTATCTGTAGTGAAAATCATCAGTTTAATATATACATATATAATTGCATAATGTAACCTTTCCAACTATATGAAAATAGTAAAATAATAAATTTTCCAAATGCTTTTATATTGTGATAAAATTGGAAAATAACTTGTTGAGAGTGTGCTTATCCACATTTATGGTTGAAATAAATTTAAAAAATGTCAAACAAACAATTATTATATAATTTTGTCATTAAATATCTGAAACAACTTTAAAAAATTAAAAATTATTACAGTGAATAATTATTTTAGTTTAAATAAGTTTTTTAATTATTTTATTTTATAATTTTATATTAAAAAATGTTTGTGCTAAATGACAGTTTTTTTACAATCAGTGTGTTCAATTATTTGGTTATTAATTGGTTATTTAACAGAGAAAATATATAATATGTATAAATAAAGCAAAGATGTTTGTATTAACATAATGATAGTTAATTACCATTAAAAAATTAACAGAAAAATAATTAGGAAATTATCCAAAAATGTGAATTTTATTTTGTAAAAGCAAAAATTAAAAAAAAAATGTTTTTTAAACTGTGTTATGTATATTTAATTAATTAAAGTAAAAATATGCTTTAGTAAATCTTATTTTTTCTAAAATGTGTTTGTCTGGACAGATCTTTATGAAAGCTATATATACTGATATTTTTAATACAGAAGATTTTAGAGCCAATAGGAAAGTAGTGACCTTATGATAGTTGAAGGTTTGAATCCCAAACAAATACATGTTGAAATTATCCATATGATGACATTCAGATTGAGATGTATTACTAAATATATGTAGTTCATAACTGTTTTATGTAGTTGGAACATGGAGCTGCCAAATATGAAATAAATACATCAGCCAAGCTAATATTGAAACAAATTATCACTGAACTTATTCTTATATCACCATCATTTTAAACCATTATTGATCTAGAAGGTATGAAGATCTCTACAAATTTAATCCTGTTTCTGCAATTTTTAACCTCTTTTCTCCACATACAATAGTAATCTTCCTTATTTAATCCATCCATTTTATAACTGATTTCTTTCTTGGTCTTTTAAATTTTTGAAGATTAGGTTTAAAATTTCAATCTTTCTCTATTTTATCATCTCTTCTAGAATTGCGTTTTGCTCATCTTCACTTCAATCTCTTCATTCTTTCAATAGTTTTACTTCTTTCATCTATGTATTTTGATTCTGATATAAATATAATATATGCATGCAAATTAGAATAAAAAACACAAATGTTATTACTATCAACCTTTATAACTGAGAAATGATTATTTACATATATATATAATTACACAGAGTGAAGTCATCATTTTAAAAGAATCAATTTATAATGCATATTGTCTAAAAAATTTTATGAAACAATTATTGCAGTGCAAAGGCATTTTCTGTAAACAATTTTATTTCCTGCATTTGTTTAAAAAAAAAAGATTTTTAAAAACCTCTGAATTTAGATAACTTTATTAACAAATGCTAATAGTTTTTATGACATAAATTCTAGAATTGAAAAGACAAGTTTCCAATTTCATCAGTTAAAGAAAATGTCCAATAATTAATTAATAATGTCTCGAGAAAAGTTTACAGTTAAGAAAATTATTTTTTTTTTTCAGATAAGTAAATCTAGAAAATTATTTAAGTTGTTTATTTCAAGTCAGTATTTGATATACTGATAACATTTTGGTTGACGTTGATATATTAAATTAAGTTCAAAATTTATGATAAAAAAATATCGATATCTGAATTGTAAAGGATGAATATTAACATATTTTGTTTATAATCATGCATATATATCTATGTCAATAATTAAATAATTATGTTTATTAAAATAATTTTGAATCTAAATTTGCATATTGTAACCTGTAACGTCCATGACGTCTTTTGCATTTATAATTTTAAAAAAATGAATTCAAAAATTATTATGAATCTTAAACTGTACAAATTATTTACTTATTTTTAATCTTTAATCAGTTATAATTTGAAAATATTATAATTATAATGAATGAAAGTTTAGTTATTTATTGAAAAATAAATAAAATTGACTATTTTAAAATTTTGGTTGCTATAGAAGCGTGGATAATAGCAAAACGAATAAAGAAAACAAACTCTCAGGTTGCTTTTTCAAACTAAAGATGGAAAACTTCACTTTTTTCTTTGTATGGGTTATAAAATTTTTTTAATTCTCACCTATATTTATATAAGACAAGTAAAGTGGTAAAGCTTTGGAATGCTTCATCTTAACATTTCCACAGGTGTAGCTTATTAACATAGAACTATAAAAAATGTCTTAATAATCAACAAATGCTTGCTTCTAACTTTGAATGGATTATGGACGCTAAGATATAATGAAACTTTAATCTCACAATGAAATTTTCCAGTTAACTGTTTTTTCGGCAGAATTTAGGTCACAATAAATACCTTAATGCATTCTATATATTTGATTTTATCAATTATAAAGAGCCATTTTTTAAAATAAACTTAGTTGTGGAAATAAATTGCTGATAAATTTGAAATATTAAATTAGATCAGTATGGCCACAAATCTCATTTTAAAATTATTTTACAGTGATAAAAAATGAGCTCACTAGAACAATAAAAAATAAGATAAAAACTCTTACAATAACTTTCATGAATTAAAATAATTAAAAATATTTTCTGCCACATTGTTCATTTTAGTATGTTTATGTACATATGTAAAATATAAACCAGTATATTCAATTTATTACATTTTGTTAATTAAAATTATTATTATAATTAATAATCTAGTTGTTTCTATATTTTTTTCATTTTACATTGCCTTAGAGATAATATTATAAATGTAGAGAAAATAATAATCCAGAAACATGACTAAATCTGCATGAAGAATTGTTTTTAATATGGGTCTGTCGAATCACTATCTGTGACTATTATGAAATTAGTTAATAGAAAGGAAAATTGTATGCACTTTGCACAATGTACATGGCCATCAGTTTGTTATTCATATTCCTCTAGATAGAACATTTTTCAAATGTATGTTTTATTAATACCATTGTTCACATTGGTAATAGATGGGAAACATTTATCATACTGTAATGATATATTCATTGTGGATTGAAATTGATCATTTTAAAATTAAGAGAGTAGAGTAATATTGTCATTTTATTGCCCTAGTTTTCTATTTATATGTACATTTAACCCCTCTTTTACATTTATTTAACATCAATACTTACTTGATTATCTATTAGTAAATGATTAATATCATGCCCATGTCTAATTGTTATAAGTCAATGCTTTCTTATTTATAAATATACTTTTTATTATTATTTTATATATTTAATAAATTAATTATATATTTATTTCAGTTTAGCAAACCACCTAGAATCTCACATTTACTAACCCACATATCTCTCATATATTATACTCATATATATATTGAAACAGATATACTGTTCCCCGTGTGTATATATTCAAAAGATCCCCCCCCCCATTTAAAAAAGACTAGCATGATTTGATTAAATTAAAAAAGAAATAAAGCAAAAAGTTTATAGTTAAAAGAAAATCATTATTGATTTTATAGTTTCAAATTATCCATGTAAATAAAAGCTGGCAGTTATTAAAAAAGATTATATTTTTAATTTTTTAACAATGTTTTTAAATAAAGTGTTATATCAGCTTGAGGCAGTCTTAATCAATTGAAAAACATGGCTTAATCTTTGTGCTTTCTTATCTATCTCACTAAAAAAGTAGATTATCCAATCATTATGAAGAGAGGCAATCAGGTTTAAATGAGAGCAGTATGCAAATCAGGTACAGTGAAAAAGGCTGTTTAATCAATCTGGAGAGCAGAATATAAATAGTCAAGTTGGAAGTTCAGAGGCAGATTAGATTTGATTTTAAAACAAGAGACTTTGAAAGAGTTAAAAAAAAGTTTTTTCAGAGAGATTTTAAGGTTCAAATAGTTATATTTTTTCCAAAGATATTTTTCAAGTAGCTGTTAAAGAAGAATTTTGAAAAAAAAAAAGATTTCAATTTTAAAAGGATATTAAAGAACCTCTGTTAATGATGGAAAAAGAAAGCTTTATTAAGGAAATTATAATGATGGAAAAATAAACCAACAGCTTCATCTCTTCATTCTAAGCCATGATTTTTCAAGATTTTCCTGGATAACCATCATGAAAGGGATTAACGCCATTCAGCTTAAATAAAACAACCCCTTTTTGAAGGAACAAGCTGGATAAATAAAAGTAATGATTTTATGAAAATATTCAAAATTATATGTTTTTTAGAAGACAAACAAAATGTCTTTATTATAAATAAAATAAAAAAGAATTATTAATAAATATAGCTACATGAAAATACATTTATTATTAATAAATTATAAATGAGATTAAAATCATACTAAAATTATAAAAATTGTTTATTCTTGATAAAGTATAAATGAAAATGCTCATCTGCATGTTGACATAAAATGACCAAATGCTTAATGCTCATCTGAATATTGATTTTGTGGGAGTAATTTAAACCACATTACTGGATTTAATAAATCTAATGAAATACTATATGGACTCTAAATGCTTATCTACATATTGAATAAAATTGCAAATGCTTAATACTTACCTGAATATTGATTTTGTGGAAAGAAAATAACAAAACTTATGCACATAAATGCACTCCTTTCTGTGAAGTAACTAACTAAACTGCTTCCAACCTTTTCATAAATGAAATGAAAATGAGTCATCACATAGATATGAATGAACTTTATTAGAAATTGCAAATTAATTGTTATTAAATAAAATTATTGTTACTAAAAATTAAATCTTAGTTATCCAGTTGTTCAATTCTATTTTGTTTTTGTTGCATCACTCATCATTCATTGCACTTGTTCACGAGAATCTCATGCCTACTGAGCTATGTCTGGCATGACTAGACCTAGGTAAGTCAGGTTGTATAGAGATGGAACTCTAGTGGTGCCGTTTGGAAAACCAAACATATAAATGTCTAGATGCTTCCAGTCTCTATGGTGCTACATCCTCTGATGAGCAGGAAATATTGTTGTAGGGGGGGTTAACATCTGCATTGGGTAATGCCAATTGATAGTTCCTTCCTGCAACATGCTCATCAGGAAATTGTTACAACCGAGGTAATAAAGGGTTGTGTGGTGGTCCAGTTACATTATATATATATTAATAATATTACAAATCGATGTCTGTATTTCTTCAAAATAATATACATAAATTTATAAATAAATATTAGAAAATACAACACTTAAAAGTTTATAAAAATATATCTATAACTGTCACTTAGAAGCACTTTCAACTATCTTTGTAGTTTTTGTCAACTAATACCCTTAAAATGTCAGCTTTCCCATAATTCCATGAGTCAATTTTCTCATAATTCCATGATCATAATGTTTGCTGCTTGCCTATTAATTAAATCTTGCTTGTATAATCTTGGTAAATGTGCATAAGATAAAACCAAAAATATTGAAAGTTATTATAATGAATTGTTAAATGTTGGATATAATTATGATTATTTTTATTATACTATTAAAATTTTAAATATAAATATATAAAAAATAATGATGTTAATTCTTCTGATAAAACAATTTGGGTACTTTAATATTTTTCTTGCTATGATGTATTACCCCAAAGACCTACTACTCTAATCTTCTGATCTTTAAAAGAATATCTCCTAGTGACTTCTGGACAATGTTAATCACTAAAATTTGTCCAAAGAACATGTGGAGGCATTACATTAAAGATCAAAAGATTAGAGTAGCACATCTTCAGGATAATATGTCATAGCAAGAAAAATAAGAAAGAAGCCAGCCGTCTGGTAGACATCGAACACCATGTTCTTTCTGAAATTATAATAAATAATTAGTATAAGAAGTGTAATAACAAAAATAATAAAATAATAATACTAAAGATTTCAGCAGACATAGCAAGACTAATACTAAAGAACAAATCTAATAGTAAGAATATGAAAAAAGACATCTAGTAGCAAGAAAAATACAAAAGAAAACATCTAATAGCAAGAATAATATGAAAGAAGACATCTAATAGCAAGAAAAATACGAAAGAAGGCATCTAATAGCAAGAAAAATATGAAAGAAGACATCTAATAGTAAGAATAATACTAAAGAAAACATGTAAAAAAAACATATAATAGCAAGAAAAATATGAAAGAAGACATCTAATAGCCAGAATAATATAAAAGAAGATATCTAATAGCAAGAATAATATGAAAGAAAACATCTAATAGCAAGAATAATATGAAAGAAGACATCTAATAGCAAGAATAATATGAAAGAAGACATCTAATAGCAAGAAAAATACAAAAGAAGACATCTAATAGCAAGAATAATACTAAAGAGGACATATAATAGCAAGAAAAATATGAAAGAAGATGTCTAATAGCAAGAATAATATGAAAGAAGACATCAATAAGACTAAAAAGGACATCTAAAAAACATCTAATAGCAAGAAAAATACAAAAAAACACATCTAATAGCAAAAATAATATGAAAGAAGACATCTAACAGCAAGAAAAATATGAAAGAAAACATCAAGAATATTATGAAAGAAGACATCTAATAGTAAGAATAATATGAAAGAAGACATCTAATAGCAAGAAAAATATGAAAAAAGGCATCTAATAGCAAGAATAATACTAAAGAGGACATCTGAAGACATCTAATAGCAAGAAAAATATGAAAAAAGACATCTAATAACAAGAATAATACTAAAGACATTCGGTAGACATATCAAGAATATTAAAAATACATCTAGTAGTAAGAATAATACTAAAGAAGACATGTAATAGCAAGAATAATACTAAATAAGACATGCGATAAATATAGCAAGAATAGTAAAGAAGCTATGTCATAGGAAAAAAAATATCGGACTGCACCATGTTAGTCATGCCTCAAAAAAAATAATTACATGCGCCAAAAAAATACATAAATTAATAGTAATTTAGTAAAATTATTGTAAATTCAAATTGACTATAAAATAATTGCTGAAAAATTAATAAAAAATATTTGTAATTTTAAAATTAAATACAATAAAAAACACTTTTCCCGATATAGTGCGAATCTCTCATACAGTGAAAATGGCGGATGTAAAACATGTCTTAATTAAAACGTATTACATAAAATTATGAAATTAAAAGTGTTGTCTTTTTTTAATGAAAATAAGGATAATTTATAAGAAAAATGGAAAGAAGATGACCCAAAAGAAGCAAAATAAAAAATAACCTAAAAGGTAGTACATAAAATTATGAAATTTTTTTTTCAATGAAAATTAGAATACTTTTTAAGGAAAATGTAAAAGAAGAAAGCATTAAATATAATGGAAATATGTACAACTATGTTTAAAATAACACCACAATTATCACTACAACATAAAAAATAACCTGTAATGGCGACATATAAAAACATCTTAAAAGCTACTATATTTAATTATTAAGAAAGAAAATGAACATTACTTCTAAATAATGGTGGTGGAAAATTACTATAATATTATCCAATTGATAGTTAAAAATTCACTATATATAGTAATTAATATATATATATATGTGTGTGTGCTCTGCACACAGATAATGAAGCTATTAGTAAATTGTCAATGAAAGTATTAAAATTTTACCACCAAGTGCTTTTGGGACAGTCTACAGTCCCATATTCATGGCGGTTGACGGTAAAATTTTAATACTTTCATTGACAATTTACTAATAGCTTCATTATCTGTGCGCAGAGCACATATATATATTAATTTAATTTAAGTGTTAATGAAGTAAAATCTTAACTATTTCTATATAATAATCTAATTTCCATATTAAATATGAAATATATGAAAATATTCTCAATATGATCAAAAAAATCACTGTGCTCATGCCAATATCAAAACCGCAAAAGACAGAGAAATGAAAAATTTTCCATAGGTCTCTTGACTTTTTAAATCTCGTGGGACACACTGATCAAAAAATCACTATTCCCATGGATTAGTCATGCCAGTGTCTTTGTTGCTATGACATTGTATATCTAATCTTTGATGAAATCTTACTGGTAAAAAACATGTCAAGCATAATACATCATAGCTTATAAAATACTAAACTAAAATATATTATGTAATATCAATCGTATAAATATTCTTAAAAGATAGAAAAACTATAAAATCAGATAAATAATTTCTTTTGTTTTAATTGTTCAATTATAATTAATGATTAATTTTAATTTTTAACTTTGAAAATGTATTAAGAGAATAAATTATTATCTTTGGTAAATTACTTACCAGTGAACTTAACTGATTATCTTGCTCTCATTTTTGCAAGAAAATTTTAATTAGATAAGAATGTCAAAAATTTTATGATTCTAATTTAAATTTGTGTCTTGCTTTTCGATGTCAATGTAAAAGAAATGAAATAACTGAACCATTGTATTTGTAAAAATTGACCTACTTGATTATTACTTAATATGTCATATGGGAGACAGATGATATTAACTTGAAAACAGGGCTGTTCCAAAATAATAAAAAAAGGATGTAGGTTAGTCAGAAGATCTATGTCATGTATGTAATATTGTTAAAAAAAAAAGGGAAAAAGTTCCCAATGCAGCAGCTGAAGAAGAAAAAGAAGTTTTATCTAAGCTGTTGAAGTTTTAACCAAGCTGTTGGCACACTTAGTTTAATTTTAGAATGTTTTCTACAAGAAAAACTATATGCCAAATTTACATAAATGCTAACATTAGATTTTTCATTGTAACTTGCTTCTTTAAAAATTGTAAAGAAAAACAATAATAATCTGCAACAAATGTTATTTTCAATCATTAGCATGAGTCTTTGTATGTGTTAGTTTAATTTGATATTTTTATTGTAAAGAAAATATATAAAATTTTGCTGTATGTTAACCTGAAAATACTTCATACCAATTAGGAATAAATAAACTATATACATTATGGAGAAGTTCTTGTGATGTACTTGAATTAATGTTACTTACGAGAAACAACCAAATACACCTAATTCAAGTAACTATTACTCTCTTGCATAAAATTAAGATATCCCACTTACAGATACAATATTTTATTAGTATGAAAAATAACAATCATTTATAAACAGAATTATCATTAGTTCTACTAGCGACTGTAAGTCTTACAAAAATAATAATAAGACAGGTATAGTCTGTATAATTTCCCTAGGTCAGTCTTTGGTACCTTCAGACCTGAATATCTAGTTCTCCTTCCATCATTGGTCCTGTTCTGAATTTGCGCTACACTTAAGTCTCTCAGAAAATCAGGACTGACACTAATCTGTCCTTTCTCTGCTAGATTATATCTACTTTTTGTTCTATTGTTTATTCCTTATCAATTTTAATCACCAAATTATTCTGGGCTTATTTCTGAACTAATTAATTAAATTCATTTAATTAATTATTTATTCAGATCTTACATCTTGCTTTACACCTTGCTTTTTATAAAATGTCTATATGAAAAACCATTTGTAATTTTTAAATTTCATTTTTATTAAATCTACTCGTTTACTTTCACATGTAATTATTTAACACTATTAACTTCTGGAGTACACACAGTTTCAAGACGTATTTTTTCTTAATATTAATCGTACTACAACTTAACAGTCCTCAAGAAGAAAACTAACCTGGAAGAAAATTATAACTGCTAAGGACTCCAAAAAAAAATGTTAAACCATAGTTAAAGGAATTTTTATGTACACATTGTATTTTAATTTATAGTTAAAATAATTTCTATGAAATAATTTTATAAGAGTTGAGAATTATGAAAAGTTCATTAATTTAATATTTCTTGTGAAACATTTTTAAACTATATAATTTTTTTTTTTTCAAAATTATAAAAAAATATTTTTTTAGACAATTTGTTAAATTTAAAATTTTATTTTGAAACATGTTTTTTTCATTCATTTATTCACCCTCCTCCAAATCACAACAAAGGGGTAATTAAGTTAATTTAAAGATTGTTATCTCTGATTTCAAAAATGCTTTTCTCCAACTTTGTAATTTAAAGAAAGAAATCCCTGAAAGTAAAAGGTGATTAATTCAATGAATAAAAATTAAGTGGTTACTTATAATTTTTATGAAACTATTTTTTTTGATAAAATGGATAAGTTTTGATGTTTCAAATTTTCATGTCATTTTTATCTATTTATTGTTAATTCGTTATCAAATAATGGCTTTAAAATATTTTTAGTGTTTTAAGGTTTTTTTTATCCCTCTATCTATCTGTTACATGAACTGGTAATGTATGTGATTTGATTTTAATACAGCTTAGAGTTTAGGAGTTTTTAAAATTTCCCCTTGAACTATTTGATTATAGGAGATTTTTTCATTTGATATAAAGCAATTTAGTTCTAAAATGGTGGCAATGGTTTTATTAGTGGCAAAATATTATAATATATTAAATTTTGTGGACTTAATCTTTAACCATAAAAATGTAATTGTCTATATTTATTTCACCCTTAGTATTATCACACAAGATATGATTCAGCAATTGATATATTCAATTGCAAGAAATTCTTTAAAAAATTATGAGAAAATTAATAAATGTATGTCCTAATAGTTGGCTAACTTACATAAACATTAAATGAGTGCAAGAGTGTTTATTGTAAGAACATTTTTTAAATAAGTTATTAAGAAAAGTAATTTGTATGAATTATCCTTTCAGTAAAAGTTTAATATCACAGAGATAACAATATATTTTCATTAATGAAGTAATGATTTATAATAAAATTGTTTGATAAATATGCATTGATAATTTAAATGGTAAATATATTATTTATTGTCATTTCATTAATATTTTCATAATCTATTCAATTTTGTGAAGTATTTTGGTCTTTGGAACTCTTTGATTTTAAATTCTAAACAGCAGCTTAGCCAAAATGCCAAATTGAGTTTTCATATGTCATAGCATCTGCCGGGACGTGAACCCACACCCGTCTGCAACCAACTACTTGCTTGCATGGCGGCTGCGATACCTCTCGGCTAACAACGCAAGACGAACCAAATTGAGTTTTGTGGATGAAAATGCAAAGAGCATCTTATTTGTGACTATTATCTCTGGCATCTTTAACAATTTTGAGAAAGTCAAAGTCATGTGAACATTAAACTTATTATTGTTTGAAGTAGATCTTATCATATCAACACTTTATTTGCTTTATTAAAAAAGAGTTTACTTTTAACAACTTCCTGTAAACGATATTTTTAAAGAGAACTTTATACAGAATCCTGATTCATGATATATCTAATCTTTGGAAGTTTCACAATGGATGTTTAGATTTGAATTGAATCATTAATTTTATTTAGAATTATTCTTCATGGGGTATATAAATTTAGAAGTCAAATATCGCTAAATATGTTCTTATAAAATATTTTTTGACATTCGTTCTTAGCTTTATAAATGTTAGGATTCAGATGTCGGATTTAACAGTTATTTGGTGCCTTGAAAAAATGTGCTGATTTTGTCCGTGTGTAAGGATTCTGATGACAGAATTAAAGTTAACAATGACTATTTTAGATCATCATCATGGTCATTCACTATTGATTAACTGCAGGATGGAAATTGCTCCAAGTTTATTTTAATTTATCTGGTTTCTAGCCTCCCTTCTTCAGATTACCCCAGCCCACAATATTTCATCCAATTATCTTGTACATTGTCTGCTTCTAGTATTTTTCAGCCTTTTTGGATTAAGTTTAATATGTTGACTTTCCATCTATTATTATGTCTTATAATAATATGTCCAGCCCATCTCCACTTTAGTCTCTTAATTTTTTCGATGATGACAGTAACTCGTACTTACTCTTCTACCTGACTTATTTCTTATCTGATCATTTCTTGTTACTACTAACGTACATGTTCCATAACATTTAGCAATCTCGTTAACTTATTGATATAACGAAAATTATCAGTAAAACAGCAATATATTAAGGTCATTTTAGATTGTTAATGCTGTATCATATATAATTAACATTTTTACATTTATATGATATATTTCTGGCAATATTGGAAATTTATTTATAAAAACCTATAATTGGACAACTCATTTGCAAAATACGAAATGAAAGAAAAATGCTTGAACAATTGCAATCGATTTAAAAGATTCGATTAAAATTATATTTTTTCTTCATGAGTTTGTTAGCTCATAACGTTAATTACTTACAGAAAAAAGGTAATTACTTTTGACTAATCAATTAGTTAGTAATAAAAATGGCATATGACCAGAGCATCATGGAATATTTTTTATTTAATTATAATTAGAGGCCTAAGGAATGTAAACGAGATGGGTTTTTTTTTTTAAAAAAAAGTACATTTTAATTTTAAAAATATATTTATTGACATAATAAAATTGTACAGATGAATAATAAATACACTTTGTTAATGTTGACTCATCCATTGCTGGCACTGGTCTGATAGATGTATGCCAGAGCCATTCTCTGCACTAGCAGGTTGATATATGAGTAAATATGCACTATTTTGTTGGTATTGCCCACCCCTTTTGAGGTTGACCCAATAATGCTAACTTATCAGCTGGGATACGTGTAGTGTGAAATCAATGCCTATCTAGTAGATTTTAAGACATGAAAGTCAAGGAAAAGTTAGAAAACTCTAATCAATTAATTTTTATATAAAAACTTTACATTAAACATTTTTTCAATGTAAATGATTATTTTGATAGAAATAATACTGTAGTAAATATTTAAAACCAATTTACAATACATTAATTTTTTTTATGCTTTAAATGTATTTTTAATATTTAATTCTAAAAGGGTTACTCTAATTTAGCGTTCAAAGTATAATTTGAATCTTTACAATAAATAATATAAAAAATTTCTTATTTTAATTTACAATTTATTTCCTAAAAGTTAACTGGATTAAGATTCTAACAACAAATTTATCATAATTACTATTAAATGTCTACTTACTTTCAACAATAAGTTGGATGGCTTCCTGATATCCTGGATATCCACATTTGTATTTTCCACTATCATTTTCTACAACGTTATTAATAATCAATTTCATGCTTGTAGAGTTAATCCAAGTAAAATTCACTCTATTTGTCAAATGATTTACAGTTTTTAATGTTGACTTAATGATCAAAATAACTAAATCATGACTTTCAATATCATTTTTTCCATAATAACATTCAATTTCTTCTTCTGTTTTATTTAAATTAAACAATAATTCGACTTCATTTCCTTCATCAACAATGATTGGATGAAACGAAAAATCTAAAATATATAATAACAATAAAATGCATAAATTAAATTAAAACAGACTTATAATTTAAAACACTGTTTTTTATGATATCCATAGCAACAAAATATTACAGTCCATGATTTGTAAAATATTGATGATAATATTTATATATAATTTGCAAAATACAATATATGTAGTGCTCTCAGATCCAAGCTCTCACTAATGAAGGTCACAGGCTAGACACTAGTTTGGGAATATAGGATGAGTAGGTGCTAGGTATTTTGATGTGCAGACCATCTAGTATCCATTCATTACTATGGATTTCCCTGGATGAAGTGTTTTAATAAATTGTATATAAAGTAAATAAAAATTTATATTTATTATAAAATATTGATTATATAAAAAGAATTAGTTTTTCAAAGAATACCTATAATTAAAGGGAATTCAAACGATTACTGATTATAGTGCTAATAGGACATATAGTAATGTGATTAGTTTTTCCAGTAATAACCAGCTCAAAGAATTAATATAAGATTATAAAATGGCTAGCAAATGTGAAATATAAAGTAACTTGTGAATTCTCACAGAACATTAAGAATGGCTGGAGGTTTAATCCCAGATATATTTACCCTTTATAAAATAGAAAAGTATTTTATAAATTTGCTAGATCTTTTTGGTTTTTTTGCTTTAACATTTAGGTAGATTTTATATATTGAATTAATCTAATAATTGGTTTTTATGGCAATTAGACTACTATATGTTTGATCCGTACTTATCTTACTTACTGTTTAGCACCTGCCCAGTTATACTTTCTGAGTTTATTCAGCTGCTAATTTATATATTCCAGCTTAATTCTTATTAGAAAAAGTTCAGCTTTTAATTTGCTAACTATTTTGAATGTAATAAATTGGTGCAGTTAAAACAGTTTAAATGTACGAAACCGAAAAAAAAAAGTGCATGCATTAGAAAAGTGTGTTATATAACCAATTAACATATTAGATTTGCTTTGACAAAATTAATAATGTCACTGAAAAATAACTTTATTGCAGAAAATTTGATGTAAATGAAGGCCACTAGGGCAGTAAATATACATACCACACATGTAAGAGTGTATAGTAATTGATAATGTTATACACAACAATTTGAAAGTGATGAGTGTGACTGTTATTAGGAAAATATTTTTATAAATTGTAAACTTGATGAATTAATTGAGAAATTAAAAACATTTTAATTACATATAAGCATAAAGGTATTTAGAGTCTACGAATAAAATCTAGGCAGTAAATGGAATTATACAAGAACTAATGTGGATATTCATATACTTACCAAATATTTTTATTTCAGTTCTGGTTGAGAGGAAAGGCTATTTAATCACTTATTGTAAAAGATAATCAAGCTCAGCTTTGATTATGGTTTCTGAAGAAAATCCAGCTAACTTACATGAGGTCTATTGGAAAATGTACTTAACACTTATATACACTCTCTTTTACAATTCATTTATTCATTGTTATGATTATGATTTTACAAAGATATTGAAAGCATGCTATGCATATTATCTTAAGACTGTTTTACTATTAATTCTTTATTATTTCTTGTCTCAAAGCACTTAAAACATCAATTGAAAAAATTATAGTATAAATAAACTGTTTCAGTACAAAGATCAAGAATTGCAACATATTTCAAAGTTACTTAACCTCCAAGCAATTGTAACAAGATCGACATAAAAAAAGTTATACAAGATTGAGAAACTACAACAGGAATATATAGCAATAATTATAAATGAAATAATGACCATTGCCCCCATGTATGATTATGGATTATTTTTTTCAAAATTTGTTAAATATCAAGAAAAATGAAATCAATCAGCCATCCAGTTATTAGTCTAGAGAACCTATATATAAACAATAAACTAATGGCAAAAAAAAACAATGTCAAAAACCATCATCTTTGATAATTTTGTTTGAGAACAGATAGCTAAAATGCAGATTAACATTAGAATGATTATGTTGCTTTTGTAAAAAAAAAAAAAAACATTTATTTAAAATAGCAAACTTTCACATGACCCACCACTCTCCACTCTATCTAATAACACTGATACACTCAAGCACATATATGCTGAAAAGATAAATAATCACCAATATACGTATTTCATGCTAAACCAGCAATCATCAGTTGGTCCAGATTATAATCTCCCACACATATATACTATAAGTGCTCAGATATATATTAAGATAGACAATCTTCATACTTTAATGGACTGGCTCCAATCTACTACACACTCCAACTCTTCAACCGTCCATCCAATTGAAAATCTGATGATGGAATGCTCAAAGGCCACCCTAAGGCTGAGATTCTTGTCACACCCATGTTATTAGATAGAGTGTTATTAGATAGAGTGGAGAGTGATGGGTCATGTGAAAGTCTGTGCTCATATACCCTCTATTACACATATTGACACATGGTATATATTAAGCCTGTGTTTCAGTTATTACATTGTAGAGATGTCTGCCCATCCTTGCATATGTATTTAATGGATTATGTCCTGTACATGTGGGGTTCATATTGACCTTGGGTCAACATGGGTGTGACAAGAATCTCGGCCTTAGGGTGGCCTTCGAGCATTCCATCATCAGATATTCAATTGGATGGACGGTTGAAGAGTTGGAATGTGTAGTAGATTGGAGCCAGTCCATTAAAGTATGAAGATTGTCTATCTTAATATATACCTGAGCACTTATAGTATATATGTGTGGGAGATTATAATCTGGACCAACTGATGATTGCTGGTTTAGCATGAAATACTTATATTGGTGATTATTTATCTTTTCAGCATATATGTGCTTGAGTGTATCGGTGTTATTAGATAGAGTGGAGAGTGGTGGGTCATGTGAAAGTCTGTGCTCATATACCCTATATTACATATATAGACACATGGTATATATTAAGCCTGTGTTTCAGTTATTAAAATAGCAAAGAAAAGCAAGTAAAATACATCTATTGTTAAACTAGGTTGATTAGCAAATGACACAAATTATAAATACATATAAATGGTAGGGATAGTAAATGTTTTGTTAAAGTAGACTAATAAGCTATAAATCAACCCTTACATATAATTACAATAAATATAAGCTGCATTATAAGAAAAATTTGTTAAGACTATTGGGCATAAAAATAATTTGAAAAATAAAACTGGAATTGATACTTCTAAATAGGTTTTCAGAATTGTTTATATCATAGTTCTTTAGAACTCAATGCATATCCTATAGGTATTAAATAAGTATAAACATCCATTCTGATATTTTAAAATGAAAGATTTTTTTATTTTAAAAGTGAAGATGAAACCATTATTCAAATATTTATTAAATAAAGGAACAATATCTATTAGCTATTGAGGCATCAACTTGGTCAACATCCATAACAGCTAGTGTAAAACAAATATTCATCTCTGTAATGATTATCAAACAATACTTAATAAAATTATAATAATGATCTATGTCCCAATCAAAATATTTGTAAAGTTTTTAGCATCACTTCAAAAATTGTCTTTTTTCCTCCTTTTTTTGTCATCTGCTTTTCTCCAGATTCAAGTTACTACATAAGCAGAAGAACTGCTAACAATAAATATGCATTTGGGATTGCCTAATGAGACAATCATGGCCATAAATATATTTGAAGTTAATATGGATTGATTTTTGCATGCTATAGAGGTATTTATTCTATATTGTCATGAAAGTGAGATTGAACTTGTTGTAAGAATGAATAAATTTCATGCAACTTCAGATAATTGGATTGCACTTTTTGCAAAATGCATCAAGATATATTTGTTGAGTGACTGATATTAAGTTTTTGGCCCATGTAATCAATAGTAAAGGGAAATATCCAAACCTAGAAAAAGTGTGTTTTATTTAAAATGCAATTAAATCTAAAAATATTAAGAAATTGCAAATATTTTTATTATAATTCAATTTTTTTTGAAGAACTTTAAAGAAAGGGAAAATGTCATGTGCAGATGAATTGAATAAATGTAAAGGACTTCAATAAAATTAAAAGCTTATTAATATCTACTCAATTTGTAATACATTATAGAGATAACTAAGAATTGGTGTTATGTAAGGATACTTTCCATAGGTTGTTGTTATCCTGTATTGAGATATGATAGAAATGTCTTATTATTTATGTATCCAGAATTTTATCAAAAGGTAAAAAAAATAATTGTTTTCAGTTTCCAGATAAACAAGCACCAGCTTGTATGAAGTTAAAAAAATCTCATTTGTACTTACATGGTTATACTTTTAAAAATTAAATTAATCAAAGAATTTTATTGACAAAGGTGAGAAACATGAAGCTAACTTCAGATCATTTGAGCCAAACAGACTAGGAAGGATTAGGATACTACTACTATATGATTTTAAGTTCATGTATAAACCCAAACCAAGGAGGATACATTGTCTAAAATGTTAGAAGTATAGACAAAATGTTGCAGAAATAAATTATAAAGGCAATAGAATTATTGGTATTAAGTAATAGATTCTATTCAAATAGAGGAAAGATTGTCCTAGTTACAAACTTGTAAATTATGTGGATTACAGAAGGTAAATTTATGGCTGACTTAGTTATGTGTAGCAACAGGATTAGAATCATTGTGATAGTTTGCTGATGTATACAGAATATATACCAATTTGGATCATATATTAATTCCAATTACAGATTGAAGGCTATTTTAAAATTATTCTCTCAAAAATATTGTAGTAACATTAAGAATTTAAGAAATTCTAAAGTATGGCAGTCAACTGTTAGCAATAACCTTGAACAGGAAATTATGCTTGACTTGTAGGTTTGCCACTAGATTAGCTACTATAGAATTTGAGCTACTGATACAGGCTAGAGTTTTTTTTGTTGTTTTTAAAAGAAAATAATTTTCAAAAGTTTAAAGAGTCTTAAACTCTTGTATAAACGTCATTATCATTATCAGTAAGAGTTACAATTAATTACTTAGAAGGAGGAGAAAGTTTAACTTGATAAAGGTTTAAGAAATAAATCGTTTTATAAAATTAAAGGTACTCTCTCTTTTCGTTTAAACTATTTAAAGAAAGAAAAGTAATCTTAAAAACTAAATAATGAGTTGATTTTAGAAATATATATGTGTGTGGTAAATATTAAAGAATAAATGAAAGTTATAAGTTAAAAAAAATTCCCTCAAGGATTGTATATACTAAAAGCTACATAAAAGAATGGGAGTTGCAATGGCTATTAATTAAAGAATACATCAACAAGTAATTAATTAAAATCTTATCAAAACTTAATTGAAAAGCAGTGAATGCATTTCAACAATGGATATCGCTGGCGGATATATAAAAACTAATTTTAAAAAATGACAACATGTTGTCATATAAATAGTCAGTTATTACTCAAGCAGTTGTCAGTCAGTCTTCTCATACATTTGTTAATAATAGACCATGCAGGATTGAGCAGCTTTTAGGAGCATGTGATGAGCTCCAAGCCTGTCCTAAATACCAGTAGCCTACCCGAGATGAAAGTAATGCACACCTAATAATCTGAAACCACCCAATGTCTAACTGTCTCGAATAAGAAGTAGCAAGAAACAGTAATTAACAGAAATCTGACAGAAGCCTAAATTCAACCAGTTAGTAATAAATTTCACAACAAACAGCAAAAAGTATCCCCATTCTAAAATCCTAGGTAATAAATAACATTTTCTTATTTACATTTCTAATTAATGTAGCCATTGCAATCCTTAAAACCTCCAGCATCAGTAAAACCAATGAACGCTATAGCATGCATAAAGAACTATTGATGTGTGTGTTTTAAATGTCATGTATTATTTAATGCTTTTGTTATATTCTAGTGTATGAATTCAGAGTGTGTGCATGGTAATTATATAAAAATACTATTGTTTATATTAGTTAAGATTTAGAAAAGTAGTTAAAATTAGAATAATAAGTGTCTAGTTAAAATAAATTGTATTTAAATGTAAAATTTGTCAGTCAATTTCTGTACCACTAACTGAAGCAACAAATTTGTTATTGTATTACTTTTGATTGAGCTAGTCATGGGATATTTTGAGTGCTAGATTATGGGCCTACTGTCCTGGCACGTTAGTTGCTTCATGTAACTAGCTGGCACATGAGGTTTACCTCAAAAGAAAGTGCTTTGGATGTAGGGGTTTGAATCTAGCAGTCATGATGGCTACAGTCTGAAAATGTGATTGTGTTATGTGTGGCATAGCTCATTCCGATCATGGGTATCACTGATAGCTCTTCTATCAATGGTATTCTCGCCTCTGTTCGAAGGGCCAGTTTGTTTACATAATATGTATAATATAAAAATATAAAATTATGATAAATAAGGTTTAAACCCAGTTAAACTTATCAAATAGTGTTTTGGATCCTCTACCTACCTATATATATATATATATATATATATACCCTGTTAGTGTTTTTATATATATAATACCCTGTTAGTGTTTTTAAAAACCACATTTGTTGGTTGAGGTTTAAATTAATGGACAAAGTATACAGTTATATGAAGTACTAAGAATTGGATGGTCTAAGTGTATTTAATGAACTATTTTCATGTCACAATTACCCTGAAAGATTAGTTTTAGACAATGGAACTGCTTTTATGTCAGAAGTCATTAAAATGTATTTTTGTTATTAAATATATATATTTGTTATTAAATATATATATATTGCTTATACTAACATCATAATATGCTCTATATCAAGTGTTTTTGGAAAGAGAATAGTTCAGCACCTTGAACAACCATTAGATAATTATAAATATATTTATTAAACCATGATGGCCACAATGTATTTTGAACAATATACACCACAAACTACTATGAAAAAATTATCTGAACAAATTCTGATTGGTTGCATTATTAGATACATATTTTATGGTTGGTTCCTAAAAAATGGAAAATATAGGCTATAAAATAGATATAAACCCTAGAAGATAAAATAGATATAGTAAAGTTTCAATTAATGGAAGAAATTTGATTCTGTGATTTAATTAAAAAGCAGTGATGAAAAAGAATATTATCTATAATTATTATTGAAAGAATTAATTGATAATGCTATTCCAAATAAAATAGTTTAATCAAATACAGAGTTTCTTGGTTATTGAAGCAAAAACTGAGTCAGTGGTGGTGAGCAATTAATTAATGAATCATTAGGAGTAAAAAATTAAATAGAAAGATCTAATAGTGAGCATCTTCAATAAGAGATTGCAATGGACAGCCTTCCTATGTAGCAATGGACAATATCCAACACTAAAAAGTACCACTAGACTTTCAGTGTACAATTCTATATTAATTTTTTTACTGGAAAGGACATTAAATTAGATTCACCAACAGAGGAACATACACTTACTAATAGATAATTTAATGTCTCTAGATCACAAAGAACAAATTATTTAATGCCATCAATTACCAAGAATGGACAACACTAAATAAACACTAACTATGGATTTAAGAAATAAAATATGTTTCTTAACAGTTCAATTATAATTTTATTTGATTCTGATAGATATGTGGTAGCTACTTCAAGATGTGTTCATCCAGCCATTTTACTCTAACATTTAACAAATGGTCTATAATAAAAACAGACTGACTTAAAGTAAGATATTCACAATATGAATCAATTATAGTATCGGTGCCACCCAATATGCATTTGATTCTCTGCTATTTGAAATACTTCTAACAAGATAAAGTACAAATTAAAATTACCATCCAACTGATAACATATAAAATTAATCAAGCATGGAAAGAAATGCTTACAGGAAGATATGATTCTAAACCTTGAGTAAAAAGCAGAATCATCTCTGAATGATTAAACCCAAAATCCACATGGAATCTATAAATTATAGAAATCTAAACAAATATATAGAATTTGAAGGTGACAGATATAATATCTACAGGATTTATAAATAAATGCACACATCTATACTCTAATCCTTACTTTCACCCAGACTGTGATATAAATAAATGGCAATTTGCTAAAAATTCTAAATATATTAAATTTATTAAGTGCAAACAGATAATAGTAATAATGGGAAAGGTTAAAAACCTTCGACAAATATGCTTTAAAAATGCTTATGTGACAGCCAATCAGATGTAATACTGACTGCATGCAGAGCTCTTAATTCTAAAACACAAGTCAGAACTATGAGAAGAAGATGGGAACCCACCTCCTTCTCTACTTAAATTTAATTATAAATAAGTCAGACTCAAGCATTTTAAACTAAGAGCATGAAGCTTAAAACACCTTTACATTTAATTCACTAAATATTATACATAAATAAACAATGTGAAATCTTTTGATTTACTATGAAGCAATTTTCAAATCTAATGAAATGATAGGAACAAATATAAATATATTAAATTTATTGAGCGCAAACAAATGATAGTAATAACATGAAAGGCTAAAAACCTTCGACAGATTATGTAGTATGCTTCCATTGCTAAAAAAGTCACACTTCTTTACTGAGATATATATATATGACTTAATTCACCACAACTCATTCCAACCCACATACTACTTTATTTCTTTTTTTAGGCTCAGTGATCAGGGAGATGTAGAGACTCTTAAAACTAGATTAACTATATAACTTCATCGTGGCAAAACAAGACACCCAATGCAATGTATATATACAATACAAACACTTTATTAGTATTAAAATAACAAACAAAAAAAAATGACAACTGCTTAATTAGGTTGCTAGACTTATAAGATCATGGAATTACATTAATTGGTGATTACAAATGTATAAGCTTCAAAGTATAGTGGATCTATAAATAAGAAACCTCGGAAGAAAAACACATTTCATCTTTGGGAAGGTAAATTTAATTAACTCTAGAATATAAATTAAATAGATAAATGCATAACTCTCATGATCATGATGAAACAATGCCTAAATACCAGGCTTTAAGATACACAGTGATAAGGAAGGTGGTACTGAGTTGCTAAAGTAATAAATGAATTAAATAATGAGGTAGACTGGAACATGATCGCCTACACGATGTAATATCCAAGTCTGATAATCAGGTAATGATGGGGATATATTTGCTTTTTGCGAAGTTGAATGGGTCGTGAAATAAAGGAATGAATGTCTTCATATAAGCCTAAATAACTCTCATTGCAGGCAGGAACGAGCCACTGCACAGGTAACAAGAAATAAGAAGACCCTGTGGGTCTGGAAAATGAAAGGAATGTCCCACACTTGCGTGAAACTTTTTTTAGAATGAATTCGTCAATCATTTTTTTCCGAAGCAGGGATAAACTCATGCTGAAGAAACACAGCAAAATAATAAATAAATTAGATAACCCAATAACAATATATTTATATACAATAATAAATCTTTGGACTTAACTTTAAATCTATATAAAGAAACGTAAATGATCATGTCATAAGAGTACAATATGCGAATATCTATTATATAGGCTTAATCAAGGCCTACACAGTTACTATGTATTTTAAAAAAATTATAAAGAATTAATCCCTGCTTAATTAAAGATTTGTCCCATAGATCTTACAGATATAAGGAATTATTGATATGATAGCCTACGATGCCAATATTAAATTTGAATTAAAAGTTTTAGAGAATAAACTATCGTATTGTATAGTATACATATATAGTTGATCCCTTTTAAAACAGAAAACAAAGTTTAAATTTTTAAATTCATGAGATTAAATTTTATTTTAAAACTAAAAATTGTTTATAAATCAAATGTGCACTATACATATATACTTGTTTCTTCTAAAATAAAGTTAAAACTTTTATCCAATCGTAATTGAGTTAATGGCTCAGATTACTTATTTGAAGTAACAGATTTGAATAGACAAATTTAAATAGCAAATAAAAAAAAACACAAACTAAAATCAGAGGGAGGGGAAATTAAATATTTTATTTTATTTAATTATTAAACTTTCTTTAGATAATGGCAATTATCTGAATCATTGAAATATTTTACTAAATTTACTTCCACCTGATTCTTAAACAATAAGTCTAGCAAATTTAAGAAAGATAGAGTATGACAAAAGTCGATCTTCCTTAATACGTATAATTAATTAAGCGAGTGTTAAGAAACTATTTAAATAATGAATAAGATATCTAAATAAACGTACAGAATGATTAATATATAATTATTTAAAGCAAAGAAAGTCAAAAAAAATTTATCATTTAAAATTTATCAGTAAATTAAATTATTATTTTACCAGACCTTTGAAGGATGTTGGCAAATAGTACAATTAACTGGCCAGTCACTCAGTGAAATTATACACTGGGAGCTTCCCTTTTGATGATGATAGCATAGCATGTCAGCAGCATGATGAGGCAAGGGCTGTATTGGCATGGCAACCTATAATACGAGGGAACTCCTTATTCAGTTGCACCAAAGCTGGGCAGAGAAATTGCGGCGATCTATTCACTCATAGCATGATGTAATTTAAGAATTTAAAAAGAACTTTACAAATAAAACTCTAAACTCTACAAGAAGTGTCTTTTTTCTGAAGTTTACAGTAATAATAACTAATCTCTCCTTCTTTTGCCTATATATATATATATATAGAGAGAGAGAGAGAGAGCTCAAAACAAAGGCTGACTGTTCTTTAAATTAATTAATTAAACTTAAGCAAAATTCTTTTTTTTTTATTATCTATTGATTACAATCTCAATTTAATTTGAAATTTTATTCATTGCATTTCTTAATTAAATTCCGTCTTTGATTTTATCTGATTCTACAATAATTATAGTTTTGTCACCTTTTCCCTAAATAATTACAAAAATTAGAATTTAATTTATACATTAAAAATTTTTAATATTTTCAGATTAATAGCAAATATATATATATATAGCCCATATATTATATACCAGGGATGACTAACTTTTGTGTTTATAAGAGCAACTTTTTATTTAAAAAATGTGTTGTGATCGACTTGTTGTCATAGGCATAGTCTAAGTGGAGGGTGGTGTAAAATACATACTATTTTTATATATCTACCTAGTAAAAAATAACAATTATTTAACGGGCCAAAACCTCATGTCCCAGGGAATTAGAGAAACATGAGTAATTATTAACAATATTTATTAATTCAAATTAGCTACATTAAATTAAGATTAAAAATATTATTTTCAATAATGATACATCTTAGTGGAATTCACCTTTCTAGAATTGAAAAAAAAAAAATTAGAACAAAAACAAAAATAACAAAAACTTGGAAATCTTGATTTAATTTGTTTCACTTGTTACCTGACAGCTCTTGTCAGATTGGCCTCATGATCAACCAAAAATGGCTTTGCAATCGACCAGTGGATCACGATCAGACGGAATATATGTGTTAAGGGATTAAAATCTCTACAGCCACTCATATATAATGCACTAAAAATTTGAGAACAAATAATACATTTTGACATGTTGAATTTCTAAAACTAGCAATAAATCTTGATGGAACATTGTCTTTATAAATTTTAGATAATCCATAAACGTGAGGAATTTTTCTAAAATATGAAGTTAATTTTATTTTTTCCAAATCACTGAAAGACGTGCTGCTTTTTTGGTAGTGCTTGTAACTTTATCTCTGTATTTGGAATCAGACTTTTTGCTACTTTTTGCATTGGCCTGCTGTGAGAAGTTATTGTATTTTGTTATCATAATCATTATTATTTATTACAACTATAGTGTCTCCTTTGTCAGCAGGGAGAATGATTATAGATATATCCCATTAGAGAAATTTAATAGCTTTTCTCTCATCACATGAAATGTTTGATTTCTGCTTTTGATGTCTCTCAAGTGTCCTTTTAACTCTCCAGTGTAATTCTGATTTTAAGTAACTTTCTCACCTCCTGCCATTATATCCAATAGTGGAATAATATATGGTATAAAGGCAAAGTTTAAATTGTTTCTTTTTCTTGTATCATAGCATCAGTTGGGAAGTGAACCTGCTAATCGGGGACAACTGTTGTAAAGCAGCTGTGTTGACCTCTCAACCACTTATGCTTGACAAGTTTCCAAGAGCAGATAATTCAGTATTTCTAAAGTGTTTACTGTTAAGATTATTAATTGACAAAGCTGATAGATCAATTGTTACAATATGATTTTTGACCAGTCCATTTAGACTTACAAGCTTCTTCTTGGGACATTTTCTTCTTCCAAGTAATTTATAATATGAATTTTTCACTGCTTTATAAACTCTCAAGATGTCTTTATGTGTAAGTAATGTGGAAGAATGTATTATGGTGAGACCTGACACCCTGTTGAACAGTGATTGAATAAACCCAGACTAATTATTAAAAGACAAAAAAAGAGATGTGACTACAATAACAGATCATATATAAACTAAAGACCATATGTTCAATTAAAAAAAATACAAAAATATTGGATAGAGAAAAAAAGGTGCAAAGAAGAAAATTCATGGAAGCTGCTCATATGACAATGGCAAATAATTTTATAAGTCAGCCAATAATAGAAGCATTTAATTAATTTCACTCTTAGAACAAAGTTTTAAAAAACAATTTGAAGAACTCAGAAAGTTATGAGCCTATCATCATAGATAAGTATATTAAATTTTTACTATCTGCAGACTCCAGATAGCTTATTTGATTAGAAAGTTGCTGTAAAATTTTATATTCAATAATCTAAAGGTGTAAGTTAAACTCCTATGCCAATATTGTCACTGGTCAGGCCAGCAACACCTGAAGAAGAAGAGAGATTGATAGTATTCAAGACATCGTGTAATCACTAACCTGTGTTACCTATTTGTGTTATTAATAACAAGTTGTTTTATATGAACAATTTAAATGAAGTTTAAAATTTTTTATACACTCAACATCTAATTATAAATGATGAAAAGAGTCCAACATATTATCACATATGTAAAGTCTTTTGTGAATACTAAAGTTGGTTGATTTTCCAGTTTTTTGTAGCCAGCTGTTCATTAATAAAATCAGTAGCAACAAATGTTTCCACATGAAGTTTAACAAATAGTAGCTGCAAAATAAAAAGATTTTAAATCATCCATGTAGAAGATGAATGTCTTACATTATAGCTAAAGCAAAAAATCTTTATTTTTTTATCTGTAAACATTGAAATAAATGGCTGGATACATCAGGTGCCTTGGGGTCAATCTTATGAAGTACAGCCTACCAGATCTCCCAAAGACTTACCTCCAGATATTAAACCTATCTTTCTTATAATATTATTAGATGAATATATTATGCCTTTCCTCAAAATAACTGAAAGAAAATTCAAACCCCATTGAGGATATTTGTATTTATTTGTTTTAATTAAGTTTTGAATTGTTATATCTCAGCATACCTTCATTCAGATCCCATCTTATTTAGATCAGATTAAACATTCATTGCTACAGACCAGTGAATACTTAAATAGATAAGATATATTCAATATCAGAAACAGTCCAATAAGTGATGATGCTCAGTATGACTACTTTCATTATGAAGAAAGACCAGATTATAAATAGTTAGATCATTTGGAAGTAATGGAAATAACAACTAATGTCAGGCTGAATGACAATGAGCATGTTGTTCACTATATGGCTAAAACAGTGAGGTGAATTCATGTTGAACTGAAGATTGCAAGATCATATCTACATACATGGTAAGCAATTATCTGGAAATCTCTCTATACCTATACATGACAACACAAATGGGCCCATTGGGTAAATCTAAAACGATACACTGATATTTTAATATTTTCATGGTGACAAAACGCTTTACTGATTCTGCATGTCAAATCCAAAATAGCAAACAGTATTGTATATATATTTGATAACATATTGTATACATACTTTAGTAAAATATTTAATCTTATTTCTATGAGTCTGTGTTTATTACATTCATATAAAGATAACAAGCACTCAATTATTTTTTATATATAAATTTATGTTCTACACTACTTAGATAAAGAAGACAAAGAGGGAGTCATATCAAGATAAATAATTATTCTCAGTAATTTGATTTAATTGATTGAAAAAGGCTTTTTTGTTATTTTGTCTATTTTTTTATTTTAGTTGTCTGCATTTCAAAATAATTCTTAAACTTTTCTCATAATTTTAGAAAACTGCTCTTAGCATGCGCAACATTTAGAAGTACTATATATTGTAACCTTCCAGGTTGGCACCAGAAAGAAATGTGGGAAGGTCACATTTGTGCTAACAATGGCTGAAAGTAAGTAGTTGAGAAAAATGAATTGTGATATAAGTTAATATTTAAAATCGAGTTTTTAGGAAAACTAAACTTAAATTGTGATGTAATTTGCTAGTTAAAATTAGGATTTTAGCAAAATTAAAATTTTAAATGAGTATATTAATTGGTGGAGTTTTGGACTATATGTTTAGTGGTAGATGTTTGTGTATAGTAGAGGATTTACATGTCATAATAGGCAGATGCATAAATATATTATTAATTAGAATTTTCTTTTCTATATTTTTATTTGTAAGTTACTGATTATATATTGTCTTAGAATCTTATGTTTTAAAAAATGATAAAGATTATTTGTAATAGTAAATAACATTTCTAAAATTAATAATTAATATTTAATATTTTTTTATTACTATGTTTATTATATTTAAATATTTTATTGTTAAAATTTTTATAAATAATATTTCTGGCAAGCTTCCAAAGTTGATTGTCATAGAAACACAGAGGGCATAAGTGGAGAAAGACAGAGAGTTTAAAACTGGAAAGTAAAAAAAAAAAAAAGCTCCGAGGAAGAAGAAAAAAAAATTAAAGGAATCAATAACTCTCTAAGAGTATTATATAAAAAAACATTGCAAAGATTCTAAGAATACATCTATGAAGAATTTTTTTGTTATTATACTACTGGAAGGATATAGAATGAGGAAATAAACAACCTCCCCCCCCCAGAGGGATGCCAGCCCTCAAATTTCTCCCAAAGCAATGGTCCATTCTCACCACTTCAAAATGCCTAGAGGATATGTAAGCTAAATTATTATAGTTTATTTTAAAATATTACTAAAGCTGATTAATATTAAAATGGCAAAATTGTGTAAAATAGAGCTAGCTCAAATTTTTTCATTAGATGCTAAAACCAAACGCTTAATATTAAATTCTAATCATCTTCTATCAATCTTCTGCAAATTAAAATTTAAAATAAAAAAATTTATCTGCTTAATTTTATACCAAGAGGATAATTTTCTACTGTATAACTTTGCTATTCACGTATATATAGTGAAATAATGTCAATGCATGCAAATATTTTTAACGCCCGTCATGGAATTCTAGGATAAAAAAAAAAAACACTTGTCATTCTTAACAAATTATGTTTTAACAATGGATAGACATTTTTTTTATGTTATGATTTACTGTTGTTGTTTTTTTATACTGATATGTATATTTATTTCAACTGTCAATTTTTTTTTTTTTTTTAAAAAAAAAAAACTTAACATGTAATGATAAGATATTGACAGGTATTTTTCGTCATTACTTATGATAGATGTATAGCAAAAAATTTTTTTCTTTTTCTTTAAAAAAAGAAAACAAAACAATATAATTTCATTGTCATTATAATATGATAATTTATTATTTTGTATGATTTGGAAATTATATTATAGGTGATTCTAGATATTCGGATGTGTGCGTGATGCTATAGATTATTATTTTAAAGATGTCGTATTTATTATGCAATTTAGTTAATGAAGTATATTTAAAGAAAATAAAGAATTAAAACCTTATCTGTTATAAGTTCAGTATATAGGAAGTATATTGAATGTGAATTGAAGGTAGAAATAGTCAAGGGACAATTAGATTATGTAGATTAAGTTTGGAGATATTCATTAACCCTTAAGTATATAGGTATAAGTGTTTGGTTATTATTTTTCCCTGCCTTTATTTATTTTGTATAGTTACTGTCAGATGATTTACACCGATTGTATCAGATAAGTGTTATATAATTTTTTATAATATGTAAAAGATGATTGATTTGTGGCATCATACAAGTTTATAAATAATTTAATAAAATATATTTCATGAATACATTATGTTTACAATATAATCAAATGCACATATTCGAAGATATATATATGATTAACATATTAAATAGTAGTCAAGTTTGATTTTACTTTAGAAGAGATGTAATTGGTTATCAAGGTGCATAAATAATATTTTTTTATTATTATAATTATTTCTTTTGTCTTTTTTTTTTTTTTTAATAAATATTTTAATGAATTAAAAGTCCAAACGAATTGCTTGACTATTTAAGTTCGATTCTCTATTTCCACACACACACATATATATAGTTAACATAGCATAGCCCTAAAATATATAGATTTGCCAGTAGAAGTCAATTTATTTAATTTGTCTGGTGGTAATAAATCTCAGTATTACAATGCTAATAATATATTTTACTTTGCTTAGAATAGATAGTAATATGGATATAAAGGTACCCGGTCCTAATCATTCTCTATCCTATACTAAATATGATAATTGATGATTGTGCAATAGTTTTAGTATTGAATAGATGTTCTAAACATACTTAAATTAACCTTATAGTATTATTGTTTATAGACGTTTTTATCATCCTTGTTGGCCTCATATATAAAGACCATATCCTATAATCTCAACTGAGCTAGGCCATGGAGTGGTTGCAATGTAAAACCTTTTAAATAAGTTTAAATATAATTTATAATTATAAATTTATTCTATTTTGCATAGAATTGGCACCTGGGAAATTATAAATATAATAAAGAAATAAGTGAAGAAGATGGAGGTTATAGGTGAGGGTTAATATATATATATATATATATATTATATGTTTTATATATATATATATATATATATATATATATATATATATATAGTAAAACATTAACTATCTAACAATTAAATAATATAAAAATAAACAATTCAGTATATACAAAAATTAACTTACTATGTGATATACCTATGTGGAATAAAATCCCAAGAGTTATCCAAATCATTTTACTTTTTCTTTGTTTTAGTTTATCTTAAACAATTAGCCCGTAAGATGCATCTTTTTATTTCTCCTATCGCTGATAAAATAAAGTATATTAATAAAAAAAAAAGTAATTGCGTTATGTTTACAAGTATTTGACCATTAATTATTTAATAGATCTCAAAAAGAAAAATGTTGAGAAAAAAACAGTAAAAAAAAAAACCTATACAAATAATTATTGTTTCATTACATATCAAATATCTTCCTGTAAATGACGTTGTGAAACCAGAAAGCATTATTTATTTATTTATTTTCATTCACAAAAGTATTTTATTATTGAAATTAAAAATAATTATACATAATAAATTTTCAGTATTAAAATTAAACTTTTGCTTAAATACACACTTTTATATTTGTAAGTGTTGACGACTACAGAGGTTTCCTTTGCAGAAAGGAATTTGCTGTTAACTGAAAGGAGGCACTTTGATTCCCTTGGAGATCTTTAAAGAATGGAGCAGGGAAAATTCTTAATGTTCACTCCATGCATTCTTGTCTCTCAATGTTATTATTAAGTTATTATTTATATAGTATTATCCAGTGTGGTGAGTTTATTGCCTGATAGCTTTTAACTGTAACACTTATTTTCTTGAAGACAGAATAAATGTGCATGGAAATATTTTTTTTTCTAATAGATATTTGCATCATGGATCTTAATCCCAAGAGGTTGTACAGAGCCAGCCAGGGCAGTGGTTGGTGGTCAAAGGTAGAAGGTTCTAAGAATCTTATGGTTGTGAACCCAGGCTGCTAGTTGGTGATGACATTTTATTTAGAGTACTTATAACAGCAGCTCTCTTTTAAGTGAAGGGAGATTTGAGATGTTGGGCAAAGCAGCACTGCATAAGATTTATTGTGCACTACAATAAGGCATTTATTGCTTTCTAAAAGCTACACTAGGTGGCACAAATGTGGTGAAAAAATGAATTTGTATGGCACTGTGTAAATTACAATCATGTAATGTGTAATTGGTTTGATACATCTCTTACTATATCACTGTGTTATGTGAAATCTCTGAATGGTTCATGTATTAAATGTTTAAGAACCATATATATATAATGATGTTATAAATATTAAAGTCTCATGTTTTTATTAAAGTAACAACAAAATAATGACAACAGTATCTATTAGTAAAATAGATTTATTAAAAAAATTTATGGAGCACAAGCCTCTATTTAAAGTTATTTTCCAAATGTTTTCTATCCATGATTAACTTTGTGATTCAATTATGTCCACTGTTTTCATTTGTATTATTAATCTGTCACCCTGTGTGGTTTATCACAGTGGAGAGAATCAGACTCTAGAAAGTGATGTTCTAGGATTTACTCAAGTACTGATAATTTTGCTATTCAAACTTCTTATAAATGCTTGAGCAATAAAACCATTCTAGTATTGTTTATATTAATCTGCAATTGTGGTAGTGTAACGTTCAAATATGTACATTCACATAACAAAATCTAGAACTTTACTAAATCATCCCAAAGCCGACTAGTATACGGTGGTGAAACCGCCGGTCTGATATATCCCTAGTTCCTTTACTATTACTCAGAGATTTACCACCTTACGGATGACACACCTGAGTTTACAGCAGTATTTTCCTTCATCACGTGCCGGCAGTAGAACATCAGTAGAGCAAAAGATTGGGAGAAAGTTGAGATATGATTATTAAACATTGAAACTATTTTTAATGATTAATAATAAATAATTACTAAGTGATGGAATAATTATGAGTCAGTGAGCAAGACTGAGACATGAAACAAAGTTAAATTTAAAACAAATTTAATAAAGTTAAATTTTAAAATAATAATTAAAACAATAATTACACTAGCTAGATGCCAGGTCTCACATGCAGGTGATTAAGGGATAACTTACACTAAAGTTTGGGTTCACACACAAGTGATGGTTTTAGGTATATAATTCTTTGTCTGAGTTCTACATAACTTAGTTTACATATATAGGTGGTGGGTGAAATCACTCGCAGGTGATTCTAAATTTCTAGTTACTAATTATTTGTTTCATTTATATATGCTTATCACTCATAGGTATTAACTTAATATTTAGGCACTTCCAGTTTTTATATAGCATTTTAATCACTCGCAGGTGATTGCAGTTTTTAGGTTACAAATATTTAATTTACTTAGCTATATATATGGGTCTATCACTCACAGGTGATGAAATTATAATACATTAGAATTTACATCTTCATGAGCTTTAATATTATTTTTATAACAATGAATTTGCTCATGATTATCTATGCCTAGTTTATGCTACATCATAGGATGTAGATCTACTTATAGTTAGTAGAAATGATTATAAATTTCATAAAGAACATATCTTACTAAGCACGAATAATCAATATATTCTCTATATAGCTATTATGCATATTAAATTGGATTCAAATTCAGATCAAAGCTGAAATTAACAATTATAATGGCAGGATAAACTTATTATTGACAGCCAGACTTCAGATACTAAGGCATATAGAAACATACAATTCTAAGTCTTTTGCATCTCGCATATGTGCCTTATTCATGGGATTTTTACCTAGTAACGGTTCCCTTTTACCGAACTCATTGCTGTGAAATAAGAGACCTTTAGTCTGGATGATTGAGCAATTTATTTAAGTGGGAGTTTTACGCTCCAAGGGAGTCTCATGCTCTATTCATAAGGATGCAGAATGGGGAGGTTCGAACCCATCCAGAAGATAATTGCCTGAACTAAGAGTACTCGTGTAGCCCTAACACATATGCCCAGTAAGGAAAACAGCAACAAGTGAGTATGCCATAGCATTTCTTAAGGACACATACACACCACTGACAACATTATCATATAATAAAAAATACGATGCTAAACAATAGTTTCCTTCATGAAACTACCGTGTATCAGTTCATATCATAGTATTTGTAATTATACTATTAAGGAAAATTTATGAATCCAATTTCTAAAGATATCTATATAGGCTTTTACACTTCTAGAGAGGATTACAGCATATCAAGTGAAATTACAATATAGAATTATAGATTTATGCTGTATTTCATCACTTCAACTGAATATTGATTAAATATTGTATTTAAAAGCAAATCTACCTTAGAATAACTGTAAGCTTGTAATTATATCTTTAATTAAGATATTTTTAACTACTTCAAAACAGAGCTTTAGTTTGTGCATCAATATATGCGAAGTTACATATATACACGAAATTACATATATATATATGTGTGTGTGAGAATACATATTTACTTCTCTCTAATGATTTAATTATGAATAAAACTCAGTTTTGAATACATATAGCATAAACAATAACATAACTGAAAATAATAAGATTTGGCATAGATTAAATTAAAATAAATGCAAGATTTAAAATAAGATAAGATTTCACGTATGTGAAATCTGAAGTTTGGCTTTGTTTTAAAATGAAACTTATGTGACATTATCTGATATTTGATTGATTCAGATTAAAAGAATTATGAACTGTTTATAAAATTAATGATGGCAAACATTATCATTAACTTAAAATATACAAAATAACTTAGAAATTTAATAGTTATTTTAAAATAGATCATTTTGAATTATTTGTGACAAAAGTTATATTGAAATATTTAAAATATAGATTTTAGCAATTTAAAATAAATACTTTTTAATTACTTAAAATAGGATGAATACGTAACTAAATCAATCATAAATACATTCAGCAAGTAAACCAACAAATAAAGAAATCATATCAACAAATAAAATATGTTATTAATGCAAATAATAACTCAGATAAAATCATAAAGCAGTTTGTAAATGAGTTTGTAAATCAGTTTATAAATTAAATTAAATTATTAAATCAGTATGTAATTTAGGCATATAAATTAAATTAAATCAAATCAGTAAATTATTAAATTATTAAATCAGGCAAGACTTTAGGATTGAAACAAAATAAAATTTACATTTAGAAATAAGTTTAGTTTACATTATTATTATGGTCATAGTTTTAGATTTAGCTAGCATTTTAGGATTAGTTGACTTTAGTTGAAAGCTTTAGAATTGAAGGAGTATTTACCATTTTCTTCTTTTCTCTGCTGACAGGCTGTTTGATCATCGAGGAACTTCTTTTAGGTGGTGGCAGCAGTTACTTCATCTCTTCCCGCATCAGGTAGCTTCTCATCGAGGTTGAGAAGGCAAGAGTTTTAGCCCTCTACCCCAACATCATCATCATCAATCAATTTGCATGTACATTGTTAAACTATAATCCTAGAATGAGTGTCTGTGAATCAGTTTGGGTATTTCAAAGATGGCTGCAGTAGCTTATATATCATGACACCCCCCTCTCCTTCATTATATTATTTTTAGATTTGTCTTCTTAGCTTACAAGTTTCTAAAATTTAGTAGGATCCCACTGTGATTATTTTTTACTTAGGTCAGTTTAACCTCAGTGGCTTATGGTAATTTATTCAATTTTTTAATTTAAATCTAATTTTAACCCTAAATTGAAATTGGGTCAATTTTCAGCGAGAAGGATTAACTTTTTCTGGTGTCATCCTTTCTAGAAAAACAAATCTAAAATATGGAAAAATATTTTGTTATATATGTAACTCGACCATTTAATTTAGCGATATATGCAGAATATAATAATTTCAAATATTATTAATTTAATAAATACTTTAAAATAAAGAAATCTTAATGTTTAAATCCTATTAACATTATTCTTCTAGCATATATGTAGTCTTAAGTTACACATACAACTCATTTTTCATTTATTTATTATTAGAAATATATATGTGCACATTATAGAGGTTTACGTATATAAATGCAATTTTCTCTCTATATGTAGATATATGCACACATACATGGTTAACGTCTTTAGGTTTAAATTTAGCCAGGTTTTTATGATAATATTAGCAAGATATATGAGGATTTGGTGGTAGTTATATAGATAGAAGTACTACTATAGAATGTAATAGGTGAAACAGTTGGATTGTCAAAGCTGACTGTTTCAGTAGTTATTAACATTTATGGCTTAAGAAGATTAAAACCTCTGACCATCATAAAGTAACAATTTATTATTTGTAATGTACTTATGAAAAACAATACTGTTTCTAATCGATGCCATATTGATTGCAAATGTATATAAACCTGACATCAGATAGTATATGGGTAGAGTCAATTACTAAATTTATTTTCTTATAACAAATGAACATTTCTTTATTAAAAATTTAAACTTTTATCAGTTACTAATTAGAGTAGAAAAAAAGTTAATAAAAGACAATCCAGTGTTAAATTGTATTATCTATGGGAGCAAGGGTCACTCAAAAAACAAGATTTATTTTATGTTTAGAAGAAGGAAGTGGGGAAACAATCATATGGGTAGTGGTTTTATTACTCTCTACAGATGCTATAGAAACTAAATAAATTGGCATAGTGATAAAAAAAATATCTATAATTATTTATCATTATTTATTTAATACATTGTACAGGCTTAAACCTGCATTTATATATGTAATATATGCGGGGTTCGAACTCAAACTTTCACATGACTCACCACTCTCAGTGCCATCTCGTATTGCCAACCCACCTGATCACACACATGTTGAAAAGATAAATAATCACCAATATATGGTGGGTCGGCAATATGAGATGACACTGAGAGTGGTGGGTTGTGTGAAAGTCTGAGTTCGAACCCCACATATATTACATTATTTATTTGTAAAATGTAAGTGTGAAAAATAATATAAATATTATAAATTTAGAATATTTTCCTATATTTATAAAAAGCTTAGAGTTTATAAATACAAATGATGTCATTAAAAATTTATAATTACTTTTCTATAAAATAACTCTTTATTTTTATATGACGCTATGCATACAATTGTATTACATTCAAAGATCAGCCTTTCAAGCTAATTGTGCATGGAGTGAAGTATTCATTTATTATTTAACACTCACAGAAGACACATGCACAATTAGCTTGAAAGGCTGATCTTTGAATGTAATAAAACAACTCAGTAAAATGAGGTTATTTTTTCATTGTAGCTATGACCCTTAATGTAAGCTTAAAGTACTTAAACAGAAAAAGTAAAGGAAAAAAACAAAAAAATTGGAAAAAACATTAATTAAAAAGCCACATTTTCAAAAGTGATAGAATTCAATAATTCTAAAATTACAAAATCACATTAAAAAAAAAAACAAATTAAGAAAATAAATAATAGTGTATATCCCAATGAAACATTATATTAGGAATCTATAATATTAGCATTATTTATATTTTCACAATTTTCATCAATAATATAAAAAAAAACAATTTAAAGCAATAATTATAAAATTAAAATGCAATTTTCATACAGTTGCTTATATAATCACTTGACTTTAAAAAAAAGCACCAAATATTTTAAATTAACATTTGTCATAACATATTATTTTTAAAAATTAATAGAATTTTTGTTTTTTCTTCTATACCCATATGAAATAAAGCATATTATTTTTACTAGCTTATAATTTCTAAAATATGAATTTAAAGTACTTAAACAGAAAAAGGAAAGGAAAAAAACAAAAAAAATTGAAAAAATTCAATAATTCTAAAATTACAAAATTGTTTTTCTTAGGATGATGGTGGAAAAAAGAAATAAAAATGAATTAGGAACATATATTTATAAATAATAGCACACATCTTAATGAAACGTTACATTACAAATCTATAATATTAGCTCAAATACTTAATAAATTATTTTAGCATTATTTTGACAATTAATCTAGTCTTTAAAACATAATAATAATAAAACAGATCAGGTACACGTATGTATAAATAAGTAGGACACTGATTTTTATTAAAAGTAAAACTTTTTTAAAATTAAAGCATAAACAAAATAATTACCTCCCTAGATAAATGTATGTTATATTTTAATGGTCCATTTTATAAAACTTTTTAACACACCTAATATAATACATGATAAATCTATATTAAAAATAAAACACTTTTTATTCTTCCTGAGATTTTTTCTGAAATAGCAAAGAAAACATTTCTTAGAACGATGGAGGGAAAAGGCATAATAATTATAAAAAAACCTAACAAAAACAGATAAATGTCTTCATTTCCACAAAAATTTTATTAACAATAAATAGTGATTACATACTAATAAAGGATAGATAAATGAATAAATTGTACAATAATATGATTGTATAATGTTCTATTTGTTATCTGGCTAGATTTTGTTATGAGAGTACAATTGTTATACTCTTATGTGGTTAGGTATAGTGATGAGATTCTAATAACTTGATTAATGGAATAAGCATTTTTTATATAAACATGAATATTTTCTTTTAGAATTTCCTATTCTATAATGCTGGGTAGGTGGGAGTTGATAATCAGGAAAAGGAAAGTGCAGTTAAAGACCAGGTGTCATCAAAGACTTTACTGGAGGCCAGGAGCTGGTCACGTTTCTTGATTTTTTTGAGCGTTTGATAAAACAATGGTATGATTTGTGGCGGGGGTAATTCCATGAGAGTTTTGCATCTCACTATCCACATGGAATAAAGGAAAAAGGTTAGAAAGCCTTATTATTGAAAAAAACCCATTATGAATGGCATTTTCAAGTGAGAAAATCATATCAGGTCTTATGTTGGAATTGATTATAATTATATCTTTCAGTGTTTTAAGTCTTGGGCACCGGTGTGTAATATGGTCTATGGTTTCATCTTCATGAGCACACAGACCACATATAGGGTCAATGCTGGCAAAACCTCTTCGGTGATAAAGGAACCAATTCGTGGGAAGCGCATTGAGATTTATTTTAATGATGAAGTCAAGGAATTTGGGTTCCAGACTCCATCTTTTAAAGTGTGAAATGAGTCTTTGGTTGGTTACTTTTAGGCTGATTTTTATGGCTTGTTGATTATAGTTGATTATATTGTATGCTTCCCATAAGGTGATTTTTTTGTTAAGGTTAAAGGGCATTATTGGGTTATAAAGTTGTAGGTGGTCTATTAGGGAGGCTATCCATGAACTGGCAGAGGGCGGAGGACGATCTGTCGGTGTAATTTTTTTAATAATGTTGGAGTATCCACAGGAGAGGATCAGATTATGTAGAGTGTTGTGGGTTTTCTGTAAAATTATTGCTTGTATTGAGTGGAATGACAGTCCATTGAACCTGTGTGGTCGTTGGATGCCTCGCAAGCTAATAGCAACTGTCCTTCCTCTCCAAAGAAGTTTGGTACATAATCGGTTGATTTTATTTTGAAACTGTTTAGACATTTTTACGAATGGAAGGTAATATGAGATTTTTGGCATTATGATCATGTTGAGGAGGCCAACCTTTCCATATAATGAAAGGTATACTCTAGAGAGTGATGTGGTGATGGCTTCAGTTGAATGGAGGATTGCATCTTGAATCTCTCTTGCCATTGCAGTTGGTGTTTTGAAGATTGGGAAACCTAGGTATCTTTGGGGTTTTGCAGAAAAGGGAGAGTTAATTTGTTTACCAGACATAATCTTCCAGATGGAAGATTTGTTAAAGTTTATTTGTAGGCCAAGTTTCACTGTATTTCTGTTTAAGATGTTCATGAGATGGGGAAGGTATTTAACGGTGGGAAGAACAACCATGATGTCATCTATATATGCAAATACATTGAAGTTTTTATTGAGAGAGGGAAGAAAAATTCCAGGGAGGTTTTTTTCTATATCCATCAGAAGAGGGTTGATGTATGCTGTGAAGAAAAGGGCACTGAGTGGAGATCCTTGAGGGATAGACTTGTATGGCTTAAAGCCTGGTGTGATCTTGCCATCAAGAGAGAGAAAAATCTCTCTGTTGTTGAGCAGATTGCTGATCATCTGAACAATCCCGGCCGGAATGTCGCATTCCGACAGAATATCCAGGAGGATATTTATCTGGACTGAATCAAATGCTGCCGCAACATCCAGCTGGACAGCAATAGGTTTTGATTTACAATGTCCTCTGATGTAATTGAATAGTGCAGTTACATTGGACATAGCATGCGAGGTTGATGATCCCTTTTTTCCGTATTGGTTTGACGAGATATGGCTAAGGATTTGAGTTTGGATTTGATCTTTAATGACTGACTCAATTATCTTGATAAGCAATGGGGTCATGGAAATTGGCCGGATATTGTTAATGTCGTTTAGTGGTTTTGCTTTTTTAATAAAAGGCACGAGTGCCACTGGGTAAAGATCTGTTATGTTTCTGTTGCCGGAGGCTAGGTGATCAATCATTTTTTTAATAATTGGCACAGTGAATTGACTGACGTGTTTGAGAAGGAAATTTGGGATGCCATGAAGGCCAGGATGAACGCTGTCAGGGAGAGATGTTATCTTCTTTTTGATTTGGATTTCTGTGATGCCATGTTCGCCGGGGTCACCAGCATCCAACCAGCTGTTTATAGGAGGAGCTCCATCTTTTTGCATTAATTGGCAGAATTGTTTGCTGATGTGCTGCATCATTGGAAAGCCAACGAGATTGGTTCCATTAGAATTAATGGATAAGGGAGTGATTTGTTTTCTATTGTACCCCAGTGCCCATCTAAGGTAGTCTCTCATCCAGCAGTGTTGTTGTGCTAAGAAACATTTGGCTCTTCTGATGGATATATATTCTGCGAGGGACTTTTGCTTGATTTTGTAGAGATTTTTAAGGAAGATGATTTTTTCTGTATTTGTGAAATTTTGCTGTAAAGCTTGAAGTTGTATATTAATGTCTGTTAGATCATTTAGAAGGCCATTAGGTCCTTTGATATTCCTGGTGTGGTGATTTAATATGGATTGTAGTATTCCGATGAAGGAAAACCAGCCCTCCTCAGCTGGAAGGGAAAGGATGTTTATTTTCTGGAAAAGGATGTATGCCTCAGATACTATCGCTTCGGTCATATTTGATTGGGTGATCATGTGCATGGTTTTACCAGGTCCATCAATAGGTGCAAGGATTGAAATAGGTGTAAGTTGTAAGATTAGAGCCATATGATCAGAGAAAGCAACAGGGGCCAAGGCTGCATCAAGGTTGAAATGGAGGTCTGGGGTGTAGTAAACCAAATCAATCAGTGACTTTTTAGTTTTAGTATAGAAAGAGTAAGCTTCGGGACGGAAGAAGCCCTCTCCGCACATTAATCTGCGATTTATTAGATGCAAAAATCTCTTGTTGATGTCATTGTATGTGGTGTTAAAGTCTCCCAGAAGAATAGTAGGGGAGGCTCTGTTAGTGTTGATGGCATTTAGGATGTGGATTATTTTTAGATATTGAGAGGTGTCTTTGGCTGTATATATATAAGCTATGATGATCGGATAACCCCAGTAGTCTATTTCTATGATAATAATATTGGCATCTAGGAATAGAATGCTAAAACTGTTTGGTGGTGTTGACTTGCTGAGCAGAATACCGACTCCACCTGAAGCAGAATGGCCTATGGAAACTCTAGTAAATCCGAGAGTTGAGAGAAGAGATAGTATTTTATGATCGGTCTTATGGTGATATTTAGTTTCACCCATAAGAAGTATATGAGGGGAGCAGAGCGAGAGACAGTTTTTAATAGCTAGAACTCTATCAATTGAGTTGATGCCACGAATGTTAATGCCAGCAATTTTGCAGAACATGATAGTTTAATCCAAACCGTCCTCAGCAAAGTGTACCAAGTCAATGTGGGACATCTCCATGTTAATGAGGTCTGATGTTGTTTGGCAATCAGAGTCTTGTGATTGAATTTGTGGATGGATTGGTGATATAGTTGTTGGTTGAGGAAACGCATCCATGAAGTCTTCGGTGTCTGATGAAGTAGTGTAATCTGTCTGAGATTCGTCAGAAGGATCAATGGTATCAATGGTTGTAGGATCCATGGTTTTCCTCTTTTTTTCTATGGATTTGCGAGGCTTTGTGCTTGATATATCTGAAATTTGTTTGTTAGAGGGTGGAGGTGAGTAATGTATCAGATGGGCACTATCATCATCAGAGCTTGATTTATCTGAACGAATTGATTTTCTTTTACTTTTCTTATTTGTATTTTGGATATTTGTTGTGTCAGATTTTTGAGGGTTTTTAAGTTTAATAGTGTTTTTTTCATTTTCCTGTTCTTTTGATAAAAGTGTTTTTTTTATTATTATAGGAATTTGTTTTAAATTTTAGACCTGAGTCATTTTCGGTTTGCTGTAACTGTTGGGAAACATTAACTATGCTGACTTTTGGGTTGTGTGTTTGACAAGTCTTTTCATCTGGATGGTTAATTATTGCAGGAGTTGAAGAATTGAGGACAGTTTGTGGATCACTTTGTTTAGGTTTACTGGACTTAACTGACCCACATGAAGATGTATCAGTGGTTTTAGACTGGGTGGGAGTTGTTATGGATGGATTGTTTTGAAATTTTTTGAGTGTATTTTCTTCATCGCTTGTATTTTCCTTGCTCTCGTCAGGTGGTTTGGTCATATTGCCTTCTTTTGTGTCAAGAGTTTGGCCTAGTATTGTTTCTCGGGGATTAGTATAATATGTATCGTATGTAAGATCTTTAGTCTTATCGGTTTGAGTGATTGGTTTAGGCGCAGTATATGTAATTGCTTGGATCTCTGATTCACTACTATTAGTGTAGAGGTTGTCATTTGTTCTTTCTTGAATATTTTCATTTTGAAAGATAGGTTTGGATGTGAAAGGGTTTGTTGGAGGATTTATTTGACTCAGGTTGTCTGGGTTTGTGAGGTTGCTGATTGAATTAGGCCCATGTGGTGATTGTCTATTTAAGGATGTGAAAGCTGTGTTAGTAGGTCTACCAGGACATCTGTGAACTTTATTCTTTTTAATACCACAGTGTGTGCATATTCTTGCTGCACAATCTTTAATGAGGTGTGTTCTTTGAAGGCAGAAGAAACATTGTGGATGTACTCCCCTGAAAGTCAAAACCATAGGAGAGCCTCTTGCAGTAATAATAGTGGGTATGTCAGTGGGTATAATGTTTTTCTTCAATGTAAGTGTGAAGATAAATGTATTGGACAGAATTTGATCTTCGCAGTGAGGGTTTAATAGGTGTTTAAATTTGCTAACTGAACCATAATTAATAAGGATGTCTTGTAGTTCTTGTTCTTTCAAGTGGGCAAGGCAGTTTTGGATTCTGCCGGATAGTGTAACAGGATGGTTCATATCTATGGAGCATAGTATAAAATTTCCTAAAGATCTGTATTTATTTTTAAAGTTCATACGGTCCGCCCATGTTTTAAACTCAACGATAACATAGTGGTCATTGGGATGATTAAGAATCATATGAATGCCTCTGCCTAATTGTTTTTGATTGATTAGACTGTATAGCTGTTCTAGAGGGAACTTATATAGAGCACATTGTTGATTTGTTATAGCTAAGATTAACGATTTATCGCTGTAGTAGTTAGCAAACGATTTATATAGGCTATTGGGAATCGTTTTGTTGATCTCATTATTTATTTTTAGGAACATGTCATCATTAAGTTCGTCTATATTAAATGAGACATTTTCCAAAGTGTTTGATTCTTGTTCTATGTCTAGTTCTGAGATATTCAAATATAGTTCATTGAAATTATCGGCCTTAATATTTTCGGAGATGCTCTCAGAATTTTTAGATCTTACGATATTTGCGTACGTAGAGGAATTTTTCAATATTGGTATTGAAGAAATTGGATTAGATTGTAAGTTGGCTGAAGTAGCAATGGATTGTTCTGCACTATAATCTTTGTTTGTTCTGGAATGTGATTTATCGGTTTTAAAATTTATTTCTTCTTTTTGATTTTTAAATTTACTGTTGACAAACTGTAATGTGACAGCACTGTGGTGGAAAAGTTTTTACTTTAAAAAATTCACCGAAATCATCTTGTCGGTAATTTTGTCTATTATTATCAGATATGGTTTCCAGGGTATTATTGGGCAAAGTAAATTGCTTGTTAGAGTCTTCTGAGGGTGCGTAAAGTCTTCGGAGAGGTGATGATTGGTTTTTACTTGAATTTTTAAGAATTTCAATAGTTTCGCTTGATGAGATATTAATGCTATTACTTTTATTAGGGGTAAGTTGAATATTTTCTAAACTTTTGTTGATATTTGTGATGCTGTTTTCTTTTGAAATATTGGTTTGTGGGTTTTTATTTGTTGTAGAAGTTATTTTGGATGAATTTAGATTAGATCTAAGACTATAAAATTTACGACCGATGACTGCATTGCTAGATTGAATGCTGAGATCGGGGCTAACCTTAATTTGCGAATTATCGATTATATTATCACTTTCCATAATATATAATGATTAAAACCGACTTATCTTGAATAAGAAACGTAAAGGTAAGGGGACAATCGTCTCTATCTTCCTGAAATTGAATCGCTAAGGGACGCTTTTTGTAAGACCAATTGCAAAGATGGCTGCCAAAAGCGGAAGTACAGATAAATGTCTTTCTTTATATATTTCCATTCCTTAACTCTATACAAACCATACCCTTGGGATATCATGAGAAGAAAAGTGCTATTTTAGATTTTAATAAATTTGATCCCTTCATCATCCAATTTTTGGTTATAAGTGAACAAATTAGTCCAGCAAACATATGACATTTCTTTATATATATATATAATTACGTTAATGAGAATTAAAATAATACATGCATTACTTTTATGTGGAAGTTTTCTTCCCATATATATATATATATATATATATATGGGAATATATATATGGTGAAATTTAGTATATATATATATATATATATATATACTAAATTTCACCAAAGTTTGGAAGTATCATTAAAGCACTTAAATTAAAACACAGTCTATGCCTTCACAATGCTGTTGATTTGAGATAACTCGGTATTTCACCACTGATGTTGATCTGATGGGCATACTTTCATGTAATGTCTGGTAAATTATTGATTCATACTAGTGATAGAAAACTCGGTAGGTCATTTGCTATACTGGGATCTTGAACATGGCTACTGGAACATTCATTGTGAGGCTGCCTTTCTCTCAATGACATATGACTCCTCCTGCATTTTTATATGAGGACAACACATATATACAACTGAACTAGAATTATATATCTAACAAAAAATCATCCTCAGTATTTATAAGGTAATCTCTCAAGGAGCATTGTGAATTTTTCTATTAATTGACTTGTAATATTTTTAGTTAATGGTCATTGGCATATTTTATTTTATTTCAACTTGAATTATTTTTTATGCAAAGTTTTTACTTTTCCAATGTTCTTTGTATACACTTTCTGCCCTGTAGCACCTGATCATCATTAACACTTTTGGGTTGTGCTGTTGCTACTTTAACTTTCAAAGGTGTTAAACTGGAACTATTTATTATATCCTATCTTAGTTTTTGAATAAGGTACAAATTATTGTGAGTGCTTAATGGATTATTTTCACTACTGAAACTTATTCTATTATTCTGACCACTCCAACCCGTTGAAACATTTGCAATTCTATAATTATTTAATTTTTAAAATATTTAATTTTCAAATTTATTTGCATGGTTTCAAAAAGTTAAAGTGTCTATTGTTGCACATAAATGCACACACTTATTATCTATGTGTGTGAGTATAATGAAATCTATGTGATGTTAAATAACAGGAAATTAAAAAAAAATGAAGCAGGCATGTGTGACCATATCAATATGATCAACTTCACGTTATCTATAGATTGATTCCAGAAAAACAAAAGGGAAGTAAAGTTTGTTTATAGAAGTGTTATTTTAATTTCTGTTTGGTAAGAAAAAACAAAAATCCTAATAATTGTAAAAATAATATGTTTTATTTCATAGGGTTATATATATTTTTATACATCTGTTAAAATGCGTTTTGATTTCTTAATTATTGATGTAAAGTAAATGTGAAATAAGTAAATAGTAGATTACTTTAAAATATTTCAAAATAACACTTCCATAAGTAAATTTTACTTTTCTGTTTTTCTAGAATCAATCCACAGATAACATAATATTAATCATACTGAAATAGTTCCTATAAGCTTGCATATTTGCATGCTTCATTTTTCTTTTATTTTCTGCCATTAAACATCACATAGATTTTATTATACTCACACACATAGATAATGAGTGATTTATTTTTAGTGTAGGTTTATCATGTATTACATTGGGTGTATTAATAAGTTTTATAAAATTGACCATTAAAATATTGATTTCTAACATACATTTATCTATGGACGTAATTATTTTGTTTATACTTTAATTCTAAAATGTTTTACATTAAATAAAAATTCATGTCCTACTTATTTATATATATATATATATATATGTGTGTGTGTGTGTGCGCGCGCGCGTGTGTGTGTGTGTGTGTGTGTACCTGCACTTGGCTAAGTAAAGCTAAGAGCGGAGATTAAAGATCTGTTTTATTATTATAATGTTTTAAAGACCAGATTAATCCTTAGTGTAATTAGAATTTAGCAATATTAATAATGCTAACATAATTTATTAAGTATTCAAGTTAATATTATAGATTCATAAGGTAATGTTTCATTTGGGATGTGTGCTATTATTTATAAATGTATTTGCTAATTTATTTTTATTTATTTTCCCACTATCGTCCTGAGAAATGCAATTTTGTACTTTTAGAATTATTGAATATTTTGTTTTTTTTCCTTTTCTTTTTCTGTTTAAGTACTTTAAATTCATATTTTAGAATTTATAGGTGAGTAAAAATAATATGCTTTATTTTATACAGGTATATAAGAAAAGATACAAAAATCCCACTAATTTTAAAAATAATGTTATGACAAATGTTAATTTAAAATATTTACACAACTTTTTTAATCACGTGATCATATAAGTAACTATATGAAAATTGTGTTTTAGTTTTATAATTATTGCATAAAATTAGGTTTTTTTATTATTGATGAAAACTGTGGAAATTGCATTTAAATTTTTTTATCACATTAGATTTCTTATAATCGAATGAAAAATTTTTTTTTTAATTTTTATTATTGATGAAAATGGAAATTTTGTAATATTGATGAAAAAGTGTGATCAAACCAAGTTTTTATTTTTTAATTCTCGATGAAAATTGCAAAATTTGTGTTTTAGTTTTTTAATTACATGATTAGATTTCTTACAACTACGAAAATTGGTTTTTTTTTTATTATTAATAAAAATGGCAATTTTGTAACGAATGGTCAGATCCTGACAATGCATAGATTGATCGATCTTATTTATTACTTGGTTGTGTCAGCCACTGTTTTGGGTGGTTCTTATAATTCAAAATGGCCATGAGTGTGTAGTAAATCAGTACCATTTTTTCTTTCCTTTAGGTTATCTTAAACACGTAGCCCATAAAACAAAGCTTTTCACTTCTGCTATTTTTGATAAAATAAAGTCTTTTAAAACAATAAAAATAGTCTCCTTTAGTTCAAAGATTACAAAAATAAATGTGTTGTGAAAGATTACATTTTAAAAAAAGATCAGCTTACAGAATTAAAAATAAACCTTAAATTAAATACACTTTTTTATATTTGCAAGTGTGGTTTGAATGCTCATTAGCCTTTTAATTTATCTTCTCTATTTTTAAAATATGTCTACACTTTCTTGGAGCAAATTTATTCATCTCACAGGGAATCTCAGGATAAACTTATTTTACAGTTACTGTTTGCTAAACTACAGATTGGAAATATGTTTGTCACTAATTTTATTTATGTGAATGTGATCTGGTGAATTTTATAGGCAGATATTAAACCCTAGTCACAATTTCATTTATTAATTAAGAGCATATTAATGTACATATATATGTAAAGAAGTTTCATTGTCTACTTCAAACTTATTTTCTAAACGATTACCATGGAAGCAAAATTCCTAAAGAAGCTGATTTTAACCCAATTTTAAAAATGATTTAAGTTTTCACATTACTCTTTTAAATCAAAACCATTCTTTAAATATTACAAAGTTATTTTAAAAACAATAAAATATCACGACTTCAAACATACTAGTTGCTATTTTAGCAGTTTGCTCTTTTTTTATTCATCACAATTATGCTATAAATTTAGTATATCTCAGTCTAATAGGAATTTATTAAACAGCATCTTCTGGCATCTATCAACTATTTAAGCTTATATTAGGTGTCACAACTACAATGAAAAAAAACTCATTTTGCTGAGTTATTTTATAGAAAAATGATTATAAATTTTGAATGACATCATTTGTATTCAAAAAGACTAAGCTTTTTAAAAATAGAAGAAATTGTAAATGTATAATATATTATTTTTCACATTTATATTTTTACTAATAAATAATGATTAATAACTATAGATATTATTAAGATTAATCGCTATGCCAAATTATTTAATTTCTATGACATCTACAGAGGTTAATAAATCCATCTACTTCTGGATCTTTTTCCATTCCATTCTTCAAAACATATAAAATAAATATTTAGTTTTTGAGTGATTTTTGCTCCCATTTAACATTGGATTGTCTTTTATTAACTCTTTTTTGTTCTTTATTTAGTAACTACTAAAATTTTATAGATTTTTAATAACAAAATGTTCACTGAATATAAGAAAATAAGAAATTTAGTAATGATTTTACCAATATGTTAGAAGTGTACCATCGCACTATCAGACTACCAATCTATATACTATCTGATGTCAGATTTATATAAATTTGGAATCAAATTTGTTTCCATTGAAAATATTACTGTTTTTCTATAAATACATTGCTAATAATAAATTGTTGCTCTGAGGTGGTCAGAGCTCTTAAACTTCTCAATTGGGCATATTAATGTAAATAATATTTGAGTGTATTTATTGGTCAAGAGTTCATAAGAAATTTGAATCGTAGAAGTATCAGCACCTGAGTGCATTCTAGAACTTCACATTCTAAAGTTTGATTCTCTACACTGTGATAAACCACACATGGTGACAGATTAATAATACAAATGAAAACTGCAGACATAATTGAATCATAAAGTTATACTTGGATAGAAAGCATTTGGTAAAATAACTTTGAATAAATGTTTGTGCTCCAAAAAAGATTGTTAATAAAACTGTTTTACTAATAGATGCAGTTTTAATTATTTTGTTTTTACTTTAATATAAACATAAAACTTTAGTATTTATAACATCATTATATATCTGGTTCTTCAACATTTAATACATGAACCATTCAGAGTATTTAGACAACACAGTGAAAGTTAGAAGATGTATCAAATCAATTCCACACCACATGATTGTAATTTACAAAGTGCTCTTTAGCAACAATTTTTTTTTCTCACCACATTTGTGCAATCTAGGTTAAATTTCAAAAACAATAAATGTCATATTGTTGTGCATAATAAATCTTATTCAATGCATCCTACCCAACATCTCAAATTCTGTTTCCAGCTTTTGGTTTTCATCAGTGGGAAACCTAATTAAATTTACGATAGGTAGCATAATTCTGGTGAAGAAAACATAAATTGCTGCTAAAGAGCATAGTGTAAGTTGGAGTCATATGATGTTTAAATGGATTGATGCCTATCCCAGCTGCTGAATAAAAGTATCAATAGTTGTTAAAAAACTAAGCATAACCATATGTAAATACTGAACTAATTTGAGATGTATATAAATATACAAGCATGTTGTCATATATTGGAACGACTACCATGTTTTTTTTTTAATTTGAGCTAGTATCTAGAATATGAATGCTGAAGAAAAAGTGCATAAGATAGAGAAGTTTTAGGTACTCTAAGATTCAAGTCTTTTCATTAACGAAAGTCAAAAGCTAGATAGAAATTTGGGTTATTGGACAGAACAGCATTGGATAGTAATTCATTAATGGTACAAGTTAGTATCTATTGTTTACTAAACTTATATTAGATGGCATAAATACAATGAGAAAAAAAGGGATGTATGTTGAAGATAATTATTAGAAGTAATGAAAAATGATATAAATGCATTGAGTGAAAGAACATGAATATTATTTGGCTCAATGAAAGATTTAAGAGTTTAAAATGAAACTAGAATGAGCATGTAACCAGATGAAATAATAGATGGAAAATAAATTATTGAACTTGATCTTTCTTTTGTATTTATGCTAAAAAACTTTGTCAAAGGAATATGGAGTGAAAAACTATGCAAAAAAACTCTGAATTACGCTTGGAAAAATCAATCATCCAGCAGTCGTTCAATAATAGAAAAACTAATAGCAATATAAAATAACAATAAATACATACAATTTTAGAAATAGATGGAAACTAGAAATTGAAAAACTAATAAACATTTAAACTTCTATCATCATCATTTTCAAGCATTATCAATCCACTGCTGAATGAAGATCTCTCCAAGTTTAACCCATCTTTTATGATCTCTATTCTCTCTTCTCCAAATCATCCAGAAAACTTACTTATTCATATATCTCACATGTGGTCACTTTTTAGATCTTTTACAATCTCTTGGATCCAGTTTAAGAGTTCAATTGTTCATTTATTATCATCTTTTCTAACAAAATTTCCAGCCCAATTCTACTTGTCTTTTAATTCTTTCAATAATGTCAGTAACACCTGTTTGTTCTCTCACCCATGTGTTTCATTTTCTATCCCTTCTTGTTACTCCTAACATACATTTCTCCATATTTCATTGAGGGTCTGAAGTCTCTGCATTGGTATTCTATTAAGTGTCCAATTTCTGATTTATTATTAAAAACTGATAACACATATTTATTGAAACCTTCCTTTTCAAACACATGGGCATATTTAGATTAAATATTAAACTATTTCTACCAAAATCCCTCCAAACAAGTTTAATTCTATGATTAATTTTATCCATTATACCAACTATAGTTATAATCTGACAAAGTATTTGTAGTTGTTAACTTCTTCTAATTCATCATTATCAGTTTTTCTTTTGAAAACTCCATTTAACTTTACTTTAATCTTTTTTACTATTTACCTTTAATCCCATTTTTTTATTTTCATTTGATATGTCTCACACCATTTCCTAAAGCTGTAAACCATTATTTGCATAAAGAACTACATTATCTACAAAATGTAAATGACTTAAGCAATCTCCACCTACATTTATGTTGTTAGCTTTTTATTTTAATCTACAAAATATTTCTTGCAAAACTGCTGTAAAATGGTTTGGAAATATGGAGTTACACTTTCATACATCTTTCTCAATGCTAATCATTTAAGTATCATTTATGTGTTTGTTGCAATTGCTGTTTTATGAATATTTGTCAGAATATGATAACATTCTGGGTCTATACCTTGATGATCCAGTGCTTTAATCACTAAAGAAATATTTACACAATCAAATGCTGTTTCGTAGTCTACAAATTCAAAGCATAATGACAATTCATATTCATTGGTTCTTTCTATAACTTCTCTCAATATTTGGATATGATCCATTTTGTTAACACTACTTTTAAGTCTAACATGGTCTTTTGTTTGGTTAAACTCCAAAATTCACTGTAGATGAGTTGTAATCATTTAGACAATAATTTTGTATAGAACTAATAAAAGATTGATAGAACAGTAATTTCTAATATTTATTTTACATCTTTTTTTTAAATGTTAATATTAATAATGTAGTCTTCCAGTTATCTGATACATCTTTATCATTTAGGCATTTTGTATATACTTTGTCAAAATCTTTTTATTTCCACTCCTGCTTTATTTAAGGTATTGATTACAATTCCATCATTACTTGGAGTTTTTCTCTTCTTCATAAATTTAATTGCATTTCATTATGGCAGATATGTTTTTTACCATTACCAATATATTGTTTTACATTCTTGAAACTTATATTCTCTTCTACAGCTGCTGTTACTAGTTCATGATTATACTTTCTTATATTATTATCAATTCTTTTTGTACCATTTTACAAAATTCTAAATATTCAATTGTTAATGTATCATTTTTATATAGTTTCATACTCCTTCTTTTCTTCATAAATTATCCTGCCTCAGAAGAAACTTATTGGTCAATTGTTTTTTTTTTGGGACAAACTATGTTTCTTGCAGTTTTTACAAGTATATCATTTATTCTCTTATTAACTTCATTCAAATGAGAATTATGTTAATATTTGAAAATTATTTGCAAGTACTAATTTAAATTCATTGGAATGTTTTTGAAGATTACCAGTATCAATTGTGAATTATTATTTTTTTATAATTTGTGGCTCTCTAGTTTTGCATTAACATGTTTCTTACTAATCCATGATCAATTTCTGTGTTGAATTTATTAAGAACACTACAATCTTGAAATACATAGTTTCTGTTAAAATTTAATCAAATTCTGCTATATCTTCATTTAAATGTGTCCATGTCCATTTAACATTCTTTTCAAAAAAAAGGATTCATAATATAAAATGCATCTCTATAACCAGATATACTTACATCACTTTAAATATTTCAGTTGTTTACTAATTCTCATATTAAAGTCTTTCCATGACAATCTTAAACTGTTTGTTGTGATCAAATGCTTTTTATACATCCATATAAAAATCCTTTATTTCATTATCACAATGAGAACTTGTTGGGGCATAAACCTGAATTACCTGCCTTTGATATCTGCTATTATGTTGAATAATCAATCTCATCTATCTGATAAACCATCAATCTCCACAATGTTGTTCTTCCACTTTTTATTTATTATGAATCCCCATCCTTTTGTATCTCTAAAGTTTGTGTTTCTGTAATACAGTCCCTGTCCGGTTTTTAAATCAATTCTCCTTTCATCATTTTTTAACATTTACAATGTCCAATTATATCCCATTTGCTATGATACAGATCATCTTCCAATTCTTGCAATCTTCCTTCACTTGAAAGTACCTAAATAAAATGTCATCATCAGTTACAAGCCTGGGTTCATAACATGGAGATTCTTAGTGCACTCTACCTTTAATCACCAACCATTGATCTGGCTGGTAACTTTACATTCTCTTGGGACTAAAGACCATGATTAATTTTTGTCTGTCCTAGTTGCAAAAAAATATTTACACGCACACTTATTCTGCATTCAAAAAAACTCAATTGATTACATATGAAGCTATCGGACAATTGAGAAGAAAGGTTATGGTGTTTCTGAATCGTAAACTCAAAAGTAAAATTTAATAAACTCACCATACTAACTAATGTATGTTAATGAGTAGCCCATCTATGTTCTTATACTGTATAAATAATAACATAGGAATAACATTGCATGACACGAATGCATGAAGTGAACATTAAGAAATTTCTCGGCTCAGGACTTTAAAGGCCTCCAAGGGAATTAAAGACCTCCTTTTAGTTAATAGCAAATTCCTTTCTGCAGAGCAAGCCCTTGTAGTCATCAATATATATATACTTACAAATATCGAAATGTGTTTTTAAACAAAGTTTATTTACTATGTAAAATTATTTTTAATTTAGATCAGATATTTTTGTGAACAAAATAGTTTTTTAAATATTGCTTTCAGGTTTCGCTACGTCATTGATAGGAAGATGTTTGTTATTTTAATGAAACAATAATTATTTGTATAGGGTTTCTGTTTTTTTTTTCAACAATTTTGTTTTTGAGATCTATTAAATAATTAATGGTGAAATACATGTGAACATAACGCAATTATTTTTTTTTTTTATTAACAGACTTTATTTTATCACCAATGAGAGAAATGAAAAGATGCATCTTATGGACTATTTGTTTAAGATAACTTAAAGCAAAGAAAAAGTAATATGAATTGGATAACTCTCGAAATTTTATTCCACGTATGTATATCATATAGTAAGTTTTTTATTTATTTAATGTATTATTTATTATCATTGTTTAATCGTTAGATAGTTAAAATTTTACTATAACGTATATCTGAGCACTTATAGCATATATGTGTAGAGATGATAATCTGGACCAACTGATGATTGCTGGTTTAGCATGAAATATGATTATTGGTAATTATTTATCTTTTCAACATATATGTATTCAAGAGTATCAGTGTTATGAGATAGAGTGGAGAGTGGTGGATCGTGTGAAAGTCTGTGCTCATATACCCTATATATAACGAGTATATGTAAATGCGAACATGCTAATAGCAGTTTTCTATAATTACGAGAAAGGTTCAGGAATTATTTTGAAATACAGACAATTAAGATGAAAAATAGACAAAATTTTTAAAAAAAGCCCTTTTCAGCCAATTAAATTACTGAGGGCAATTATATATCTGAATACAGACTCGCTCTTGTCTTTTTTGTCTAAGTGGTCTAGAACGTACATTTATATATAAAAAATAATTGAGTGCCTGTTATCTTTATATGAATGTAAAAATTACAGACTCGTATAAATATGATTAAATGTTTTATTAACGTATATATATATACACACACAATATATTATCAAATATATGCAATACTGTTTGCTATCCTAGATCTGATACATTGGCTCGATATAGAGTTTCGTTGCCGTGCAAATATTAAAATATTACCGTATCCTTTTACATTTACCTAATACTTCTATTTGTGTTGTGACTGCTTGTTAGAGAAATTTCCAGCAGCTCTGTAATTGCTTACCTTGTATGTAGATTATGATATTGCAGTCTTCAGTTCAATATCAACATCAATTTGCCTCACTGGTTTAGCCATATAGGGAACAACATGTTCATTGTCATTCAGTCTAATATTAATTAGTTATTCTAAAACAAATTTATTAATGCAAAACAAATGATACCTGATTATATTGAATATATTATATCTTTGAATAAATAGTAAATTGGTCATCTAGTCCTTACACAAAGACTATTTTCCCTATAAAGATGTATACAAATCCATTTGATCTAGTCTATTCCATGTAGTATATCAAAAGGTTTCTAAAATAAATTCTTCAATGCAAAAGCAATCAGTACATATCTATATTAAATTCATTATATCTTTGAGTAAAATGTAAATTTATCATCTAGTTTTGAACAAAGTCTATTTTCCTATGAAGATGCATTTAAGGCTCTAGTCTATTCAGGGGGTATATTAAAAAGCTTCCATGTCTCCTCCTAGAAGAATTTTGTGGCCAAAGTTTTGTCTCTTTTTTTTATTTTCTTAATCACATTGAGGAAGAGATGATCTTCTTCTGGTTGGGGTAAGGTATATAATTTGGCACACCTGACAAGCCAGATTGAGTAGATAAGAAAAACAGATAACTTTATAATAGGAATATCTCTGCCATGAATGCACTCTTTTGAGATCCATTATTTGATAATAGTCTATAACTGAATTATTATATATGAGGCTTTTAGCATTTCCAAGCCCAAAGCATGACTTAATAACGTGCTCAAACGTTTCATCATATCTCTGGCAATTTGAGTATGTTGGTTCCACTTTGGTGATCAGCCTTCTATACCTGAGAAACCAAATTGTTGGCATAGCATTTAAATTGATCTTGATAATAAAGTCCAGGTATTTTGTCTTGAAGGCCCAGAACTTAAACAAAGTAATTATTTTTTTGTTTGACAAGTAGAGTTGTGGCTTAATAGGAAATAGATCTGGGCTTATGATGCAATATGCATCCCACATTTTAATTTTTCCTTGGAAAGATGTTCTATATTCTGATTTTGTTGTATTAGAGTGCTTATTAGTTGGTTAAGCCAACATATTTTCCAAGGTGGAGGCTGATCAGTTGGCTGAATTATTTCTGTAATCTGACCATGGTATATTTTAGTTATCTCCTTTACTTCTAAATGGTCTAACTAATTATAATCTAGTCTTCTTCCATAATGAAAGGAGTTAGATTTACTGAGCATCATCACATATTGGCATGTTTCTGATATTGAATAAATCTTTTCTATTTAAATATCTACTGGTCTGTAGCAATGAATTTTCAATCTGATCAATAATGAAAGTATGTTGAGATATAACAGTTTGGAAATTAATTAGAACTAGTAAATAAAAATGTCCTCACTGGGGTTTGAATTTCAATTCAGTTAGTTTGAGAGGAGAGGTGTATTATATTCATCTAAAAACATTATAACCAAAGGAAGGTAGGCTTAAAATATGGAGGCAATTCTTTGGGAGGTCTGGCAGGCTATACCTCATAAGATTGTCCACAAGTGCACATGCTGTGTCTGGCCACTTATTTCCATGTTTATACATTAGAAATAAAGTTTTTATATTTTTTCTATAATGTAAGACATTTATCTTTTACATGGTTTATTACAATATTTTTATTCTGCAACTACTATTTATTAATCTTCATATGAAAACATTGTTGCCATTGTCTTTATTAATGAATGGCTATGGGACACTGGAAAATCAACTAAGTTTAATAATCAGATTAAGACTTTATATATGTGATAATATGTTGGACTATTTCCTTCATATGTGATTAAATGTTGAATGTATATAAAATTTTAAACTCCATTTAAATTTTTCATATACAAACAACTTGTTATCAATAACACAAGTAGATAACATGGGTTAGTAATTACCCAATATTTTCAGTAGTATTATTCTCAATTTTTCTTCAGGTTTTGCTGGCCTGACCGGTGACGATATTAGCATAGGAATTTAACTTACATCATTAAATTCTTGTATATCAAATTTATGGCAACCCTCTAACCAAATGAGATAACCTGTCAAAGAGAACAGATAGTAGCAATTTCATATACTTATCTACGAGTGATGGTTCAAATACTTCTGAATTCTTCAAATTGTTTTTTAATACTTTCATCTAAATGCAAGATTAATTAGATTATTCTATGCTGGTTGACTTATAGGATTATTTGCCATTGTCTATTTTCTAATATCCTCCCTATCTTAACCTATGTGCCACTACAAATTGACATGATGTCTGCAATTTTTCAAAGATTACTAAAGATTACGATGACTGGTATGAGAGCACCATTAGATATATAGCCTACCACTAGATAGAGAAGAAACTTCACTGATCATAGTGATATTTTTTTTTACATAGTGATCAGCTAATAGCTTTTAAAAACATAATCTTATGCAGACTTTAATTATACAAAATGAATACTTAATTACTAAACTAATAATCTAGATTAAACACAGAGACAATTAAGTAAAGTTTAGACAGTTTATTATATTCCTTTCTTTTTTTGATCATTTTCCTATTTCCTTTTTTTTTTGGCATCCCAAACTAACTCATCCACTATCAAAACAAAATACAAGCATAAATTTTAACCCAATTTTTATCTTTTTTTATACATACCAATAATTTAATGTATATTCATTTCCCAAGAGAACATGCACCATCACTAAACCTACAAACAACAGCAGCCCAAATTGAATATGGAAACCCTATCCAAATAGGTGTAAAACTCAAGCGTGGATTACTATAAGAGTGTGCAATAGTTCAACCCTCAAACCCACTTCCTGATTAATTCAAACTCTTAAAAGATGACTGTTTGCTTGCAGCCATCTGAGCATACCTTTATCAAACCCCAGATTCCATGATACGGTTTGCGTGCTCACTTATGGATGGAATAATTAATTGAATTTTATCCCCCAACCCTCTTTGTCTTTCAAGATTGAGAAGTGAACATTCTTTTTAAACCAATATTTTGAATATAATAATTGAAGCAAAATTATATAGAAAAAACAAAACAATTTTGCTTAACAAAAAGTTAATAATGTAAAAACTACCCCCCTTTTTAATTAATACAAAATGATATAAAATTAATAATCCCTCTTAAAACCCATCTCTACTGTTGAAACTTTTTGTACCTTAAGTTATAAGAGTGCACTACACTATTATGCCAATTCAAAGTAAAGTTCTTTAGTAAAAGTTCATAATTATTTTGTTTTAATACTGGATCAAGTTAGTTAGGGATGCTAAGAAAAGGAATTAGGAAAGACAACTGGTTAAATTGCTTTAATATGGAGAGTATAGATAAAAAAAATAAGAAGTCAAATAAAGCAATAATTCATATGAACATAAAATTTTGTTTTGGCAAAAATAGTGAAAGTGTTAGTGATGATGAATATTTCCATGATATACATTAGTTTAAGAAATATCTATTCCAGTTTAAAAGTAAAAATAATAATATAATAAATTGAAATAAATTATTAGAATAATACATGATTACAAGAAGTAAAATCAAAATGATAACATTAGAAATGAATATGGAAAAAAAAATGAAACTGAAATACAAAGCAAAATGAATAGAAAAGAAATGGAGAATAATATTTTAGAGCATATAGAAATAAATATGACTTTAGTGTATCTGGGGGGACTACAAGAGAAATTATTCAATCCCCAAAAATTACTAATAATCCAAATAAACCAAAAGAAGAAGAAAAAATGTAAATGATGTATCATTAAATCAAATAATGTCGATGATGCAACAAATGTTCACCAATATGGATAATAATATAAATAATATGAAAGCAAATATTAAAGCAGATCAACAGCAAATGATGGATAATATAATAATCGATTTATCAAAAAAATGGGCAATATCAAGCTGAAATATCACAAGTGCAGACCAACATCAATAACAAAATACAACAATTTAAATAGGTGATAGAATAAAAGGACTGCAGAGATGAACAAAAACTTGAAAAAGATGAAGAGAAAATTGAAAGCAAAATAATTACTATGGTCATTGAAATAAAACAAACAGATGGTAACTTTAAACTTAAATTGTAATTAAATCAATAAGAATTTAAAAGTTATCATAGTTTAAGTGGTGAACTTGCAAAACTACAATAAACTCAAATATTAAAAATATTAGTGGAGATTTTGAGATAAAAGTTCGATTGATAAATAAAACTGATGAGACTCTGGAATCATACCATTGTATTGACAGTTGTTGTTAAAATACATTCAAATTATTGCTTAGAGATATTGTTCCTTAATTAATTGACAGTTATAAAGATATAATACTTTCACATTATGATAATCTTATAGCGGAGGAATATCATAATGATGATAATGTTTGGGAAATTTTAAATTAAGTACTGTACTTAACTATCTTAAGGGTAAATTAAGATATTCAAAAGTATTCTATAATGGAAGAGAAATTAAAAGATCGGCCAGTGGATAGTATTTAAATTTAGGACACTACATACTGGGAATCCAAAAGATATGAAGCTCACTCTCCTTTATTAACTGTGCTAGTATAGAGGCTTAATAATCTTTGAATGAAAATGGATCCATGGGATTACGACCAAGGATATGGAAACAAACCATGAAAAAACTGAATAACTGCATTTTTTTTAATTTCAATTTTAAAATGTTTAGTCTATTATTTTATGATAAAGATAATGATGATGGTAATGCTAGGAATATAAAAGCAGACCTTATCATAAAAAAGACTATACTACCATTGATAATATCCTACTGTTTATCAAACACTGGAAAAGTTACATAAACTCTGTATTGCATATAAGAACTCATTCAACTTCATTAAATGTGCCAGTGCCAAAACGTAATGGTCTGACAATGGAGATGAATACAAAAAGAACTGATTATCCAAAGATATGAAAATCATATCTTGGAGAAGTGGAATACATTTTTTTCAGTTTAAATCAAAGGATATATATACAATTAAATCACTAATATAAAATAAAAATCATAGGATGTGAATTTGATTCCATATAATAAGTAAGTAGGATTATGGTTAATTAGGTTGAAGGATAGAAATGCAAAAGGAAGGACACACTTTATAAAACCTATGTCAGAAAGTACATTTGGGAAAATAAACTTTTAGAAATAAATTATAATTTTATTTCTAGAATCAGTAATGAATTAGACCATTATTATTAAAAAACAGAGACTGGTTACTTCAAAACAGGTTGTTTCATTTACTAAATAATGATAACTATCTAGTTTAACTGATACTGAAGGAAATCCAGTAAATCTCAAAATTAAAGAATAAGTAATTTTAGATAGACCCATACATAAAATAATGCACAAATTATCTAAAATGAAACTTATCTGCCTATCTAATCAAGTCTTCTGCTATAAGAGTTTTTGGTAATATTATTACATAATTAATAAAGGTTGTCATGTGATAACTGGGCGTGACCACTTGACGGCGTTAATTATGTGTAAAAACAATAAATATTACGAAACCGAGCCCATACTTATTAAAAACAATCACTTATGATGTTTTAAATATAATTTGACTAAAATAATTCTTCTTTTAATTAGATATAAATATTTTACAAAAAAAAAATATGTTAAATTATTATATAATTTAATTAAAATAATTTGTTTTCTTTTTTTATAACGGAACGAAGACGGTCTTTTCAATTTATTATTCTATAAAAGATACAAGCACACATTTACTTATTTCATGACTTTTATTTTTAGAATATGTCGTTCAATATTTTTAGATATTTTTTTAAAAATATATATTTTTAATAAAAACAATAACAAATTAGTTTTTTAAAAATAAAATTTTGTTCAAACACAAACAAGAAAAACAATAAATATTTTGGTAGTCTTTTGATTGCTGCAATTTTTTTTTTTTTTTACATTTAATTTTCTCTTTCAAGATAATTTTATTTGACCTATAAGTGATTACAAAAAAAAAAAAATAAAATAACAAGAAATATCTAGACGAGGTTACAGAGTGGTATATACAAAGAAGAAATGATTCAAAAGTCAGTAGAATATAACCTGTGGATGCAAGGTGAATATTAATCATCTAGTCTATAACGAAATACCTTTGTTAGTAAACCCTGTTTTGGCAAGTTATGGTTGGAGGGTTTTATTAAATCTTAATAAGATATTAAGTCATAATAAATATTTTCATATAAATTATTTAGGGGTTGGTTGGAGAGGTGCTGTTTAGACCAGTTGTGAATTCCCATGTTAATATGGCCAGGTATGGATCGGCCTCTCTCTTGTCTGTTTCTTGGATATTTTTAATTATGCTGAGAAAGCAGTTATTGATTTCGTTAAGCAGTAATTTTTGAAAAATCACCTTGCATCTGGTCAACCAGATGGCAAAGTTTATGTAGGTGGCGAGCCTGATTTCAGCGAAAATGCCTCTATTTAAAACCCCTTCAAGAGATGTTAGATCTGGACCATTATTATCAATGTGTTTCTGGAAGTTTTGTCTTAGTCCCTGCCAGACCGGACAAAGGCGAAGGATATGGTCCATATCTTCTGGGCTGGAAAGACAGAGACAACATATGGGATCTATGCGGAAGCCTCTTCTATTAAGAAATATAGCAGTGGAGAGGCTACCAAGGTTAATTTTGAGAAGAAAGTCTGTGTGTTTAGGTGCTAGTTTCAATCTACGGGCTAGTTTGCGCAGTTTGTTTATGTTGATGGGGAGGTAAGTGTGTGCCTTCTGGGTATTTGAGTTGGATAGGTTGAAGGCTTCCCAATAGGTTATTTTTGAATTGAACATGGTTTGACAAACAAAAGTAGACTACAATTAATAAAAAGAAAAAGTCCTTTTTTAAAAAAACAAATTTTGATCACTTGTTTTTGTTTATATGCATTAATTAACAGCAATCCCACCAGGTTTCCTATATTTTTTGGAAAAAAAAATTTTTTTTTCAAATTCATAAAAACAATAACAAATTACCCCTCCCCCCCAATCAAATTTTGTAGAACAACATGTAAAAACAATAATGTCTTTTTTAAATATGATGTTGAGCGCTTTTCTTTTTTAATTTTGACATACAGTAACGTTAATAAAAAAAAACAATTACTTTTTTTTAAAACACAATGTTGATCGCGGATTCTGCTTCATTTACTTTGATTTGTTTTGGTATCATACAAAAACAACACACTATATTGGCATAGATTGGGTGTTGAAAACCATCTCGGTCAGAATGCACAAGAACAGGTCTTCATTTTTGTGCAGACATCACCACATAAACTTTACCAGGTAATTTGGAAGCAATTTTCTGGAAGTTCCACATTGTTTCTTGTTTTGCCACTTCAAGAGGCCCCAATGATGCTCCACATTTTGGGTATGAGTGCCTGTTGTAGGATCTACAAAATTGTAGTGGTGATTGACAGTAAGATGTTTAAAGCTGGCAGTTTCAATGTCCCTACTTTTGTATCCCCTCCAACAACCAGAGAAGATGGTCATTCCAGGCTTAATGTTGTCTTTGATGGCCTCCAGAAGGGTAGACTCAGAGTGAGAAGCAACAGGAGACATGAAGCATTCTCCACTCTCCCTACACATCCCACCAAATATCCACTGTTGTGGAAGTATCCTTCCCTGGTGATTTTTTCTGTGGGTGAACATCGTTTTGTCCACCTCAACTATTAAACCTGGCCTGCCAATTTGAAAGCAAGGTCGGGATGAGAGACTTTTACGACGTAACTCTCATAGTCCAGTGGTCCAGTCCACAATGGCACTTTTGCTAATACCCATCTCTGAATGTATGGATTCCTGTGTTAGTTGATCATGACTCCAGTAATAGATGAGATGAAGTGCTTTGCAAAATGTTATCTTGGAGCCTTCCAACCAAGTTCTCTTTCGAATAGAATATCGTACATGACATGACAAACATCGAAAATGCCATATATTTTTTGAATTATACAATTTCATTCTTTACCCCACACTCGCAGCACTTCTCATTTGGTAAAATATTTTTATTTTGGAAAAATGATACAGCGTCAGAATCTGTGGTTGGCAAGTCGGACAATTTATAAATAGTAATGTTTTGTTCAGCCATTTCACTTGTCTCGTATATTGACTCGTGGGAAACATGATTTAACACATTATGTTTTGGAAATCATGTTAGGATCTACTCTTTGCCACTGTTTAAAACATTTAAAGTTGTGGAGGGAAGGATTTTGACTGTCTTTAAATTATTAACAATTTACATGACATCATTTACATACAAATTAAAAAAAAAGTATTCTATATTTAAAAAATTATGTATACTTGAAATATAAACACCATAACAGCATACAATAGTCAATATTCAATTGTGCAAAATACTCTACACTATTTCAAAACACACTACCATGGACTGCCATACAGCGGCATAAATAGGCAATACAACAAAAGTGTTGTATTACCTGTATAATACGGCGTAATACAACAGTGTTGTATTACTCATAATTAAAGGCTATGGAAATGGCATTTTTATGTATTTTTACACATAATTAACTCCATGAAGTGGCCATGACTGGTAGCACAATACAACCTTAATAAATACTACTGTAAATAAATTATACCTTATAATACCAAATATACTAAATAAAGACAAATTATGTGAAAAATACTCCTGACAGTAGAACAAATCAAGCAATCAAACATCATATTATTACATGATGGGTTAATTATTACACATACATTTTAGGTCAAAATGCCCTAGCAATAGTAAACACACTTTTTTTTAGGGAAAAAACAACCCATACATAAAAATCTGACCTATACTAGCTTAATCATTAAATAATAAATAGTAAGTAAAGTAAGGAATTAAATAGATCATTCATCTTTAACACCTTTTTACTGGGGAGATAAGGTAAGGTGTGGCCCTTTACATCTCTACAATATCATTTGCACACCTTTTTGTCCTAATTTTAATCCAAGATCTAATGTAGTAATATTCTTTATTAAGCACTCCATTAATAAAAATGAAACACTATAAATGAGAAATGATTAGTTGGTATATCATACCATTTACAACTTTCTTAACCAGATTAAAAGTACCATTTTTTATTTCAAAACATTATTCTAAAAGTTTTGACTGTCCTACAGTTGTCATCAGAGTTACAATATCCAAATATACAATTAATAAATTTTATACACATATTCACATACATAATTAAATACACAAATAAAAGATACATTAACCTGATGATTATAAATAATCATTTCCCATTTTATTATTTTACTCTTAATTAATTCTATCCACATTTATTTTATACTATTTTATTATATTTAAAATTATTTATTATAATTTTAATTTAAAAAAACTTTATTTCTTTATTTCTATTATTTAATACATATTGTCTTCTTACTTATATTTTTAATCTCTAACCTTTTCTTATTTCTATTAAATATTTTATAATTAGCTATTAACTTTTTGCACATTACAAATTACCTTTTTACATTATAAAATCACTGACCCCTCTTTACAATTCTATTTTTAAAAACCTAACTAATAAAATGTTCAGAATTTTTATACTTGCTTAACACCTCCCTCTATCATCATTTCCTTGAACTTTATTCTGTTAACCTTTTTCATATTCAAACTATTATTAATAATAATTGTTTATAAAATTATTTTCCTTATCCCAAAATTTCTATTAAGATTTGGTTTTATCTTTTTAATCAATATTGCCTCTTTAAATAGTAAAAATAAAGAGTTAAAGTTTTTTAAAATTAAGATTATGATAAATAATTTTAAATATAATAAAGTAATATAAAATAAATGTGGATAGAATTAATGAAGAGTAAAGTAATAAAATGGCAAATGATTATTTATAATGGTCAGTTTAATCCTATGTTTTATTTGTGTATTTACTTATGTATATGAATATGTGTATAAATTTTATTAATTGTATAATTATACACTTGGATATTGTACCTCTGATGATGACTGTTCAAAACTGTTCGAATAAAGTTTTGAAATAAAAAATAGTATTGTTAAACTTTTTAAGAAAGTTGTAAATAGTATGATGTATAAAAGTAGAATTTGTTACATAAGAAAAGGAAGAAGAAAATTATATTAGTTGGTATATACATTTAAACTCCATATTTGAATTAAAATATAAAACCTGTACATGACAACTGATCTTTATTAAAATTATCTCATTAATTGTGATGTAAATCCAATACGCTACAACAATACAAGAGAAATATGATTGAATAGAGTAAATGCAAGCAAGAAATGAAATTATTTTAAAGGAAAGAAACAAATAAAAATTATATTATTATTAACATATTACCTATATATAATAATCACTAGTAATGATGTAAACAATGAAACTAAATCAAAATCATGAAGTCATCTAAAATTACTTTTAATAGAACATCTTGTGTTAATAAAATGAAAATATAAAAAACAATGAGTTTTCTTCTCCAAATTCATATAGTATTTTCTCATTGGCTGAACAACCTGCATAAAAGTAAGCAGAATTCCACAAAGTAATAAAAAGCATATAGAGTTAAAACTAGCTAACTGAGGAATTTGAAAGTGAAATCTTCAAAATTAAATTCGAATTATTTGAATTTCCAAAGTGGTTATAATTTTAAACCATATATCAAACTAACTTTGATTAAGGAGATTTAATAGTAAAAATGACACTGTTATTTTATCAAAGAGATTCTAATAAAATTATATAAATAATGATAAAGACAATCATGTGTTGCTAATTGCAATAACAACATCAGAGAAAAATAGTCATCACTCATGAAGCTGTAATTGTCAGAACTGGAATGAAATTGATCTAGCATTTAACATCTGTGCTACAAAACATCAAGGTTACCATTAATAAATGGACCAAACAACTCTACATTCCAAAGCTGAAATTCCAAGGATGGAAAGTACAAGTGACTTAACGGATGTCTAGAACACTCACATTTTACTGTCTACACCCAAAATGAATTATTGAGGATTATTAAAATGATTTACTAGGAGTTTTTTCTTATGAACCTTAAAACTATATTTATGTTGACATCATGAATTTTATTTATATATTTTATATCAATGTTTATATTCATATCTTTCCTTTAATATGGATACAAAAAGGGTGTGTATGTTAATACATAACATAATGAATAAATATTATTGTTATTATTATAAGTAAAATAAAATATAGGTTATGACAAGAACTTGCTTGTTATCAATCCAATCAAGGGAAAGGTAATATTTTACCTAATACATATTTATCCCCAACATTTATACATTTACACCATGGCATATACATTTTTTGTTTGTTCATACTAATATTTTAATTAAATATTTTCAATACACTTGATTAATCATTTCTCTTATAAATAGTATTTCCTTTTTATTATAATTATATTATATAACCAAAGATCTCGTATCATCAATATGACTGATATGAATTTAACCTACCTAGTTAATGAAAATAAAACAAATTATAATTCTAATATAATGATGTAGTAAGCAAGGATAATTTAGACAATCATAAGTATAAAATAAATTTCATTTACATTAATATGAACGTCAAATGGTTATTTTTTGTAAGGAATAAGGGTTTGGAATAATGATTGAAATAACCTATAATCAACGAGTAACCATAGATGTTAAATTCAATATTTTATATGTTGTTATAAATTTTGTTATAGTTGGTTGCAGATGGTTGTGGGTTCGCTTCCCGGCCGATGCTATGACATATGAAGAAAATGCTACTTATTCTAAATATATTTGTTAAATATATATAAATGTTTAAACTAAAAACTCTGGGTATTTTTCTGTATTCAATTTTCAATTAATCATATCTTTTCATATATATATATATATATACACACACTCATTTATACCTATTTTCATGTATCCACACTTATCCTTATACACTTACATACATTCATGTATCTCTGCATTTTAAGTGATACTGATATATCCTGAACTAGACAACAATGCAGATTCTCCATGACTTTGAACCCTGGGCTTAATGGAAATGAAAGATGGTAAGAATGGGGTTAGTGTACGTTTATAGTTTAATATTTATATGATTATTAAACTCTCATCTCCCGGGAATGAAGTTAAAGTGTGATGACTTAGCTAACCTATTCTCATATCAGGTAAAATCCCATTCCGTTACAGTATAATTAAGATTTAGCTTTACAAATGTTATCTCTCTGAAGCCATCAAAAATCATTTAAACAATTTATTTATAAATTAATAAAAATGAATGTATGTGTAGTTACTGCCCGTGTATGCATATACATATTGGTAGTAAGTTGATTTTCTTTTACTTATAATTTTTAGCAGATTACCATTTATTTACATCACATTTTTGGTGAAATTAAGCTTAGAGAATAGATGTGTGCATTTATTTATAGATCCTGTAGATATTATATCTGCCACACTTACATTTTTCATATATGTTTAGCTTTCGTAAAATATATTGTCATTCCATGGGTTTTATTTTATGTGTAATCATTCACAGATAATTCTGATTTTTACTCCAAGTTTAGAGTCATATTTTCCTCTGAATATTTCTTTCCATGCTTGATTAATTTTATAGGTTGTCATTCGCATGATGTTTTTAACTTGTACTTCAACTTGTTAGAGGTATTTTTGGTAGCATAGAATCAAGTGCATATTGTGTGGCACTGACACTCTTATTGACTCATATTGTGAATATTTGAATTAAGTCAGTCTGTTTTTATTATAGCCATTCTTTAAAGTTAGAGATAAAATGTGTAGAAAAACACATCTTGAGGTAGATAACACATATCTAACAAGTTACTCGGCAATATTTTTCAGAGATGATATGTGATAATATATGGTTTATTGTTGTTAATATTTAAAGGGCTATCCAATGTCAACAAATGAAATGTATGCCATCATATACTGTTGTCTGTTCTTGTCAATAGATTTGCTATTAAATAATCTCTGTGCTCTCTGATCTAGATGTATTAAAATATCTATTAGTAATATTAAGTGATTATGTTGGTAACTACAATTAAAGTCCTCATAAGTAAAACTTTAATAAAATGTCTCCTGAAAAGACATGTGATGTGATGTAGCTTCTCCTTAAACTAAGTCAAGAATCTCTCAGCAATTATGCCCAGAGAAACCTGTTAGTACTTTATTTTACATTCCCCGGTCTATGTTTTCCCATATTCTGCTCCATTCATATTTTAATCTAGTGGCATCCTCTGGTGTTGAATATTGACGATGCAATACATAGGCAGACTGTCCATTACAGTATTTTCGTAATGTTGCTCAGCACTAGATCTATTTCTTTAATTTCTTACTCCCAGTGATTTATCAGTTAATTGCTCTCAACCACTAACTCCGTTTTTTCTTCAATTAACAAGAAACTTTATTTTTATGAGCCTCTATTTTATTTGAAATAGCATTATTACTTTTAATTTTTTCAACTATTATTGTGGAGAATATTCTTTTTCACCACTGCTTTTTAATTAAATCACAGAACCAAATTTCTTCTTTTATCTGAATCTTTATGTATTTTATTGCCTATATTTTTTAGAGACCAAGAATAAAATATGTATCCAATAATGCAACCCATCAACATTTCTTCAGTTAATTTTTTCATAGTAGTACTTGGTGTATAATTATTTAAAGCTGGTTCAAGATGCTGACCTATTCTTTTGCTTAAAACATTGGGCATAGAATGATATTAGTACGTTAATACCTGCCATATATTCTTAATAACAAAAATACATTTTAACACCTTCTGACATAATAGCAATTTCATTGTCTAAAACTAATTTTTCAAGCCAACTGTGATATGAAAATAGTTTATTAAGTACACATACAGCATCCAATGCTTAGTACTACATATAACTTTATATTTTGTCTATTCATTTTAAACATTTAAGACCACCCCAACATATGTGGCCTTTAAAAGAATCAGCAGAGTATTATATATATGTGTGTGTGTGTGTTACAATGTAATAGCCCATGTCAGCAGCTCAAATTCTTTTGTAGGTAATCTAGTTGTAATTTAACAAGTCAAGCATAATTTCGTTTTCACGGAAATTATTTAGAGTTGACTGCTATTCTTAAGGGTTTCTGAAATGCGTTAACTCTAATATCACTACAATGTTTTTCATAATGTAATTTTAAAATAGTCTTCAATCTGTAATTGAAATTAATATAAAATAGTCTTCGATCTGTAATTGAAATTAATATAAAATCCAAATCAGTATATATTCTGTACACATTAGTAAAGTATCACAAATATTACAGAACTAAGTTGGCAACAAATTTACTTTTGCACATAATTTACAAGTTTGTAATTTCAAAAATCTTTCATCTCTTTGGATACAACTTATTATTTAACACTGTTAAATCCACTGCTTTATAATTTAAATCTGCGATCATTTGTCTATACTCATTCCTGTCTAAAATTTTAGACAATAAATCCTCTGTCATTAATTATTTTGGGGGGTTATATGTGAGCTCAAAATCTTATAATAGTAGCATCTTAATCCTTCTGATATGTTTTGATTCAAATAATTTGAAGATTGTATTACATTTGTCAGCATTTCCAACAGTTTTGTGGTTAGTCTAATTTTCAGAGGCAGGACCATATAAATATAGATGAGATTTTTTTAACTTCATATATAATAGCTAATGCTTCTTTATGTGGAAGCTAAAGATAATTATTTATGTTCAGCTTTCCATAAAATTCTGAATACATAAAGTCAGGTGCTTTCATCATATCCCGATGCAGGATAACACCTCAAACCCCCTTTTGAAAGTATCATTTATCTCTATAATGTATTAAGAATTGATTTGACATTAATAAGCATTTAATTTTATTGAAATCTTTTAATTTTGTTCAATTCATAGTCTCATGAAATTTTCCTTTTATTAAAAGCTCTCAAAAAATTGAATTGTAATAAAAATATTTGCAACTTTTTAATATTTTTAGATTTAAGAGCATTTTTAACAAAATCCACTCTTTTTAGTTTTGGATACTTCCCTTACTATTAATTACATTAATTTCAGATACTCAATGATATATCTTGATGCATTTTGAAAAAGGTGCAATCCAAATACCTCTGAAGTCTTACAAAATTTATTAATTCCTACAACTAGTTAATATCAGTTTCAACTATTATTAATATATCTCCAAGATATGAAATAAAACCATCCATAGTTTACAATAATCAATCCATGTTAGATTCAAATATATTTTTGAACATGGTTATTTCATTAGGAATTTTGTTATCTTTAAACAATCCTAACTGCATATTTATCATCAGAAGTTCTGCCATTCTTGTAGTTACTAGAATCAGGAGAAAGCAGATAGAAAAATGAAAACTTGGGGGGGGGGTGACAATTTTTGAAGTGATGCTAAAACATTACAAATATTTTGATGGTGGTATAGATTATTATTATATTTATTGTTTGATAATCACCATGCTGATGAATAATTCTGTTTCAAACTTCTATCAACATTGCCAAATTGACTCCTTAATTCCTTTATTTAAAAAATATATGAATATTTTTTATGCTAACTTTTAAAATAAAGTCTTTAGTATTTTAAAATATCAGAATGGGTGTTCATTATTACTTCAATACCTATAATATATCCATTGAGTTCTAAAGAGCCACAACATAAAAAAATGTGGAAACCCATCAAGAACTACATATTTTAGTTTTAATCTTTGAATTACTTTTATGCCCGATAGTTTTAACTAATTTTTCTTATAATACAGCTTATATTTATTATAATTATATATAAGGGTTGATTAGTCTATTTTAACCAGACTTTTACTATCCCTACCATTTCTATGGAATTATCATTTGTTCATTAGCTAATAAAACTATCTTAACTATAGATGTATTTCACTTACGTTTCTTTGCTATATTTAAGGAATGTTTTTCTTACAAAAGCAATACACCCATTTTCAGTCTGCATTTTAGCTATCTGTTCTCAAACAAAAATATCAAACATGATGGGTTTAGACATTGTTTTGCTTGCCATTAGGTTTCCATTTATATTTATCTTCTCTAGATTAATAATTGGATAGCTGACTAATTTTATTTTTTTCCTCATATTTAATAAAAACTTGAGAAAATTGGTCCATAATAGTGCATGGGTTACAGTGGTCTTTCATTCACTTATAATTGTTTTTTAAATATTCCAGTCCTACTTGCTCAATCTTGTATTTTTTTTTTCTCTGTGTCCATTTTGTTATGATTGCTTGCAAGTTTGATAACATTGAAATATGTTGGAATTCTTGAACCTGTTCTCACACAGTTCTATTATATTATACATTTTTCAATTGACATTAAAGTGCTTGAAGACTCCAAATAAAAAAGGCTTAATAATAAAACAGTCTTAAGATAGTATGCTTAGCATGCTTTCAATATCTTTGTGAAATTGTAATCATAGCAATGAATAAATAAATTGTAGGGGGGGGGTATAATTTGGATGTTATGTACATTTTTAAGAGATGTCACGTTAGCTGGATTTTATTCAGAAACTGCAATCAGATCTGATCTTGTGCAGGTCATCTTTTACAATAACAGATTCAATAGCATGTCCTGTAATCTAGTACTGAAAATAAGCTCTTTGGTAAGTTTAGAAAAACCCATATCAGTTTTTGTATATTTTCATTTACTGACTGGCATTTATTCTTAGAGTCTAAACAGCTTTATGTTTACATGTACTTGGCTTGAAATGTTTATTAATTTCTCCATTAATTCTTCGACTTCTGAGATGCAGATTAAGTTTCCCATGTATAAAAATTTCTTTTCCTACTAACCAATTAATCTTATCATTTTGTGTCTATAACTTTATTAATTACTATATGTGGGATATATATTCACTGCCCTATTGGGTACCATTTATATCAAATTTGGTAATAAAGTTATTTTTCAGTGGCATAATTAATTTTGTCAGTGCAAATCTAAAGTGCTAATTTGTTATATAACACTTTTTTCTAATGCATGCAAATTTTTGTTGTCTTTCCATTTCATAATTTTAAACTGCTTTAACGACACCAATTTCCTTCATTCAATAATAGTTAACACATTAGGAGCTGAACTTTTTCCAATAAGAATTAAGCTCTAATAAGTAAGTTACTAGTTAAATAAACCACAGAAATTAATCAATGAATTACATAACTTGGCCATAATTAGATTTATTATATAATTATATAACAAACACCTAATAGCCAATTTGGCATAAAGAAACAATCTTTGATACATTAGGCAACAATTCTACAGTTGAATAATTCTCCAATACATTTTTTATATATTAATAGATGAATTCACTATCTCAAAGCTTTCTAAACCTTAAGACAAAGAAACCAAAAAGGTCTGGCAGATCTATAAAATAAATTTATATTTCATAAAGAGTAGATATATCTGGGATTAGAACTCCAGCCCTCTTGGTCAGTCTATGAACATTCACAAGCTACTTCATCTTTCTCATTTGCTAACCCTTTTATAATATTATACTAATTAATACTCTAGACTGTGTCCCATTAGTACTATAATCAATACTTGGTTGAATTCGTTTTAATTATAATTTTTTTGGAAAAGCTAATCATTTCTATATAATTAATTATTTATATAACAAATGTAAATCCTTGTTTATTTTATATATAATTTATTAAAACTGTAGCCACTCTCTCTATATATAATAGCATCATCTAGTGCAAGCCATAGTAAACAATGTATGCTAAATGGCTTGTGTATCAAAATATCTATCTAGTGCCTACTCATCCAATATTCTCAACCCAGTTTCTAGCCTGTGATCTTCATTAGTGAGAGCCTTGTCTGAAAGCACTAAATCATATTGTACTTTCCAGATGATATGTAAATATTATCATCAAGATTTTATAAAACATAGACTTTTATTAGTAAGATATAATAAAACTTGTAATATTTTGTTACTATGAACATCATTAAAAAATAGTGTTTTAAATTGTCTGTTTTAATTTAATTTATGCATGTTTTTATTATTATATATATATTAGATTTTTCATTTAGACCAATCATTGTTGATGAGGGAAATGAAGCTGACTTATTGTTTAATGTAAATAAAATAGAGGAAGAAATTGAATGTTATTATGAAAAAGGAGATACTAAAAGTAATGATTTAGTTATTTTGATCAACAATTCAATGTTCACAACTGTAAATCATTTGTCAAATAGAGTGAATTTTACATGGATCAACTCTACAAGCATGAAATTGATTATTAATAACGTTACAAAAAATGATTCTGGAATTTATCAATGTGGATATCCAGAATATCAGAGCGTCATCCAACTTATTGTTGAAAGTAAGTAATTAAGATAAATTTGTTGTTAGAATCTTAATCCAGTTAACTTTTAGGAAATAAAATATAAAGTAATATTAGAAAAAAATTATATTATTTATTGTTAATGATTAAATTAAACGCTGAATTAGAGCAAGATTAAATTTAACGTTTTAAAATTAAACATTGAAAATACATTATAATTTCTAAAAAAAAATAATCATTTAAATTGAAAAAATGTTTAATGTAAATGTTTTATATAAAAATTAATGGATTAGAGTTGTCTAAATTTTCAATGACTTAAAATGTACTTTATTTTTAATTAAAATAAAATCTTATTTATATGCTTTTGGCATCTAACTATCATTAAATAACGAATATCCCATGATTCTTTGGCCATATACCATTTTTACTATAATTGCCCGGTTAAAATTAAATCTTTTTTTTTTTTTCTGTAAGTAAATGTATCCATCTCTAGTTTAATTGATTGCTGTATATCTTACATTTCACTTTATTTAGTTCACCCCCTTTGATTGTTTTTTATTTTTTAATTTCATGACCTACAGGACGTTTTTAACTAATCAACAATACATCTATCAATCACCTTTCTATCTACTGTTTTATTTGATTTTCATTATTAATATTTTAATCTAACCGTATTTATCCTAAGTGTAGCTGTTTATTAATTGTTCATTTCTTTTTTAATAATCCTTAAAACTCAAATACTTATTTATGGGATTCACTTTTTTAAAACAACATAATGAATACTATTTATTATTTATTCAAATCTTCTCAGGTTTGGGTCGTCATTGAGCCCTCCTACTTTCTTTTATCTGTTTTAAAAATAATGTTTTGCAACTGGTTATACAGAGTGGAACATATACCTTCTTGAACATACATATGTTCGATTTTATTAATTTTCTTTCCTTTTTATTTAAGAACAAACAAATTGTAACCTCCTTAAACTTTTTTTTTCTCATGCGTCATAGCATCAGCCGGGAAGCGAAACCGTTAACCCGGGACAACTGCTTGTAAAACAGCTGTCGCTGACCTGTCGCCCGCCAATGCTTGACAAACCTTAAACTTTTCATTTAAAAACCATACTTAAAAACACAATTATATTTTCTAATTGCCCTCCAGTCCTGCTTTTACAAAAAAAGACATTTAATTCAAATAATTCTTGTTTTTTTTTAAAGCATTTTTTTGTTCCTTTTCCTGATGTCAGTGTTAAAACGTGCTGCTTTAGATAAATGAATAAAATAATGACTAATTATTGTTTCCCTCTCTCTCTTTTTTCTCTTATTTTTCTATACTTTTTTAATAACGTGAAAGGCTTAAACATTCAAAACCTGCGCCTTAAACATACTAACGTACAGCCAATCAAATGTAATAATAACCGCACGTGGACCTCTTAATTCTGAAACACAAGTCAAAACTACCAGAAAAAAGATGAAGAGCTCCAAGTGCAGTTATTATTACATTTGATTGCCTGTACGTTAGTATGTTTAAGGTGCACGTTTTGAAGGTTTAAGCCTTGCACGTTATTATAATATTATTTGCTTGGGCTTAATAAATTTGATATATATACTTTTTTACTAATATTTTAATGCAATATAATGCTGCCTGTTTATTATCACTGTATTAGCAAGCCTAACGCTAACAAATAAAAAGAAGTGCCAAGATTGTTTCATTGATTTTAAAATAACTATATTTAGTGCAATCAAAAGACAAAAAAAATGTACATTATAACCACTTCATTGTCTGTCCTCCTTCACATCATATTGTTAATTATTTTGGACAAACAACTTTTTATATAATATAATAATAATATGTACTGTAATGGTATGGTTGGATATACCCGGATGTTCCGGTTTGCAAATACATCTGAACACACAGATCAACTTTAACAATCAGCTGGTTCGTCCATAACATATAACCAACTTACGTCCAATCTAAAAGTGCTAGTGCACTTATCTGCCATATCCCAAAGTTGATAGTGCCAAATGCAACAGTCCGGTCCATCCATGTACATAGGTGAAAGAGAGCAAGCTCGCATCTAACTACTGTTGGACCTAGGGTCTTCATGTAGGATGCTAGGGATAAAACGATGAAATACCTGACTCATGATTACATCCAACTTCAATAGACTAGCCTAAGCATCATCCATTAAATATACATGCAATTCAAATCAGTTCATCTCGCATCTTACCACTCTTTTCCAAAACTGTTGCCTCAGATATTCGAACTCAGGAAGAATTCACATTTGCCTCTCTTAATAGGTATGTATCTATGCAAACTATTAATCCATGATGAAAATAATACATGTCCCATCTACTAGAAAGAAATAATCTCTATTTAACAATGTTCTCACATACCTATCAAACAATAATATGAGTGTGTGCATGTGTAAAATATTGGTTATATGATGTAATGTAAGTGCTTAATTGAATGTAAATGCTGGATCAACAAACCTACAGAGATCTTGTTAATTTAAAAAACTTCATAATATTTATTTACAAACAAAAATAGGATATATTTAAACATAAATATAAATTCTTAAAGAATTTAGAAAAGAAAAAATTTCAATAAAGAAAAATATTTTTAAAAATGCCCATAAATTACTTGGATATCTCTATGTATTTACAGTTTCTATGTCTATGCTGATAATAATAAAAAAAAAAAGATTAATGAATAATGAGATTGCTAACCCTAAGTAAATTTAACTGCAACCTCAGATATAATATGCAATTTTAATTGTGGAAAAATATATTGATAACACAACACAGATTATGATAGAAAATGATAAAGAATACTATTTTAAAAAGGGTTAGTCATTTATTCAACTATATCTTAAGAAATATTATTACTGGCACACACACACATATATATATATATATTGAAACAGTCAGCTTGTACAATCAAACTGTTTCACCTACTATATACTATAGTAGTATTCTGTTATATATAAACACCACCAAATTCTCGTATACCTTATTAATATTACTATAAAAACCCACCTAAATTTAAATTTAAACAAATGTAATCATGTATGTGTGCATATATCTCTACATAGAGAGAAAATAGTATTAATATTTATAAATCTCTAAAATACACACATATTTATATTTTAATAATAAATAAATGAAAAACGAGTTGTATGTGTAACTTTAGATTACATATATGCTAGAAAATTAATGTTAAATAGAATTTAAAACATTAAGATTTTTTTATTTTTAAATATTTATTAAGTTAGTTATATTTGAAATTTCATAATTCTGCATATATTAGTAAATTAAAATGGTCGAGTTACATATATAATAAAATGTTTTTCACAAATGTTAGATTTGTTTTTTAGCCTAAGCGGCGTCAGAAAAGGTGAATCTTTCCCGATATAAGATTGACCAAATTTATATTTAAAATTAAAATTGAAATCAGAATAAAAGATTGAATAAATTACGGCATGTCACTCAGTTTTTTTGACCTAATTAAAAGTTGACACAGCAGGCTCCCGCAATTGCTTGAAATAAGCAAACAAACTAAGAAAACTTATCTAAGAAAATAATATAACGAAACAGAGGATGGGAGTAGTGATATATAATCTACAGCAGCCATTTTAGAAGGCATTCAAAGAGATTTGTAACTTTAATAAAGTATTGAAGAGATTTAATAACCAGCATGTCGGGGTAATATGCTCGAAATCTTGTCTTTCCGCCCGATGAGAAGTTACCTTAAGCTGAAGGAGATGGAGAAACAGCCGTAACCACCTTAAAATGTCCTAAAGACCAAAAGATAACTAGCCAGCAGAGAAGAGAAAATCATGGTAATAATTCCTTCAAATATTACATCTTCAGTTAAACTCCTATCTAAAATGCTAGCAAATTTTAAAGTAATGGCCATAATAATTGTAAAAATAATGTAACTAAACTTGTTCTAAATGTATTTTTATTTCCCTTAATTTTATTCAAAGTCTTGCCTGAATTATGTAATAAGTTTTCCTAAATTATTTCTGAAGTTTTTCTAAATTGTTTCTAAGGTTTTCTAATTGTTTCCAAAACTTTCTAAATTATTTCTCAATTTGCCTGAATTGTTTCCTAAGTTTTTCTAAATTAATTTCATAAGTTTTCTAAATTTATTTTCCTAGTAGTTCCAAATTTATTTTGTTTCCCTACCTATATTTTGGGTTGCATATTAATTTGATAAAAACATTTAATTTATTAAGTCAAATATCATATATCTTGGTTTACTTATATCTGATTGATTTAGTTTTACTTAATTAATTTAATTGTTTAAAATTATTCATATTCAATGCTTAGTAATTTTTGTTAAATAATCTAGTTAGAACTATAATCAAAATTCTGTTATTTTATATAATTTAATGAAAATGTTTGTGTTCATTAATTGTAAACAACTTATAGCTTATAAACTAAATCAGTCAAATATTAAATAGCATTACTGAAATGTTTTAAAATATGCTCAAATTAAAATTCAGATTTCACTAGCGTGAAATCTTATATATATATATCACATTTCCTAAATCTATGCCTAATCTTATAACTTTTACTTATTTTATTGTTTATGCTATGTGTTTCCAAAACTGGGTTTTATTCGTAATTAAATGATTAGTGAGAAATAAATCTAGATTCTCACGCATATATATGTCATTTCGCGTATATATGTAATTTTGTGTGGATTAATGCACAAACTAAAAACCCTGTTTTGAAATGAATAAAATCTTTTGATTGAGATGTAACTATAAATTTATCGGTCAGATTTATTTTAAAATATGGTATTTAAGTAATATATAGTTGGATGATGAAATGCAGCATAAATCTGTAATTTTATATTGTAATTTCCCTTTTATTGTGCTGTAATCCTCCTTAAATTAATAAAAGCCTATATAAATAGCCTTGTAACTGGATTCATAAATATTCTTGATAGTATAATTAAAAATACTACTATATCAACTAATACTGAGTAGTTTCATGAAGGAAACTAGAATTAGTGTCTTAACTTTTTTAATATGATTGTTGTCAGCGGTGCATGTGTGTTCTTTTAAAATGATACGGCGTTAACTCACTTGTTGCTGTATTTCCTTACTGGGCATACGTGTTAGGGCTACACCAGTACATTTAGTTTGGGCAATTATCTTCCTCAGATGGTGATTGGTACACGCCAACCCATTCTGCATTCTTATTAATGGAGCATGAGACTCACCCAGAGTGTAAGACTCCCACTTCAAATAAATTGCTCGTTCAGCCAGACTAAAAAGGCCTCCTCTATCACAGCAATGAGATTGGTTAAAGGGAACTGGTACTTGGTACGAATCCCCTGAAAAAGGTACATATATGAGATGCAGGGACCCAGAGTTATATGTTCTATATATGCAAAGGTATGTGAGTTCTGGCTGCCCATGATCAGTTCATCCCACCCATTTTATTATTATTTCAGCGTTGATCTGAGTTTGAATCCAGACTGATCGGCAAATTATCTATATAGAGAATACATTAGTTATTCATGCTTATTTTAAATACTATATTCTTTATATTTCATTATTATCACTCCCACTAATAATTAAAGCAGATCTATACTCAATCAAATAGCATAAACTAGGCATAGACAATCATGAGCGAATTCATTTAGTTATAAAACAATATTAAAGCTCATGAAAAAGTAAATCTAATTGTATTATAGTTTCATCACCTGCGAGTGATAGACTAACATATATAGCTAAATAAACTAATGTGTAACTTAGAAGTCATAATCACAGGTATGTGATTTAATGCTATATATAAACCGGAAGTGCATACTTTGTAATTTAAATTGTAACCTAAAGTTCATAATCACCTGCGAGTGATTTTATGTATATACTATATATGTAAACCAAATATGTAAACTCAGTCCTGTAAAATCATTTCTAAAACTCATCACTTGCGTGCAAATCCATTTATACTGTAAACATCCTTAACCACCTGCATGTGAGTACAGCCAGTTAACTACTATAACATTGTTTGTTTATTTATTATTTCAAACTTAATTTTTATTAAATTGAATTTAAACTTAAATTGGATGTACGTCTTAATCTTGCTCACCCACTCATAATTATTTATCACTTAGTAATTAATTTTAATTCCATTGTTTAATAATGCTATGCTTAGCCACACGATTTCTATATACATATCTATGTACACATACCCGCTAAAAGGTTGAAATGACAGTCTTTTATTCTACTGTTGCGCTACTGCCGGCACATGAAGAAGGGAAATACTGTTGTGGCCTCAACTGTGTCATCGGCAAAGTAGTAAATCTCTGAGCAATGGTAGAGGAACTAGGGTTGGGCCAGAGTTGTGACTTCCACCACCGTAAAACTGGTCAGCCTTAGGATGATTTATCAGAGTTCTAGATTTTGTTACACGAATGTACATATTTGACCATTACAATATATATATAATCATGTCATGTGGTAAACATATTTTATATCAGTGGCTTTAACAAAAAAAAATCTCTTACCATTAAATATTCTAGTGAAGCACTTAATTGTTTTGTGGATATTTCAATCCCAAATCTCTCAGTAGAAAGTAAATCATCTAAACTTTATTTTTAAAAAAATAGACTTTTCAACCTTTTCCTCCTTCCCCTATTCTCCTGATATTTTCATATATTGGATTGTTCCCTGTATAATTAGCAATAGCTTTTTCCAAATATAAGGTGAGATAAAAAAAATACAAATTGATATAACAAAAAATAAAACATAATTTACAATTTCTCCTTTATACAAAGTTCTTACAGTTGATGTATTTTTAAATAGATGTTGAAGAACTCCAGTTTAATTTGATAGAGCATCCTGAAGGTATTTCAGTAGCAGTAGGTAGTTTGTTGTTACTCATCCTATAGATTTTCATCCTGTAGGCAATTAAACTGTAGACAGTCATATCTTTATATTTATATGGCCATAGTGAATAGAAAAAAAGTGCTTCACCCCAATGACAATTCAGCTATTTAGCCAATGTATTTCATACTTTAACTATATATATATAAAACTTTACATAAATTTATATGCAGTTTGCATATAATAAAATATTTTTATAAATAGAATAAAGCTTAACTCAACTGTTCTGATTTTCTTTTCTTTTTTAGTTACTTTTAACCACAAATCAGATTGCTTTTCTTTTTTAAAATTTAGATTGATAATTATTTCCACTTATCTACTGAATAAATCAGATTAATGTTTCATTCATTTCTTTTACTTTTATCCAAATGCCAAATTAATTCAGAAAAAATGACTATTTTGTAGAACAATATAAAAATAATCCTTCTCATAAAACTAGACTTGATCTTTATTGCTGAGCAAGAAGCAGCAGATGATATTTTGTTTCCTTTTTATCTTGGTGCTATTTCTATTGTTTGAAAACCTGCATTTCAGCTTTTAAAATATTTTTTTTACACTGATTCATTAAAAAATAACAAAACAAGTTATAAAATAAGGCTACAATATTACACTCATCCCTCTTATATTTAAATTATTGATTTACTTTCTACTGTTATAATTATTGTTTTTTTTATTTAAGTCATTGTCAATTTAATTAACATAACACAAAGATCAACATATATATATAACTATGTACAACTTTTTTATTAAGATTGACATTTTCTTAGTAATAAAATTTTATTACTAATATATGTGTGTGTCTGTGTGTTTTTTACGGACAATTACCCATCATTCTTAAATACTTAGTAAGTACTTATTACACTGTTTAGCAAAAAATATTAAAAATATAAAAACATTAATCTTTCCTTCCAAAAGTGTTCTAGCAAAAACTTTTTATTTATCTTCCTACTTGCTAATAAAAAAAATATTCCATTATTTCAGGTGGCTTAGGTATATGTTGTTGGAGTAGCGATTTTTAGCTACCTTCACAGTACATTAAAATATAAATAAAAAACCAAAATTAATATTTAATACTTTACATAGTTTATAAATAACTTATCCAGTTCATATAATTTACTTTTTACAATCTTAAAATGAAAAGGCCATCAAACATAAATAATTATTTATCATATAAATGTTAATATTAAGTTTTACCACAGATTATATTTTATTTTATCACCATGGTTTTACACTCTTTCATCATACATTTTTTTCAATCAATTTTATTTTTTCTTTCTGGATAATCTAAGTCAATTTTATATATGTGATTTCAGTTATTGATCTCTTTTAGTTTTGCAGCAATCTTGGAATCAGCAGTTTCAATATCAGATCAGAGCATCATTTCTACAATATGTAGTCAGATCAGGCAATGAGAGATGTATTTGGGTTTTCTAGCTCTCTAAAAGTAATATTTTACCATTATACCTAAAAGCTTGGGTCTAAGACCAATCCTCAGCTTAATTTGGTTTTCAGTTTGTTGAACTATCTCAATTATTTGTTTATGTCCAGTGACAACTCCAAGTATATGAATTATGCTTGTATTTCAAAAATAATACACATACAGTGTGTATTCTGCTCATCATTCTTCTGCATTGTCTTTATTTGTTTTGCTACTGTTCAGTAGTCAATGTTATTATTTTACAATAAATAAATAAACTTTCATTTCTTATAGTGTTATATTATTTTCAACTTAATAATAATTAAAAAAAAAGAATAACTTGTACATTTTAAGATTTATAATAATTTTTGAATTCATTTTTTAAAACTATATATGTAAACATCATCATGGAGTTTACAGGTTACAATATGTAAGTATATTTGCCATCATGTTTGTACTATCAAAAATAAACCTATAAACTTTTAGATTAAGAATTACTTTAATAAACAATTATTTAATTACTGACATAGACATACATGTGTGATTATAAACAGCATATTTTTATATTCACCATTTACAATCTACATATCAAGTGTTTTTACTCATGTTTTTCAAATTAATTTAATATATCAATATTATCAACCCAAACGTTTGAGTATATCAATTATTGACTTAAAATAAACTATTTAAACAAATTTCTAAATTTACTTAACTGAAAAAAAAAACATTTTCTGAAAACTTTTTGTGAGATACAATTAACTCGACATTTCCATTAGTGTTGGAAACTTTTCTTTTCAATTCCAGCATTTATTGTCTTAAAAGCTATTAACATTTAGTAACCTTTTCATATTTTGCTTTTTCTGCCATTTTTCTTTGTCTCCAATGTAAAATATATGATAAAATGATTATTACTTATCAGAAAAAAATTAATTTGACTTCATTTGATAGATATTTTTGTTTACTACTGAAATAAATTTTAAATGTTCACATTTTGTTTCTGTAAATGTTAAAAAAATGACACCATAATCAAAACAAAGACATTACACGTCATCATTTCTAGAATGATTATTTTCAGTTTATAAAATCAACAAAATATTTCGTTTCTGATTATTTTTAAGAATGTGAATGAATATTTATTTATTTCTCTTATATCTAATGAATTATGCTTTAAAAGTTTAAATTTTTTGAATATTTATTGCAAAATTATGATATTTTCTTTACTGGTAAATAAAGTAGCTTGTTTACATCAGAGCTAAAAAAATTTTAATTTGCTTCAGGCCATATTTACGTTAGCTGCTAATATAACATTATATTTTTGAAAATAAAGTATTTCAAGTCAAAATAAGTTATTAATAATTTTTATTTCTTGATATCTAATAAATATAGTGCAAATTATTTTTTTAAAAATATTTAAAACCATAATAAATTTACAAATAAACATGTTTTTGCATCATTGGAAACTTCAATATCATTGTCATAAAATGCTGAACATTTTACAGTCTTGGCAACATGTAATGGCTGAACATGTCAGGGCAGGGCTTATGTCTATTGTAAGAGTGGGAATTTTGAATTTCATGCTTTTTTCATGCAATTTTTTGGGGGGAAAAATATAATAAAATATACTGTTTTACATGCATTTTAACGTATAATACTTACGAAAAAATTCACCAGGGGGTGAATTGGCCAAAAGACATTTCTCAGCTGTCCTGAAATACATTTCTCTAAATTTTGAGGCTTTTCAAAAATCTTTTCTTTTTAATAAATGCAGTAAATAAAATTGTTTCTTACCTGAAATAGCTTTTAAAATTACACCTACAGATAGACCACCTTCACTTACAGGATATTTAAAGGCCATTAGAGACTTGATCTTAGAAATACAGAATTTTATCTATATTTCTCCAAAGGGTAAATATCAATATTGGGAAGTATATTTATTACTTTCTCCAGTCACACAAATTCACAAAAAGTCTATACTTGAAATTGCAAACAAACAACTATGTCATAAATTTAGATATTAGTCATTTGAGCCTAAATTCTTTGATTTTCTGGTTAATATTAAGTTAGAAGCATTACCTGCCATTTTTTACAAGTATAAAAGACAGATTCAATCAATAGAAGATTGTTGTAGTCTATGTAAAACAGAGTCTGAAACCCAATCTCACATCTTTTTCTCATGACCCAGTTTTGACAAGATCAAGACGGGAATACCAGTCATATTTAATAATATAAAAAATAAATATTGGATATATGTTTAAGGAATTTGGTAATGGTCTTTTTTCACATGTACGGGACAGTACAGGCAATCTCCTAGTTATGAATTCATGACATGTGTTTGGAAGTTGAAATTGTTTGAAAGTAGAGATATGTAAAAAAAAAATATCAAAAAAGGATTTTCAAAATACAGTATTTATTTTTTATTGATTAGTATCTGAAAGTTTTATTTACAAATTTATCAAGAGTTAATTGAATTGTATTCTTTTTCTTCTTTTGATAAAAGAATTCTGTAACATTCTGTGTCTCTGTCTATTGCCCTTTGTACATGAGATGTATGCTCTCTATTAGGATCACATTCTTCCATGATGGTCAAATATCTGTCAAGATGTATGAAGGTTTCATTAATATTTTTGATTGTCAAATTCTTACCAATAAGTACATTATCAAATTCTTCATTTTGTATTTCATTTTTCTCTTGTAGTAAAATCTTCATTTGATAGAGATTCTGAGTGAGAGTGTGTTAATTCAACAATATCTTCATCAGTGATATTACTTGCTACAAATTCAACAGCAGAGTCTTCTTTTATTTCTTTCTTTCAATCTCCATGCAAACTAAGAGCCTTAGCTTGAACAATTGATAAACTCACTGGGTTGCCTTTTTGATGTTGATCTTCAATCCATAAAGCCAAAGATTTCTTTATTTTATCCATTACTCTGCCATGTCTTTTTGAAACAATATTTGAAGAATTATTTTCACAATTTTTAACATATTCCTTAATTTTGTTCTTGTTTTTCACAAGTGTATATATTGTTGGTCGGTTTAAATTACATGAACATGCGATTAAAGCAAAAGATTCATCATTTTCTGAACAACTAATTATATCCATTTTTATCTCGACCATTTTGGGTTTATGAGACCTTGATTTCTTTTTGGTTGTATCAACACTGCTGTTTTTTTATTTCTCACTCATGTTTTTAATTAATAACAATGAAAAATAATCACCAAAATAGAAATATATACAGTGCATATATAACGTAATCATGCACAAACTACTTTTAAAAACAAGATGATCCTGTTCAAGATAATCTGTGACGATGCTAAAAATAAAAGTAATTAATATCAGAAAGATGGGAAGATTTACTGAATTTTATATAAGTTCTTATTGTTCTTTAAAATATACTTATATTTATTTTCAGAATTCCAAATTTTATCTTTCTTTAGAAAAAATTCTATTGCTAATGTGTGTAAATAGTTTTTTTTATCAGATACTGTAAATTTGTAGTGTTAATTACTAAAATGATTTTTTTAATTATTAAAGTACTAAAATATTGTACAATTTTGAATACTCATTTCTTTTTACAGTATGTAACAATAATTATACATGAAATTATGTTCATAGATAAAGATCTAAAGTCCAAAAGCAATTATATAATCGCAAAATGTTTATAACTTGAGTGTTCATAAATAGGGAACTGTCTGTGTCTTTGTTCTCTATGCTATATGGCGCACAAGATACATATTGTGTATGAAAACAATCCAGGAAGAACACTAAATGCTTTTAGAAATAAACTAGAAACAATAAGAGAAAGGGACGGAAAGGTTTCTGAATATAAGGTATATATAGAAACCTGATCAAGACTCTCAATCCTCAAAGTTATAGCATGACACCCTTGCCTCATTAACGATATCTAGTATATATTTTAATTAATTTGTTGTATCTAGTGTTTGTGATTTAATTAATGTTGTAAAAAAGTAAACAAATGTAAACAATATTTTTCTATTCAAGCAAACATAAAATTATGTTTAGAACAAAATGCCTTTGAGCTGCAATTAGTTTTTCCATAGAAGATTTTAGACAGTATACATTATTTATATGCCTTATAATTTGATTCTTTTAAAATTATGACTTCTTCTCTCTATTGTGCAACTATATGTATGTAAATAACTATTTCTATGTTATAAAGCTTTATAGTAAGAACATTTGTGTTTTTATTCAGAATTTGCATATATATATATATATATATATATATATATATATATATATATACAAATCATTATACAATTACAAATATTTCAGTTAGTGTTAACAGTAACTTTCTTTTTATATATATATATCAAAATACATAGGTGAAAGAATTAAGGGTGCCAATATAGTACGCATTTGACACCATATTGAATTTGATAACTCAACCCAAAATCCCCACTGACACATTCAAGCAATAAATGACATCGTTTATCAATAAGCATACTAATCATGAAGGTCATATTATATAACAATTGTACTTTATTTTTAAATTTAATGTATTTGTAATCATTTAGCTAATTTGATTAATCTGTGTTCTTTATCTTCTAGTTAAGAAACAAAGTATTGCAAAAAAAAATCTTAAACTAGTCAACATAAGTGCATCTATCACTTAAATACATATTAGCTAACTACTAAAATCAATATTAATAAGATTATGAAGTTTATATTACTTAAAAAAAAAACTTTCAAATGATCAACAGTAGGGAACAAAAAATTTCTGAAAAAAAAAATTAAAATTCTATTATTTGTAAAAATAATATGCTGTATTTTATATTTTATAAGTTATAATATTTTAGCATATTAATGAAAAGTAGATTAATTACGATTTTTATTTTTTTAAAGTAGAAAATGTAAATTGCCTTTTGATTTCTTTCATAGGCTTATAACAACATAAACTGCATTTTGATTTTTGAAAGATTTGTGTAAATTGTGATAACATGTTAATGCAAAGTATTTACTCACATTATTTGATTTTTTTATTAAATGTTAAATATTTCAGAATTAGGATTTTGATTTTTAAAATACTCGATAACAATTGCAAACTTTGCATTTTCATTTTTTAATTAATGATGAAATTTGCAATTTTTTAACTATCTTTTTTTTGAAATCACATGTTGATAATTGGTATCATTTATCACTTGAATATATCAGCAGGGCTTTTGGGTGAGTTATAAAATTCAAAATGACATTGAGCTCATACTATATCAGCACCAAATTAAGACTATTGAAAGGATCAAGGAATTGAAGCGAAGGTGATTAAAACACATTTCTAAAAGAGATGATAATAAACAAAGAATATAAATTTTAAACCTAATCTTCAAAAATTTAAAAGACCAAGAAAGAAATAAGTTATAAGAAGGATGGATTAAATAAGGAAGAGTATATTGTGATGTGAAGAAAAGAGGACAAAAATTGCAGAAACGGGATTAAATTTGTAGAGATCTTCATACCTTCTAGATCAATAATGGTTTCAAATGATGGTGATATAAGAATAATTTTAGTCATAATGTGCTTCCATATTAGGTAGTTACTAGCTTCACTAGAATGTATTTATTCCAAATTTGATAGCGCCATGTTCCAACTATATAAAAACAGTCATGAGTTACATATATTTAGTAATACATGCTCAATCTGAAAGTTATCATAATAATACTCTCAACATACATTTGCTTGGGTTTTCAACCTTCAACCATCATGGGATCAGTAACAACTACTTTCCTATTGGCTCTGCAAGCTTCTGTATTAAAAATATCAGTATATACAGTGATTGATAAAAATCTGTTCAGATAAACACAGTTGCCCGGGTTGTGGGTTCGTGTCCTGGCCGATGCTATGACACTTGTTTTTATATATATATATATATATATATATATATATATATATATATATATATATATATATATATATATATATAATACAATTTAAAAACAAAAATGTTTTTCATTTTTGCTTTTACAAAACAAAATTCACATTCTTGGATAATTTCTTAATTAAACTTTGTCAGTTAATTTTTTTTTTGTAAAATAAACAATAGTAATTAACTTTCATTATGTTAATAGATACGTCTTTGCTTTATTTATGCACATTATATATTTTCTCTTTTAAATAGCCAAACAACTGAACATGGATTTTTTTTAAAAAACTGTCAATTAGTACAAACATTTTTTTAAATTTAAAATAAAATAATTAAAGAACTTATTTAAACTAAAATAATTATTCACTGCAATAATTTTTTTAATATTTTAGACATTTTTAAAATTTAATGACTAAATTATATAAATAATTATTTGTTTGGTATTTTTTTCTATTTATTTGGAGCACAAATATAGATGTAGGAGGCAAATTTTGTCACAATATAAAAGCATTTGGAAAGTTTATTATTTGATTATTTTCATATAGTTGGAAAGGTTACACTTTATATATATTAAATCAAAGATTTTCATGGACTATGGATATAAATGAAATAATATCTCGTATTTAAACATCCATTTATTTATTTATTTATTTACTTAGATGGAAAAGAGATAATATGGAAAAGAAAAAATGGATAGCATTGCCTTATGTAAAGGATATTGTTTGTAATAATATTACATCATTGGTATCTGCTGATTTTAATGTTGCATTTAAAGTAGGTGCAAATACTGGAAGATTGGTTATTAATGGCAAAGATTCTATTGATAAAAGCAACAAATGTAATATTATATATAAAGTGGTATGTCATTGTGGTTATAGTTACATTGGGGAGACCAAATGTGCATTGAAAAAGAGGATTAGGGAGCATGAATTATTATATAATAAGTTGTGTTGTTCTGCAGATAGGTATAAATCTGTTTTTGCAGAACATGCTGTGATTTGTAATGGAGAATTCTGCTTTGATAGAGTTTTTATTTTGGATATGGAAAATGATTTGAGGAAAAGAAGAATTAAGGAGCCCTATTTTATAAATAGTACGGATAATATATTGAATGAACAGTGTCATTGTGTTAATATTCACAATTTATGGAAAGTAGGTAATTCACGTGGGAACGTTACTGGTATGAGAGTTTGATAATATTTAAATATTAACATATTGCTACTTAAGATGGTGGAATACGCCGAAGCTAGCTATAGCAAAGAAGTTTAATCTTTAATTTTATATAGGCATTTATTTTAAATTTTGTAGTTTTTATTCTAGTGAATATTTTTATTATATATATATATATATATATATATATATATATATATATATATATATATATATATGGACATTGAAATTCAAATATAAGTTTTGTACTCCAGAAAGAGTAAAGAAAATATATTAGAGAAATGTATTTTAGATCACTAACTAATAAGGATTTAATTAATGCTTAAACTTGCATAGAATGTAACAATGGAAAATATTTATATATTTGTGATAAGAATAGTGTGTTTGATAATTGTCAAGAAATATGTGCGGCAAATATTTTTTGATATAATAGAAATTGAAAAACTAATTAAAAACACCAATAGAAAATACAAGACTGATAACAATCAAGAATTAATCCTGGATTTCCAGAGGCAAACTTACATGTATAAATAGTTTTGAGCACCAAAGTGTATAGTTCATTCCAGTGAATTTATCAAGTGAATGGTTGCTGATAGATCTTAAAGGACAATAGCTGAAAAAAGCTTAAGTGATGGCGCAGCAATCTAGTGTAAAACCATATCATGAGTAGCAGCTGAAGACAGCCAAAGTGTTTAGGAAACAGCCCAAAAGAAATCATCCAGAAAGTAGCCAGCTAAGTGCATTATGGGAGGTGAACCATAAGTGAACTATATATACTGTGTCTGTTGTGTATCAATAACTTTTTGCTATTAATCATATTTCATCATTTACTGATTTATTTGTTATTATTTATTGTTTTATTTGTTGGTATTTTAAGTGTTTGCATTTCGAATACAGAACAGTCATCATAAGAATACTTTCAACATGCATTTGATTGAGATTCCAATCCTCAACTATCATGGGGTCAGTAACAACTACTGTCCTATTGGCTCTGCAAGCTTCTGTATTAAAAATATCAGTATATACAGCTATTGATAAAAATCTGACAAACACATTTAAAAAAAGATGTTAAAATGCATATATTTACTTTACTTAATAAATGAAATACAGGCTTGTTATATACCTGTATCAATATATGTAATATATAGGGTATATGAGCACAGACTTTCACACAACCCACCACTCTCCATTCTATCTCATAACACTGATACACTTGAACACATATATAATGAAAAGATAAATAATCACCAATATCCATATTTCAAGCTAAACCAGCAATCATCAGTTGGTCCAGATTACCATCTCTACACATATATACTATAAGTGCTCAGATATATATTAAGATAGCCAGTCTTCATAGTTTAATGGATAGGCTTCAATACATTCAACCCTCCAACTCTTCAACCATCCATCCAATTGAAAATCTGATGATGGAATGATCTAAGGCCACCCATAGGCTGAGATTCTCATCACCTCCATGTTGACCTAAAGTCAATCTGACCTCTCATGTACAGGTCAATCCATTTAATACAAATACAAGGGATGGGTAGACATCTCTACTATGTAATAACTGAAATACAAGCTTATTATATACCTGTGTCAATATATATAATATATAGGGTATATGAGCACAGACTTTCACACAACCCACCACTCACCACTCTATCTCTTAAAACTGATACACTTGAACACATATATGCTGAAAAGACAAATATTCACCAATATTCATATTTCATGCTAAATCAGCAATCACCAGTTAATCCAGATTATCATCTCTACACATATATGCAATAAGTGCTCAGATATATACTGAGATAGCCAATCTTCGTACTTTAAGTTTGACTTTAAGTTTTAGTCAACATGAGTGTGACGAGAATCTCAGCCTCTGGGTTGCCTTAGAGCATTCCATCATCAGATTTTCAATTGGATGGATGGTTGAAGAGTTGGAATGTGGAGTGGATTGAAGCCTGTCCATTAAAATATGAAGATTGGCTATCTTAGTATATATCTGAGCACTTATTGCATATATGTGTAGAGATGATTGCTGATTTAGCATGAAATACTTATATTGGTAATTATTTGTCTTTTCGACATATATGAGTTCAAGTGTATCAGTATTATGAGATAGAGTGGAGAGTGGTGGCTCATGTGAAAGTCTGTGCTCCTATAGCCAATATATTTACTTAATAAACAAAATTCACATTGTCGGATAATTTCCTAATTAAAGTTTGTCTGTTAAATTTTTGGGTTTTTTTGTAAAATAAACAATTGTAATTAACTTTCATTGTGTTAATACCAACACTTTTGCTTTATTTATACACATTATATATTTTCTCTGTTAAATAAACAAATAATTATACAATGATTCTAAAAAAACTGTCATTTAGCACAAACATTTTTTTTTTAAATTTAAAATTATTTATTTAAAATAATTAAAGACCTTATTTAAACTAAAATAATTATTCACTGCAATAATTTTTAGTTTTGTAGCTATTTTAAAAATTTAATGACGAAATTATATAAATAATTATTTGTTTGATATTATTTCGATCACAAATATAGATAAGCAAACTCTCTTTAAATTATAAACAATGAGGATTGCCAATTCCTCTACAAGCTTTGTGATAAATGCTTAGCCAGAGCCAGCACTTAAAATATCTCTGTCAGGAACCCCTCCCCAAACCCCTGACCATGGTTTCATCCTTTGGCACTCCTCAGAGAGGTGTCAGGGTAGGTTCTGACACTAGATCTAAAAATACCAACCCAAAGCCAAGCACTTATCTAAAAGTTAAAGCATGAAACCATGGTCAGGGGTTTGGGGAGGGGTTCCTGACAGACATATTTTAAGTGCTGGCTCTGGCTAAGCATTTATCACAAAACTTGTTGAGGAATTGGCCATCCTCATTGTTTATAACTTACAAGCTTAAGAGATAGGGTCATATGATCTATGACTTATTTTGACTATTTATAGTCTCTACCATAAGTCATGCAACTTTATATTGCTAAGACTAGTAATATATGGTATGGCTGAAGATCTATCAGCCCCATATAGCTATTTGAATTGGATAGCTGGGTTTGAAGACATGTAGAATGTCTGAAAATTTCAGATTTTCCACTCAATAGATAACTTTTAGATAAGTGTTTGGCTTTGGTTTGGTATTTTTAGATCTAGTGTCTCAACCTACCCTGACACCTCTCTGAGGAGTGCCAAAGCATGAAACCATGGTCAGGGATTTGGGAAGGGGTTCCTAACAGAGATATATTAAGTGCTGGCTCTGGCTAAGCGTTTATCACAAAGCTTCTAGAGGAATTGGCAATCCTTATTGTTTATAACTTACAAGCTTAAGAGATAGGGTCATGTGATCTATGACTCCTATTTTGTCTCTTTAAATTACTTTCCAATTAAGTGTATGTAGGAAGCAAATTTTTCTCACAATATAAAAGCATTTGTAAAGTTTATTATTTGATTGTTTCATATAGTTGGAAAGGTTACATTTATAATTATATATGTATATTGTAACACTATGGGGAAATACATAGTCATATCTGGGGTGATGGTCACCAGTACATGAACATCAACAACTCTAAATTGGTTAACCATTACTCTACAGAAAATTGGGGTTTAAACCATGAGAAATCTGATAAATTGTAAAAAATTAATCTCAAAAGGGATGAGCATAATAAATCACTCTGAGAGATCAACATAGCTAACTATAAGTTCACCAGCACTCCCCAAAAGTAATAATCATTCATCATTATGTATGATCTATCAAAATAAATCAACAGACAACATTGTGAATGGATTAGAACAATAAAAAATATAAATCAAAATAAATCTGATGACTGGATTGAAAATGGGTCTTCTGTAGATCAGGCTAGCTATCCAGCCTTTACCAGCTTGGGAAATTATAGAAGCCATAGTTTGGATACACAAACTTTAAGTGCTAATCCATAATAATACAACCAATAAAAATAATTCTGGGACATTAAAACATGCTGATCATCATCAATGCTCTGCCCACTTTGTACCATTAATGTACTGGCCAACTATAAACTTAATTTCTAATAGAGACCATACTAAATAAAAGGTAGTGCATGGACATTGAAAAATATCCTCTTTGCACCAACCCAGGAATCATCATCATCATCATCTGGATGCCTTTTACACTAAATATAACTCCCCTATCCCACATGGGAGTTGTTATGCACAAATCTAGCTTAGGGTGCAAGAACTCTATAATTTATTACTGTGAGCAAGAGGGAAATAAATAAATTAGCTTATTATAAATAATTTTAACTAATTCATGGGCTTCTGCACTTGTAAATAACTAGCTTCATTGGGATCAAGAAAAAACTAAGTCTTGGAATATAAGCTGTCATGATATAAAATCACACACACACTGCATTTCATGAAACAGGAACTGGATAGAATAAAGTAATTAAGACTAGAAAGAATATTTTTAAAACAATTACAAAAAAATGACGTGATAGTAGATAATTTCAAATACCCATTTCACTTAAAAAATTGAATATACAGTTTCATAAAATTATATTAACCTATGAAGTAATTTTCATTCATGGATTAACTTTAAAATCATTAGGTTATTTCTTTAAAAATAACTAAGAGTTTGTTAAATATTTTCAGAAATCAAAGATAGCAATCTTTGATTTTAGCCAGAGGGCAAATTAAGAGAACAAAACTTATTATATTTATGAAACGTTTCAAGTTTTTCTATTAATAAAAAATATAGTGTTCACACATAAAAAATAATAATACCTCTGGCCAAGGTTTTAGTGTTGAATCCTTTTCAGTTTCAGTTTTCTATTCAATTGAATTTCTCCTTAAAGGCTTCTTAGACTTGGCACAATTAAGGCATCCTTTTTCTGGTCTATAGAAATTCTAGGTAATTGGTAAATAGCAAAAATTGTCCATTGGTTCACTTGAATTTCCATGTAAGACAGATGTATTCAGAGACCCATTGCTCTTGGTTGAAGGATGGGTTGCAGACTGCTTAAGGAAGTTCTACCTTTCCTATATTTCCTTCTTCAAGTTGTTGCCTAGCTTTTACCTGAACATAGCATATGGTTTGCCTTGTGCAAACCATTTTAGTGCTAAACTCATACTATGTTAAAAGCTGGATTAAAAACTTCTATTATTATATTCAATAGCTTGATATCAGCTGGATGAAGATTGGGCTGCTCTCTTCAACAGCTAACTTAGGAATAATATCTACTATTTTTTCCACAGCAGAAATAAGATTTGACTGCTCTCTTCAACAATTAACTTAGCAATAAACTCTCCAGACACTTGGGTATAATCACTAATTTACCCCCCCCCCATATATTTGTAGAGAAATCCTGCCCACAAGCCAATTACATCTGTCTCTTATATGATCATTTTCATGACAACCAATTAAATAAAATTTTACAAAAACAATTGTTCAGTCAATTCTCTCCTTAATCATAGAGATTGAAAACAAGTTAAGAACAAGAATTTAACAAAATAAAATATTATTTTTGCTCTTCCTTTTATTTTTTAAAATACAGTTAAATATATTTAATGTTTGAGAATTTTCATATTATCATACAGGGATTTTACAATGACTAAGTTAAATAATGACCCTTTAACAAAAATAGATGTAAAAAAATAAATATTATTTTCCTCCAATAATAAAATATTTTTTAATTCTCAAACCTGAGAAATATGCTGCCAACTATCTAATTATTTATTTATTTTTTCTAGTGCAGCTACATAACCAACTGGTTACATTATCCCAGTCCTATATGGGAAATAAAATTGAGTTCAACCCCTTTCTTGATATATTAGTTTGATTCAGCCAATTTCATTTCACTATAACAAATTGTGTTAGTCATGCTTGGCTGTGCAACATTTCCACAGACTTACAAGCTGGGATACAATTTATTAAGCCTTGTTTGGCTATTTTTTAAAATTAATTGTCTCATTTATGTGATATTGTTAGTCATGCCTCACTATACACTAACACTTACAGGGGCTTACAAGTTGGGATATTTTTTTTAAATTAAGCCATGTTGGTCACTGGTAACTGTCTCATTTACGTGATCTCTTGTTATCATGATTCACTATTCATTAACATTTAAACAGGCTTATAAGTTGGGATATTTTTTAATTAAGCCATGTTAGGCTATTTTGTCATTGGTAACTGTCTCATTTATTTGATGTATTTTTTATTTCTGGAGATGGGGTGACTATTGGTCTAATATATGCATGCCTGCCTCCAGCATCATGATGGACAGAAAACCTCATCACAGAACCTGTTTGCAATGCAATATGAGCACCATAAAAGCTATCTCTGTTTAAGTTAAACATAACTTACTACCCAGAGAGCACATTGAGAGAAAAAAATTACCAAATGAATGTTTGGCAATGTAGAATACCTTGGTCATTTACTTTGAGTCTTACAGGCTCTATATCTATGCCACAATTCAATGCATGGTAGACATTTCAGCATTCTACTAATAAAAAGCCCAGCTCCTCTGAGGGCCATATTTGAAAAAAGTTTAAACCTTAGGTAGATGTAGTGCAGAGATAAAACATTGGAGCATCATGAACACCCTGTATCCCTATGCCTATAAGAATATCATCATCCACCATCAGCACTGAAGGCAAAGCTATAATTCTTGGAGTATTATGGCAAACTATACTTTTTCTGAAAAAGTCTTAATGACCGAGCATTATATATTCTCTGTTCTTTTCCTCCCTCTACCAGTACTAAAGCATTATTACCATACTGCTTTATTATTTGAAATGGACCTTTATATAAATTTTGACATTTTTTATGAATATTTTTTTCCAGATGACTTATAGGGGATTTGATGATAATGATGATTCCTGGCTTGGCATGAAGAGAATATTCTTCCAAATTCCATGCACTACCTTTTAAATGTAGTTTGGTCACTATTAGAAATTAAGTTTATAGTTGGCCAGTAAATTAATGGTACTAAGTAACCAGAGCATTGATGATGATCAGCATGTTTTAATATTCCAGCATTATTCTTTGGTTGTATTCTTATGGATTAGCACATAAGTTTGTGCATTCAAACTATGATTTAAATAATTGGCCAAACTGTCAAAGGCTCAATAGTAAGCCTTGTCTACAAAAGACCCATTTCCAATCCAGTCACCAGATTGACTATTGAGTTATATTTTTTCATTGTTGTAATCCACTCACAAGGGTGACTGTTGATTTATTTTGATATCTTTATGATGTTGAATGATTATTACTTTTGGAAAGCACTGGTGAAATTATAGTTAGCTATACTCTTTCTCAGAATGATCTATTATGCTCATCCCTTTTGAGATTTTTTGTTTTAACTTGAGGATAAAAATACAATTCATCAGATTCTTTATGGTTTAAACTCCAATTTTCTATAGAGTTACCAATGGTTAACCAATTTATGGCAGTTGATGTTCACATACTCATGATCATCACCCCAGGTATGACTCCATATTTTCCAATAGTGTTACAATTGGAGACCCAACTGTGGGCATGGTGATGATCAGGTTCTGATGGTCAATGAAAACATAGCTTGAATCTCAGAAATACAGCTGAAAAATAAAATTCTGCAGTTTGATGCAGAATTAATTTAAACATATTACTGGAAATTGTGACAAGAGTAAAGAGGATAATTGTTATAATTTAATTATAAATTACAAAATAGAAATATTAATGTTTATTTAAAGAGTTCATATTTAAAGTTGAACAAAAAATCAAGGCATGATTTTGTAGATTGGATTGAGTTTTTGACTGTTGAAGCTTGTTTAGATGTACTTTCAGTTTTGGTGATGGATGGAGTGTTTTGTTATTGGCTTGAGTATGCAGTGTTTTTCATGCAATTCAATGGAGTGTTCTTTCTCAGGCTTTGCTCCAATCCCCAGATTTTTTTGATTGTTTATCATGGTCCAGTCAACATAGTTCGGTCTTGATCCCTAGCATCTAATCCTCCAAGAATGGGAGCAAGGCATAGTTTATATTTTCCAGCCACTAAGACTCAAATGAGCAGGGCTTTGCAAAGATTTTGCATTTTCACTTTATATCAAGGGTTGTAGTCGCTATAGTGTCTAAATTGAGATAGACCTTTGGGTGTTTATGCTGTTATGTATACTTATATTCCAGTGACTGGGTTCTGTATCTATCCTAAAATTGCAAGTCAGTATACATTATTTTGCTGTTAGATTCTCATCAGATCTCTAAAAAAAGTTTTGATAAATTATTCATGAAATGAACTTGTATTTATATACACATGTTGTACTTATAACAAAAAATTACTATATAAATGGAAATTGGTAATGCACACATGAACAGACTAGAATTGGCAAATAAAGTAGGGGAAATAAATTTATGAAATAAAATCACACAATAACATTGAAGGAAATGCAGATTAGGGGTAATAATAATAGAGTAGTAGTGTTAGGTAAGGTGAAATATGGTTGCATGGAAGAGGAGGTGATGTTAAGCTTATTTTATATACTTTTTAAAAGTTCAGATTTGTAGTTCTTGTGTAAAAATAATTCAGTAGTTTTTTTTTAAGAATAAAAACATCTATAATAGAAACATATGCTGACAAGAGGAAAAGCTAAAAAGATGGAAGAACATAATCCAAAAGAATATGATCAGCAACCAATGGAAGGAATTCAGAAAATAGAAGAGGTTTTCCTAATTATTAGAAATGTTTAAAGAAGAGAATAAAAAGAGACAAACAAAGAGAAGATGATATTAAACAAAAAGAAAAAGAGATTAAAAAAAGTGAGCAACAAATGGAAGAAGAGAATAAAAAAGAAACCAACAAAGAGAAGAGGATAACATAAAGAATCAACAAAGGGAATCAAAAAATAAAAAAATAACAGAAGAAATGTTGAAAGAAATAAAAGTAGGTATGCTACAGAAAATGTATGAAAACAGTAAAAATATAGCTAATGAAATAGCAGACCAAATCAAACAGGTTAAAGAAGTTATGAATAAAGTGAGACAAAAAAAGAAGAGCAGGATATGAAAATAAGAAATACAAGAAAATACAATTATTCAAGTACAGGTGTCAAGTCAGCTAAACCTGGAATTGATAGAAGAGCATATAGGGGACCCGTCTAATCAAATTAAATTCCTGCAGGTCAGAGATGATAATAGAATCTGAGAAATAATAAAACAATTGAAGGATGATCATAAACCTGATAGTCAAACCAAAAGCAAATTTAATGTGTGTACATTAAAAAAGAAATTGAAAATACAAAGATAGAGTAGAGATAGGGAGTCAATATACAAAGCAAATGCCTGGAAATGTAAACTAGCTCCTTAAAGTAAGGTTTCTTTTTCAGAAAATTCTCATGAGACATCTATTGAATTTATGAATAGTCTGAAAAGATATTTCAGCATTAATACCATGATTAAAAAAGCAAAGATAGAAATAGCCTGTAACCATTTTCAAGGTGCATTCCAGGCATGGTGGGATTTGCTATTCACACATCCTCATAATTTTATGGAGTTGCAAATGACTAACCACTTTAGGGCAGTTGATGTTCACATATTGGTGACCATTACACCAAGTATAACTCTGTATTTTCTCATAGCATTGCAATATTAAATAAAGAATGTTCATAGACTGTGGACATAAATGAAATATTATCTGGGTATATAAACATCCAGTTTATACATATATTTTAAATAAATTATACAGTACCCAGATAATATTTCATATATATTGTGCCAGGGACGTTTGATGTGGCCAAGCACAAGATAATGTTAGACAAATTAATGGCCAAAAATATGTAAAAAAGCCATTAAATGGGGGGGGGGGAGTGTATACTATTTATGTAATCAAACTTTGTTATAAATTAAGAGAGAAAACTGTGGCTATAACATAAACACATACATATATGATTAAAGCCAATATTTACAGGCTTAGAAATATGTATTTGCAATTTTGATTTTTGTTTTTTATTTTTTAAAAAGAAAAAGAAACGCCAAAATGTATATTTATAATTTTGAATATTTTTGTTTGTTAAAGAAACAGTGTTTATTTAACAAATTGTTATTCTGTATTTATATTTCTGAGTGTTTACAACCGATGTAAAAAGGAAAATTTGAAATATTACTATTTAAAAATAAGTTAAAAATAATTTCAAAATCGAAATTTTAATGGTTGTTTTTCTCTTCAGTTGCATTTGAGCAAGAGAGGAGGGTCATTGTCTTAAATTTAATAAAAGCCTAAAGGCATTCTGATTTCCTGTCAATTCTAAAATAATTTCAACTGGATAAAAAAAACTTGATTAAACTTGTGATAATGTGGGGAGAGAAGAATGCCCAATCTAAGTGAAATATTTTTGTTAAAACTTCGATTGTAATAATGTAATTACTAAAGAAAAAATGAAAAAGATGTCATCATTCATTAAAATTTTCATTAGTGATATTGTGATCTGAATGGAGATATAAAAAAGATTTAATTAATTGATTTTTCTTTCTTGGAGGGGATACATGAATTGAGGGGGTATTGAAGAGATATATATCTGTTCTGAAGTTGCGAGAAGGCAGTTCATTTTTGTTTTTCAAAGACAAATCTTATTAGGAGCCTAAGTCTAAGTTTATTTGTTAAGCTAATGCTGTTAATGGAACCACGCAAAATCTTGCAACCTTTTGAGCAAGCATGCTGATTTTGATTCACCTAATCCGTGGCATTTACTCTAATTAAAAATTCCTTCAGTAATTCTTAACCAATGGACACTAATTCAGCAGTCATTCAAATAACTATTCGAGCAGTTAACCAGTGAGTAGTCAATGATTTCAACATCGGACAATTAAGTGGTGTAAAGTAACGTCAATTATTTAGCCAACTATTGGAAAGCTAAATGAACAGATAATTATTCCACCATATACTCAGTTGATACTGATGGAAGTTTAATTGCAACATGCCATTGAAGCCTGTAATTAACCCAGAATTTATAAAACAAGAAAAGACTGTTTATAGTGTATAATATCCGTTGTCTAGCCTAAAGATGCATGTCAAGCACTTTCCTGTATATAGAATGATTATGGAGTAGAAACCCACTTCAGCGTGTCTATCCAGCTCCGCTCCTGCCATCCCAAAAGAATGTAAACACCGAGATTCAAACACCAAAGTGATGATGATAAATTCTATGAACTTGTAACACAGTCAAGTCCAGCCCTTGCCGCAGTATATAAATAGACTTTATCGGTATACTATTTTTTTGTGTGTGTTTATTTTATTTAAATTTAATACACATTTTGTAAATATATGTCTTATGTACATACATACACAAACACATCTTTTAAAGTAACTTTTTAATTTTTCCTTATTTGCTTAATGCATGTGTGTGAGTTTATTTATAATCCACAGATCACTATCACGTATTAGTTATTTAATACATTTTTCTTATTAAAAAAAGAATTTTTCCCTTATTGCTTTGACAAGCATTTCTTTATGATTATAGCTTTGTTTTGTTAAAATGATTTATATAGTGTGTAATATTTGTTTCATATATTTAATGAATCTGGGAATATTAATTTTATATTCATATTATAAATGGTATGGGGTAATGGGTTAATAAAATATTTATATTATAATTTTAAAGTGACCACCACCATATTCTCTTTGTCATTTACTTTCTCTAACTATATTAGTAATTAATTGTGCGAGTTTTCTGATCCCCATTCTTTTAACTAAGAATAGAGTATGCTGAGCTAGCAAATGGGAAATCATCTTACCGGGTCTTAAATATTTATTTATCATGAAGATACTTGTTTATTAGTTTTGTTTGAATAATTATTTATATTCATATATGCCCCATGATATTTGAACTTGCATATCCTTTCAGGAGGAGAATTAATTTTTCTTCTGGGAGTGGCGTAAGGAGTTGGTTTAGAGTCATTCCCCAAAGATATGTAAGAATCAATCTTTTTATAAGTATCTTCTGTGTCCATAATAATATTATGGTAAAATATTTAAATTTCTCCTTATTCCGGCATGTCACCATATTTCTTTTCATGTTCAATTTGTGTGCATGCTTATATTAATGGAGTAAGTGGTTGACCGGTACAATATATAATGTAAAAGTATAATACCCATTATAAAAAATATTATATATAATATATAAACAAACAATTTAACAGTAAAAAAACCTGTGTTATTTTTTATTATATACCGATATTTCGACGAACTAGCATCCACCATTGTGAATCCTCCATTGTCAAGGTAAACTCTTGAAAACACTTGAAAGCTTTTCAAGAGTTTACCTTGACAATGACAGATGCTAGTTTGTCGAAATATCAATATATAATAAAAATTAATACACGATTTTACCCAAAAAATCATTTATCTACATCATACAATTGTGAAAACATTAAATATAACACACACACACACACACACACATATATATATATATATATATATAATTAACCAAATATGTTTTGTATTTTAGGTCAAACAATTTTGAAAATAGACCAAAAGATAATGTCAAATGAAACTATTTTAGAAATTGATAAAATATACAATATAACATGTTCCAAAGTAGGCATATCATTTCCTACAATATTTATAAATGGATCTAAAATAGAAAATTTAACCACAACATATATACCTGCAATGGGTGAATTGGGAAGCAGAACTGCTGCATTTTCTAGATCTTTTAGCTTTGCCAACAATAATGCTTCTTTGGAGTGTTTAAGTAGTACAAGCAATTGGAAGACCCATATTCAAATCAAAATAAAAGGTATTACAATCTTCTCTACGTATTAATCTGAGTTTAAATACAAATGTTGTATTTAGTAGTCAACTGCATCTTTCAAACAGCAATCACATGATAATTTAACTTGAATCGCTTTTTTTAAGATAGAAATTACATTTTAGTAACATACATATAAACTTGGAAAAGGGGAAAGTCTATAATTCTATGTAAATTTATTTTAATATTATACCATGCAATTGAATTATAAGCACTAATATTAATAATCTTCTATTTGTACAAGTTATATCTATCTCTACATTCTATTTTAACACATAGCCATAGATGGAATAGACATATACAAGGTTAGATATTTATCGTTTGAATTAAATTAATATGTAAGAGAATTTATTATTAGAACTGAAAAATAACTGTCAGGTACAAATGTCATGACTAAGGGAATAGACTTGACAAATTTTCTAAAAAGGAACATTTTTATATTATGAATTTTTTTTTGATAAAAAAATTAAAATGGAAATACACATGGAAACATCCAAATGAAAGTGCTGCAAATGTGGATTCAATTATGAGTGATAGAAAATACTTATTCAAGACTATAACACACATAATAGATTTAGTAGGGAAAGTGGTTAGCAATTAATTAATAATAATATGCTCTTAATGCAAAAGTTGAAAGAAAAGAATCAATATTAATAATTGGTATATTTTACATTTAAAACTGTTCCACAAACATTAAGATAAAACTTACAAATTATTTTAAAGTATTCAGTAATTTTGATGAAGTCTTGGAGAAACTGATTACGGAATTAGGTTTTTCAAAAACAGCATTTCACTAGAAAATTTTAAACTCAGACAACCAATGTACGATAAAAGAAAAAAATATATAAAATTACTCAAAAATTATCCATTTAGAATAATAGAATATCTGAAACATCTAAAAATGAGGATTAAAAAAATTTAATTTTAGTATAAGAAAATAAGTTTCAAAAAAAAAAAAAATTCTTAAAATTATAATACAACAGCTTGATATTGAAAGATAAAATGTTTTAACGATGAAAAGATAAGATGGCACTGAGACTAAAGAAGGGGACAACATATTGGATTATGCCAAAGAATTTTATAAAATATTAAAAATCACTGCAACTCCTACAATTAATTACTGCAATATCTTTTGAATCGTAAACTTTAAACAAGTTGTTATTAAATACATAACAATTGGAGATACTCGGGAAATGATGGTTATTTTATTGGGTATCTTAAATGAAATAAGTAAGAAATTAATTGTTGGCAAAGCTATGAGTTAAATGTCTAAAACATAACTATTATTCCATGAATGTAATAATAAAATGGTTTCATTAACATTTAGAAATGATAAAAAGATATTAGAAATTATAGCATATCATGGATCAATCAGTTTTATTCAAGATTTTTATAAAAATTAATTTTCCTACATGGAGCATTACAATCAAACACCTGACAAACACACGTTTCATTTAATAACGATTTTACCAAAAAAAATCTTGTCAGAATATTCGAGGATCTATAGTAAAATTATGAGTAAGAATTGCTGTTTTGCTTTTGATTTACGATTAAGAAAATTCTCATATAAATCAATATTTCCATGATGTTGCTTATGTTTTGCTAACTTTAAAATATGAGTTTGTAGTTCATACATATAAATTTTAAAAGTGAAAACTTTAACTTCCCAAAACTGACTCGACAATTTTTATAAGATAGATAACTTTAATATCAATATTAATATAATATTTCAACACTAATACGATACAAACATCTATATTCCCTATAACTTTTCTATTATATTAGAAACCTGAAAATATGTAGAATAATATCTAAAACCTATACAATCTATGAAACAATTTATTCACCTATAGAGATGGATTCCCTGGGATTTGAGATTCTTCTACTCTAACCATCTGTTTCTAGAAATTATATGTTTTATTTATATCTTTCCAAGGGTCTGGAATAAATTAAAATATTTTTTTTTTTTTACAATGGCAGTTAAAACAGATTGTGTTAATTACTTATTTTCCAAATTCCTTTTTCCACAGAAAATTAACCTGATCTATTTTTACTAATGTATGTTACAGAATATACAGAAATATACAACAGTATTTTAACAATATCTTAGCCTCCAAAACTATTAATCTAAAATATTGTGTTTATCATGATAAAATCTTTGAAATAATAATATAAGATTGTGTAAAATACTAAAGATCATTTATCTTGAAGCAAAAACAGGAATTAGATTGAAAGCAGCTTTAAAAATATTATTTTTTCTTAAAATAAATATTGTATTTTTGTTGGAATATTATTATTAATAATGATATTAAAAATATCTGTCAAAATAATTCTTGGTATAAACATCATATATATGTGCCATTGATTGTGAGTATATTGCATCATGATAGATAAATAGTTCAACAGATTGCCCTTTTTGATATAAAGATTCAAGGAAGGTCTAAAAATATTTATATTGGAAGATAATTATAGCATAAAGACGAAATCTGAGACCTGATTATATATATATTGTACCAGACTCCTACAGCTATATATACATATTAACACACAGATGATGCTTCAGGTGTACATATGAATTATTCAACATATGTCTTTCCTCAGTGTAACCAAAGATTAATTGACATTTGATGATGTTCAAATATTTTGTTCTTTATATTAATATTTATATAAAGTACCCTGGTCATATTTCATGGTCATCATTTCAGAAGATCTCATTTAACATTTATTCATAATGATTTATTTGAATATACAACCCGCATTTGGGTGCCAATTCCCTCTAAATAAAATCACATGTGATTATTTAATCCCTTGGCATCATTGTTGTGAATTTCATATAGCAATCCCGTTTTTCTGAGCTCAGAAAATGAACACTCAAAATCGTATACACATTGAAAATAAAGCATATGAGAGAATGACAAGCAGACAACTAAATAGGTATTACAGCTAAATAAATATTACACTATTATTTATTCCAGATAATCTCAGTTGATTTCAAAATTACTGGTAGCTATTATTCTGTACTGGTCAAAAGTAAAAAAAAAAAAAAAGGTAAATTCCATAAGAAAAATATCAAAGATTGATTAATGATTTAATCAAAATATATATATATCAAATCATCTCAAACGTTAATAACTTTTTAGCTATATTCTGTACACCTTATGTGAGTAAATATATAAAAGTTTACATCTCAAACAACCGGTTCAGAAAGGCATCTTTTTGAATTGTAAACTGCAATTATATTAATTATTGAAACACAGACTTATTCAAACAAAGAGCTGAAATTTAAGTAAGCAATGATCTAAAAATTGGTCATAGACAAGCACGCTCTCCTATGCATATACAATGACGACTAAATATTAATCATTTTAATCTTTGAAATTTCCAATACAAATATATAAGAAATAATTCCAGTGTGTAACACAACCTGAAATAAATATCAAATCACTGCGGGTACAGCCGAAAATTTGTTAACGCTTCAGGAAGCATTATGCACTGGAATTATTTCTTATATATTTGTGTTAGAAGTTTTAAAGAATAAAATAACTAATCTTTAGTCTGTTTGCCTATATATAATAAATATGTTTATTTATGGGCAGTTTTAAGGTCATTGCTCATTTAAATTTCATGCTCTTTGTTTGAATAAGTCCATGATTCAATATTTAATATCATTGCGCTGCCTTTTTTGAATTTGCTGTTTAAGAATATGGACTTTTATATATTTATTCACAGAAGGCATAGCTGAAATTTTTTTAATATTTGAAGTGATTTCATATTTCTTAACATTTGAGATGATTTGATATTTGACATTTATTTCAGATAGCGTTATGCATTGGAATTATATCATTCATATATAATAGATAATCATATAATATTACAATACTAGTTAAAAAACAACTAAATTTTATTAAATTCTTCCGCAATTATGGTTTCATTTATTAACGAATAGACAATGTTTACCTCTATACTCTGTAAAAGATCCTATTCTCAGATGCATACGATTTGATCTATTTTCTGTCATAATTTTTTACAATATTTATTTGAAAACAATTTATGAAAAATAATGTTTTTAGCATAGTCATTATTAAAAGTATTTAGATATAATTAAAATAGTAAATAAATACAAAAGCCATAAATTTATCTACATCAGATGGAAGAACTTTTTTTTTCATGTGTCAAATGCGTTGACTGGGAAGCGAACTCGAGCCAGCTGCTTGGAAGGCAGCTATGTTAACCACTAGGCCACCAACGCTTGACAGAACTTTTTTTTTCTATTTCCCATTATGTTAAAACCAATTTATAAAAATGTTTTTATTTTTATATTTAATATTAAAAATTCCTTGCGAAATAGAATAACTTTGAAACAAAAAAAACACACACACACACACACAAAAAATATCATTTTGCTTTATTAATGTAATGTAAAAAAGCTTTGCCTTCATACACAAATTACTTTAAAAAATATTTTTCTCTAATAACGTAGCATAAATAAGTGGTATCATGATATTCAGGTCAATCCTTATACTTTGGATCATTCTTATCTAATGATTAATCCCTATCACCTAGAAAAAGAAATATAAATTACATATAGAATCATCAACGTCCGATCGGCACTGTCTATTATAAAATTGCAGGATAAACATTGGAACACAAACAAAATTACAGGATAAACATTGGAACACAAACTATTCAAATTTTATCACAAAAGATTTGATAATATAATGATCAGAGCACGAGTGAAGTTTTGTCTGCACAGAAGAAATGATATGATATTTTTAGAAATACGTATATAGTAAAAGATTAATGCTCTGAAAAATTTTACACTGAATAATAGCCGTTATATAATACATTTTAAAATGAAAGGGTAGATTGATCGGATGTGAAGTATGATTTATTACATATGAATCCACAATACTGCTATCAATAAATTTTATATATAGCCATGTTTGATGCTAATCTAAATGTTGTAACATGTACATAAATAGTCATCATACTGGATGAAAGATGTATGTATATGTTGCATTAATGTTTGTGATTGACTGCGAATATATCCAAAAAAATCATAAAAGCCATAAATATGATATATAAATGTATTGACAAAATGCCATTTTGGTGCAGATTTCAGGGTTTTAATTATGTAATTGACCAAATGACGAGAAGTTTTTTTTTAATATATACATAATGAAAAGGGATTGTTTAAAAATATTTATAGTGAAAGATGGATGCACCATAATAGATTTCAAACCACGGTGTATACTCATAAAATCTAATCAGCTGTATATATATATTACGCATAGATATTTACTTTGCGTAATATATATATATATATATATATATATATATTACGCAAAGTTATTTCTATGTAACAAAGTCTAGATTAATATTTCATCTATGATATAAATAACCGACCACTAATTACGGAAGATATAATCTCTTTCATACTATTTGATCTTTCATCTTTTTTATAATCATAGCTCTTTAGAATCTAAAACAATCTTAATGTGCTTCCCACAGGTAACTTTTTGACAAAAAAATAGAGGATATACATCTATTTATGACAAATGTACTTTGTATAGAAGAGAGGCAGAGATTATTGAACACATTTTTGACAAATGAGTTAAATTGGAAACCTGTATAACCTTATTTTTTTCAATCTATAAAAAGAAAAACACATTGATGAGGGCATTGATTCAAAGCATCAAATCAGGCCAATTTTGCAGAAATAAGGAGTGTTACATTCTTATTGTTTAGTGTTTGCTTCTAGTTGCACAGATTTCTAATAATATTAATCAGGAAAATCATGACAATTAAAGAAAGAGACAATCGTATAGCTTCTCAAATAATGTTCAGGAACACGTGAATTGATAGACATTGAAAGGACCAAAATAAGCTAACTTAAAAACATTTTCCCCTGATGTGGAATCACCCCTATATTAATATCATTAAAATAGTGGTTTTGTATTGTTGACCTAGGGCTAAATTTTCCCAACAGAAATTCATATTTCATTTGACCTGGTAACATATATATCCTGATCTTTTGTGAATTGTTAATGCAGGGTGTTCTTGCTCACAGATAGGTTACTTGTATCTCATATGTTTGATTAATAAAATTTTCTTGAAAAAAACCCAGTATCAATTGTCTCTATACAATGGCATGTGATGCTCTCTTTAGAACTTTTATTCACATGATCACATTTCCTATACTAGCACAATAATTGTTGATAAACAGAGCAAAACTCTCCATACAGTATTGCCACCTGTGCTAAACAGAGTAATCAATGGATGCCAGAAGGCTTGTGCATAAAATCCCTATCTAATGCCTACTCATCCAATATCCCCAGACAAGTTTCTGGCTTGTGGCCTTCGTCAGTGAGGAGCTTTGGATCTGAGGGCACTGCATCTAGATCTTAGGATCTAATGCAACCCTCTAGCAACCCACCTTTTATCTCTACTTAACTACAAAACTATGAGAATGAAATTGAAAACATAAAAATATTTTCAATCTAAGCTCAATAGCTTATATAGTCATATGGGTCTGAACTCAGTTCAGCACCCATACATTTTGGTGTCTTTGGCTTTTTTACAACCATAGCCACCACTATCCTATTAGGCAGGATTGGTGTTAAGCCATTAAGCATCACAAGATCACATTTCCTATACTAGCACAATAATTGTTGACAAACAGAGCAAAACTCTCCATACAGTATTGCCACCTGTGCTAAACAGAGTAATCAATGGATGCCAGAAGGCTTGTGCATAAAATCCCTATCTAATGCCTACTCATCCAATATCCCCAGACTAGTTTCTGGCTTGTGGCCTTCATCAGTGAGGAGCTTTGGATCTGAGAGCACTGCATCTAGATCTTATGATCTAATGCAACCCTCTAGCAACCAGCCTTCTGGCATCCATTGATTACTCTGTTTAGCACAGGTGGCAATACTGTATGGAGAGTTTTGCTCTGTTTATCAACAATTATTGTGCTAGTATAGGACATGTGATGCTTAATGGCTTAACACCAATCCTGCCTAATAGGATAGTGGTGGCTATGGTTGTAAAAGAGCCAAAGACACCAAAATGTATGGGTGCTGAACTGAGTTCAGACCCATATGACTATATAAGCTATTGAGCTTAGATTGAAAATATTTTTTGTTTTCAATTTCATTCTCATAGTTTTGTAGTTAAGTAGAGATAAAAGGTGGTTGCTAGAGGGTTGCATTAGATCCTAAGATCTAGATGCAGTGCTCTCAGATCCAAAGCTCCTCACTGACGAAGGCCACAAGCCAGAAACTAGTCTGGGGATATTGGATGAGTAGGCGTTAGATAGGGATTTTATGCACAAGCCTTCTGGCATCCATTGATTACTCTGTTTAGCACAGGTGGCAATACTGTATGGAGAGTTTTGCTCTGTTTAGAACTTTTATTCTTTGTGGACACAAATTGCTTTCATGCATCATATAATGGTTAATAAGCTCTTCTCCTTCCAAAGACTCTGTCAGATGATTCTTATATATAATATATTAACATTATAACGAAAACAAATTTGATAGCAGTTCAGATCAATTACATTACAATACTACATAAAACTAATTGTTTAATTTTAAAAAATCTTTTAAATTGAGTAATAAATGTATAAATTGTCATATATGTGTGTGTAGTAGATATAACATACATATCACTTTAGTACATTGGTTTAAAAAAATAAAAGAAAATTAATTTATACATTTAATCATACTATTAATTATTTTTTTAAGTGAAAGTTACTTTGTAATAAGAAAGAAATAATAAAATGACAATTTTTACTGTAAAAAAAGAAAGAAAAATTGTTTAAATACATGCAAGGATTTGATTTATGTAGTTTACCAAACATATAAAGTATTTTGTGCCCCTTCTGATCTGTATTCTGAATGGATTTTTAAATAAATAACTTACCAATTTTTAAAGAAAATTAAATGGTGAATCTAAATCTGTTATTTAAAATTATAAATTAAAATTGAAATATCTGTATATGTAATATTCAAATATTTTATGCTAATATTTCACATCTTATGCCAATAATTTATTTTTATTTTATTCTGTTGCTTAGTACTTTCGAAGGGTGAGGCCTTCATTTTCAATGCTCTGGAAATTGTAGTGTAGACTATTCTGCATGAGAAATGCAAAATTATGCAAATCAAGTTTGTCATTTGTTGGAAATGGCATAGAAGGTATCTCTTTTATTTATGAAATTAACATCTGAAACAATGAAATAAGCCTTCTTAATCTTCCTCCTTAACTCATGTCGCTCTCTGCGCACCACCCAAGGATTATCTGGAATGCAGGGGTGGCCTGTTATAGCTCTGTGCTGTGCAAAAATAGATGGATGGGAGGGGTCTGCTAGTGCTTTGTTGTATGCATACTTATGTTGTGATAATCTTGTATGAACCAAAGCCCTAGTTCCCCCATAATATGATGCACAACAGTTATTTTCAGGGCAAGCTATATTATACACAGCCTGCTGTGTATATATTTGTGGGAGCTGATCCTTGGTATTGTTAATGAGTCTGTTGAAATTGGGAGGCTTTGATAGCATAAACTAAAATCGTTGTAAAAAATCGTAAAAAACGTTTGTAAGTTGTGTATATATATTTTTACATAAGGCAGCAGAATTCTGGTTCGGTTCTGTATGTTTGCTGAGTTGGGTTGGCATTTAAAATTTTTAATTATATTATCAATCGATTTTTTATTATATTTTGCTTTTAGTAACTCAGCCCTAAATCTTTCAATATTTCACTTTTTTATCAGCTTCGATGCTGCAAAATTTGGAGTTTCTATGCAAAAATACTTTTAGTGCAGCTAATTTATACCTGTTGGTTGTGTTTTATAGGTGATGGATATGACCTCTTATGTTTATGGTTTGATAAGCATTTAAAATTATGAGTTAATAAAAATAAGAAAGATCAATCAATTTCTTTCTTCCTATGCTATTGTCATTAAAAAGGGGAAACATTTTTTTTGTTCACTTAATTATAAAATAATGATGTAATTTTAAAATGTGTAAAATTATTTGCTTCCACAAGAGGTTATGAGATAATAAAAAATGTTTATCCAAAAACATGTAAAAAAACAAATATCAAATCTTAGTAACTACTTTTTGATAAACCTGTTGGTTGGAAAACATCCAGAAAACAGCAATAAGTATGAACAATGGCAAGTGGAGTATAAATAGGTTAGAAACAAATCATTATGGCAGTTTACTCTAATCTATTCTCAAATCTTAAATTAAGAATCACTGTTGCAGTGATCCCATGCAGAAAAGAGAAACTTAAGGTTAAAATAGATTTTCACCATAGTTTGGATTGCCCTGAGCTATAAATCCAGTGCAGCAACTATGACATTGGCCAACATAAGACCATATAGTATGTGTGTCTAGAAAGCTACAACTATACCAGTAAAAATATACAGAGGTGGAGGTTCACATTAAAGATTGCTAGAACCAGCCATTACCTACTTAAAGAAGTGGACTGTGCTCTAAAATCTTCAAGAACTACTAATGCCACCAATACCACTGAATACCCTATGTAACATTGTCAGTACACCAGGAGGATAACTACTATCTTTAGAAGAACTTATGAGGATTCATTTGAATATATGCAAAAAACCAGGGTTTTTAAATTTTCACATGATAAGAACCTTATCAATAAAATTAATCTAAGGCCTTAAATTTAAAATATTTCTTATTGTTATCTTTAATATTTTTGTATATTTAGTTGAATTTTTAACCAAGAATTTTATATATTTATTGTTGACAAATGGTTATTTTTTATTAACTCATTTAGTTTGTGTTTGCTTATGGAGCTCAATCCAAACATTATGCTATTAACAATTCTGTGTGCTATTAATATCTACAATTCTGATAAATCACATAATCCACTAGAGGAAATATAGGGATGGTGTTAATAATTTATTAATGATGATGAACAGTGTTGATAAGTTATCCAGCAGAAAACTTTCTATTTACAAGGTTTGGTGCCTTAAAGTTTCATATTTTTTTTATCTATTGGAACTAGAAAAAGGAAGATTTTGTAATTAGTTTAATCTTTTTGGCATAAATCATCATTATCATCACAGATTTTTGGTTAATATTCTTATATATATATAATCATTTTTTCTTCAAAGTATAGTAACCATTTTAAATTTAAATATTATTTTTGCCCAACTTGAATCAAAATAGGTTTATCTACGTCTCTAATATTACCCTTTGCTATATTAATTAATTTATTATATCTGTAATTATAAAAGTGTAAGAAAATAAAATAATTGTTTACTCTATTGTCTATATGATAGAACAATTATATATATATATATATATATATATATATATATATATATATATATATATATATATATATATATATATATATATATATATATATATATATATATAAGTAAAACAGGCAACTTATGTCATGCCCAATCAGTATTGATTTTAAACTATTGTAAAAGGGCTGTAAGTTGGTGTAATGTTAATACTGATTTTATTTAACTAAAATGATATACATTGATAAATATTTTTATTTTTATACAGCTCAGTCACACATGCACTATTTTAATATAAATCAATGCATACTCACCTGTGAACAAAGATCTAAATGAACAAATGAGATTTATTAAAGAAACAAGTGAATTCACTTGTTCTTCAAGCTTATCTATATATAAAGCAACCTTTTCTTACCATGTCTTATTCGGCATTTGAATATAAATAAGCTTGAAGGACAATTGAATTCACTTATTCTTTAAATCTTTGCTTACAAGTGAGTGGGCATCAATTTATATTAAACAGCACACGCGTGAAGGTTGATATTACTAAACTGATATAGTAATTAAACTACAGAATAGACACTAGACATATAAACATACAAATGTTTAAGATAGTAAAATATATTTTCATGCCATTTAAAAGTCACCATACAGATTTTAGAAACTGCCTCTCATATTTATGGCTAATGTTGAAATAATATTTACACAAACATAAAAATATTATAATTAAGATTCTAATTATAATTCAACTGAACACTATTGGAGCATTGTTTAGAACCATGATTTGAGTTAAAAATGAACCATGCTTTTTTAAAAATATTCAATGATCAATTTCCTCATATATAATGCAATATTAACAGGATTAAATATATGAACTTATTCTTTGAAATGATTTTAAAAAAATTGAAATGCAATTAGGATTAGTTTTCAATGGAATCTATTAATGAATATTCTACTTGATTTTTGTATTTAAATTCATCCTTCGTTCTCTTTATAACATATTAAATGACATTCGATATTATCGTGCATTCAGAAATAAACAGCCTTTGGCTCAAAATAAATTTTAAATCTTTTGAAATGTTAATGATACTGTTTAAATTAATTACAGATCAAAAATCAACATTGAAATTATTGTTACAATACACTTAAATAGATTTGGTAGTGCCATATATAATTATCATCACCATCATTATTATTATCATTGTTGTTATTATTGTTGTTGTTGCTATTATTATGTTCAATAATAAATCTAATCTTCTAATTGAACTGTTTTATATCCTCTTCCGTATTATATCTGATGTAGTGATTTACAAAAATTTTTTAGCATTTATTTCAATATTTATTTTGTTACCAGTCTCATACCCTCCACAGCATATTATTTCTAATGAGATACACTTTTAAGCCTGATAGTTTTCAATATGCAATTAATTTCATTAGGCTAATTTACAATTGAAACAACAAAATAAATATGCAAACAAATAATGATATATATATATATATATATATATATATATATATATATATATATATATATATCTGAGAAATATATATATATATATATATTTCTCGAAGTATGCTAGTTCTGGGTGGTTTCATCAATTATTACAGGGATATCAGAACAAATTTAAATTCAAGAATATAAATAATACATTCCATCTACACAATAAATAAAAAGCAGACTAATTGCAATTCAGTTTTTTCTCGTTTTAAATTATGAGAATGGGTCTATATTTAATATTGATAATATCAGTTTTTAAGAAAATAATCATGTAAGATCAAAAAAGCGTGTTCATTTCTAATTTAAGTCATACTCTCAAACAACACTAACTGATGTTTTCATTGTGCAACATTATTTCAATACTATCCATAAATATGGCATGAAAGTTCTGAATGTCTTCTTGGCAATTTTTGATAATACTGAAAGTATATATTATTATATAATAATCGTTTAATGAGTTTATATATATAATTCACAGCAATATCACTTAAAATCCTAACACCTAACACAATTATGGTTGCTGAAAAAATGACTGCACTAATCTGCTGCATAGTATCTACAATAAATGTGACAATTTACTGGTTAAAGCATAATCTCTCTTTAAGTGGACATCGTTATAATTTAATTCAAAAAAATTACTACGAGATAATTAACGTCATAGTATTTATTCCAGAAATAAAAGATAATAAACAATACATAATGTGTGCAGTGAAAGATCATAAGACAAATGCGATCTACTTGATGCAAGTTTATTGTAAGTTAAAAATAATGATTAATTAGTATATAAATGATATATAAATTGCACAACAATCAATATTTAAATTATCAAATTAATTCATTTACAATGTAATCTGGTATTAAAGTATACTTAGAAACAACACCAAGTGAGCATTTGTTGTCAAAGTTCTTAAACTGCAAATATTCATAGGACTAAGATAGCTTTGTCAATTCATTGCTTAAATAATTTGAATGTATATTGTTATGTAATTCTCTTATGTAGGTTCAAGAATAACATTAACATATTTTGTTTAAATATATAATGCATACACAGAAAGATTTATAATTAGATGGGAGAAAATGATAGATAGATAGATAGATAGATAGATAGATAGATAGATAGATAGATAGATAGATAGATAGATAGATAGATAGATAGATAGATAGATAGATAGATAGATAGATAGATAGATAGATAGATAGATAGATAGATAGATAGATATGTAGATAGGTAGATAGGTACATAGATAGATAGAAAGATAGATAGATGGATGAATGGATGGATAGATAGATGGATGGATATATTTATGAACTGTAAAAATTGAGGTTGAGAATGTGCTGACCATCTTTAAATTATATAGGAATTTGTTAAGTGCCTTTACTTATTTAGTTATCCTTCCATATATTTGTTTATGTTTTATATTGTGTTACTGGTGTAGGCATATGGGATGTTGAGACCTGCTTTGTTTCTCTAGGGATTTACGGGTCAGACCTTTCCCTTTTCTTCTCACGGTTTCCAGATAATGTATGTGCTAGGAGCCATACTTGGGAATATTACACTTAATCACCCAGCCATGGAGTTCATGGTACAATGCCATACTCGAGTTGTTTGTGACAAAACTTTCCATGGTGAGATGCCATCCCATCTGCTTTAATTTTATTGTTTTATTTTATTTCACAAAGCCGCGGTTTTAATATATCACATTCCATCCTATATATTGATCCTCCACTAGTACCATCATTCTCTTTTAATATTAAAATGATATTTTATTCAATTGTCTGCATCTTAACCACTTCCATGCCTCTAGTTCAATGAGCTTTCATCTGCACTATACTTTAATTCAATGTCAGTTCTTTTCTCAAAATCTTAAATATAAATTGATTTAAGGAATCACTTGTTATATTCACCATAGGCCTCGCATATCTTGAAATCAGCCTTTCTTTATGTAACTGTACTTTTGCTTAAGCACATTATTATGATATTGTCTTGCATTGACCTGAGGTATAGAGAGCATGTATAAATTAACAAGCCATTAATGTAGATGGCACTTTATTAAATTTATTCCAAATATATATATTTATCTTTTAATGAGTTAACAGCATGGTCTGACTTGTTCAGACAATGCTATTTTACAATGTTTAATTAATAAAACATATTTAAATTTTAGTCAGTTTGAATACATTTATTTATTTTCTGTGATACACACCATTACTCCAGTCTATTTCACCTTTTGTATATACATTTTGTACCAGCCATAGTCTTTAGTTAGTGAACCTAATGATATATTGTAATGTAGAGTCTCTTGCTTCTCCCTGACCATCGGCACCAGCAAGAAACTATGCTATTATTAGTGTCAGGTACGTTATCACATAGGTGGCACTGTGGAGTATAGATTTAGATTTGAACTTAAGATTTCTAAAAGGCAACCCCTCCTAGAGTGTTGAATGTGTCTGGGTTTTATTTCTGCAGTGTGTTAGTGAGATAATGATTCTGACCATTACAATATATTGTATCATTACATTCTGCATACAGAACTATGTTTAGGTAATATGCTGCTATATCTAAAAAAAGTTTATTTTCTGTTAAATAAGTCACTATGCAAATTAGATATAGTAAATCATTTAATTTCTTAAGTTATTATTTATAAAACCATTATTATCAGATATTTCTTCATGTCAAGTTTAAATAAAATGATTTTAATTATTTTAAAAGTATGAGATTAGTGTATTTAGTAGTTATAAGTATTTTAAAATCGTTATTCTTATCTTAAAAATACAATTTACTTTAAATATAGCTTAGACAATATTTATGAAATAAATTGTATTAAAACTAATATTTTAAATAATATAATAATATTCTAGAACCATCTATGATATTAGAAGTTAGTTGAAAGTTATTATAAAATAATTCTAATCTTGCACATTTAATATTTGAAACATGTATGTGTCTACAAGCATTCTATACTTTGACCAAAATAAAACATGAAAATAAATTGATTATAATTCCATTTCTTTGATTAAAATAATTCATATCTAATAGTGTTTAAATTATAATATTTCTGTTTAAAAAATCTCTAATATTAATTTTCTTAAAGCATTATTTTGAAATTTTGAAAAACTTTTAAAAGGTTTGATGAAAAGGAAGGTTTAATTTATTTCTAAATAATAATTATTTATAAATGTATGATATAATTTTAATTTGTTTGGTCAAAAATTCCAGACAGTCTAAAAAAGCAGTTATTTTTAGAATATATTACTTGACAACTAATTGAGGTTGAATTAAGTAATTAGTTGATTAATACTCTCATTGTCAATCATTGATTTCATGACACCACTTGACTTACCACATAAAAGTATCTGACCATGTCTAATCAACATCATATCATGATCATTATTTTTCATCATCTCATACATTAACTTATTAATTGTTTATTATTTTTGTTAATTTCATACATGAATTGCTAAGTTAAAATTTATGTATGGGCCTCTTGCTTTGGCCCACTATCACATTACAATATCTCTTAAAATATACATGGAGATAAATTTGTAAAACAACTTATAATTAATAGAAGTAAATGATAAGATAGCCCATAGCTTTATCAAACCAGAAATTCTCACAGATATATAAAATTATATTGCTAAGAACTATTAATTAATTTTTAATCTATTGTTTATTTATGCTTGAAATTTAATTGGAATTAAAGCCACTAAGATTTTTGAATGCCAGAACTGTGCTTATTTATTGAAATAGTTCGTTAAGTTATTATTATGGCTAATTATAAATTGTATATTTGCTTTGCTATAATTAATTAAAAGTATTATTAAACTAAACCTTATTTATAATAAGAATAAATTTTGTTAATTTGCAGAATATTATAAAAGGAATAAAAGTAGCTGCAAGATAATAACTCTAAAAATTTAAATGGATTTACCTTATTAAGAAATAGATGAAATACACAGGCTTATATATACCTGTGTCTATATATGGAATAGACAGGGTATGAGCACAGACTTTCACATGACCCACCACTCTCCACACTATCTCATAACACTGATACACCTGAACACACATATGTCGAAAAGATAAATAATCACCAATATACGTATTTCATGCTAAACCAGCAATCATCAGTTGGTATATTGGTGATTATTTATCTTTTCGACATATGTGTGTTTAGGTGTATCAGTGTTATAAGATAGTGTGGAGAGTGGTGGGTCATGTGAAAGTCTGTGCTCATACCCTGTCTATTACTTATTAAGAAAGTAAATTATTTTTTTTATTATTATATCTTGATAATTTAAAATGATATTCATGAGAAAATGGCATTGTGTTAATTTTAGAATAAATTAAATGTTTACTTTAACTTTTAAAATTGAAAGATGAAAATATTGTATTCTAGGAATTATGTCTCATTTTAAATGTATCATGAAAGGACTAAGATACTGTTTGTGTGTTTCATTATTAGATAAAATATACATGTTGAAATATATGACTGATTATTGGAATATTTTTACTTGCCATAAAAACAAAAATGATTATTCACATTGAAATATGTTATGCTTCATGCAAATACTATTTACTCATTACTAAAGATAAAACAAATGTGATTTCATAAATGTCTTAATGTTTTTAAAATATTTATATTGTTTTGAATTTAATAATATGGAATTCTGTACAAAATTATATTGCTTTTATAAATATTCATGCTATATAAATCTCATTGGAATATTTTTGCTTATGATAGAAATATGAAAAAAATATTGTGATCTCTACAATTGTTTGACAAACTTTATATTGCTTGAAATGAAACTGTGCTCATTTGTTACTTATAAATTTTACATTGTGCTTTTGAAAAAATTTTCATCATTATTTTCATCATTTTAAACTTCATATTCCTCCAAAGGAAATAATATTATAAACCTCACATTGATTTAAAGAATGTTGTGTTATTTTACTTAGAATGACTTTTAATTTGTGTCCATGTTAATCTCAATTGCCTCAGATTTTGACTACATATTTTGACTATATGATATTTAAATGTTCAAAACATTTTAATAAATGGTCTACACTTTTATGTAATTATTATTCAAACTATAGTGCTGTAAAGAATGGCATTGGAATCAATGATTTCAGGACAAGAACTTTTTACGTGATAAAAGGGCAAAAATATATTTTTTAAATTTAAGATTACTTATATATTTTATTATGCTTGTAATATTGTTTGCATATTATTTAAATATCATTTATGTTGTTTGGGTATTGGAGTTCTCAGAACATGTTTGCACTGTAATGTAATCAAAAGTAATATGTATATCCAGTATGGAATCATTTAGAAAGAAGAATAAAATAATTAACAAATTAATGAAGTTGATGTATGTTTTCTTATTTAATTGCCAAGACATAATTCATATGCTTAATAATTATTTTATTATAATATCCTATGTTTTATCAGTTTTTTCACATCATGTGATTTTTCTTAATATATGAGCTAGACGGTGTGTCAATGCTATTTTCAAATATTATCTTAGTTATTTTTGAAATGAAGTATGTCCTAGGTAACATGTAGCTAAAGATGCTATGCTTTTTGGCAAACCTTTGTGATATCTTATCCTTATTCAGTTTGTTAAGATTTGTAACATGGTTCTAAATCTTTATTTGCACTTATAGACAAATGTTTACTTTTAGATTATTCCATCATTTTGCCTCATGTATTTCTTGATGTCATTCTTGATGAAAATGTTAAAGTCATGTCTCATACCAACCATGTTTTTATATATCCTCTTTGATATGATTAGAATAGTTTAAATATTTTGATGCTGTTAATGTGCATGTATGTGTACCAGATATTTTAAAAACCATAATAAAATATTCCATATTTAAACTTTCATAGTTATATTATATTTGACTTATGAAATTATGTATCCTCTCCAAAAACAAGGTTATAATATTGGTAGAAAAAATTATTTGTCAATACTTTAAATATTTTCCATACTTGGTCATTTTGGAAGAAAGATAGTTAATAACTAAATATAAGAGCTTTCTTTATTCATTGCTTACAATACAATTTTTTAATTGTCTTTATGAAATAAAAAAGAATGAAGACATATGGAAGTTGTCTATCTATAAAAAAATAGATTTATTATTAAAACATTATAATTATTGTATTATTTTAATCATAATAAATTATAATCACTTATAGTTGTTATATTTTATATTATTAATAAAATGTTGGTTTAATTGTTAAATTTGGATTCTGCATCTATATCATCATTTACATTATCAAAAAATCTCTATCATATGCAACTGTTATATTATTCAAAATATAAGAGTACAATAATATTTTTAAAAGTAACTTTATTTAAGTTTATGTTGTTGATATTAAAGCAACAACTATGGTTAAGATTTTTTTATTTATTAAATTTGGATTATAAGAAATCTTTATATGTGATATATGGGTATGAACAAAATTCTTTTCTTATTCATATCATCATGAATATCATCCTAGATTGTTGAAAATAAGAATCATTAATAAATGTTAGTCTTATCATTATTAATTAAAATTAAAATTATTTATTGTCTTAGAATATTACCTGAAGACTGGATATCATATTGTTCTCTAGAATACACTCACTTAGAAGTTTAGAACCTGAGATGAAAGAGTATAAGATTAATTGAGATGAAAAGTATAATGAGCTTTATATAGTAAGAACACTGAGATTAGATAAAATGGATGTATTGATTGTGTATATTTAATGGTAACCTGAAAGATTTTTGATGTGACTGCTTGGTCAGACATGTTGACAGCTAGCCATCTGTAACTATAGGTTACATTTTTGTCAACCAACATGAAGGCAAAATATTTCAAATAATGAAATTTAAACTATAATTTAAGATATAAGATTAAAGTAATAAGTTGATAGAGTATGATATTAAAGTAATGTTTACTATCCAATATATATATATTATAACGATCCAAACGAAGTGGTAGATCGCACCGCACCGCACTACCAAAGGGCGCCATCTAGGCATTTGAGCCTAGAAAAATTTATAAAGTAGGCAGATACGCGCTGTTAGGATTCCACTTTATTTACATATTTAGATCGTTAGCCCATTGTCACTAGCTCAGCAGAGACGCCGAGATAAAAATCTATAAATTTTATATCTTAAATATAAAAGAATAAAATAATAAAAGCCACTGCCAGAAATTAACACAGAAAAATTTTATTTACGCACATATAAAATCATTCTAAATTCGAGGAATAAGTTTAACATTTAGATTTTTATCTTAATTTTTAATTTTACATTTAAAATAGCTTGCTATAATGTTTAATATTTTATTTAGAGGGTCGAGTATGAATGGACTACATAGGTCTGCATTTGAAAGGAAAATATTCTTCCCTGATTTAACCTTAGGCAACAAATTTCGCAATCAACTGGCGCCAATCCATCTGATACATTCATGTATTCAATGTAGCATGATACGACAACACAAAATACTATATTGTCAGGAATGTACATCTGAACAATAAGTAGAAATAGAGAAGACATTGACTCTCCACCAACAGGAATGTGACATCTGTGGGCAAGTAGATCAATAAACTAAAAACTCCATAGGAATGGACTGCGGTCTTCTGCCGACTTACAAACCCATCCATAGGCAAACAGAGGGTGTGTGGCGTATATCTATAATCCTGCCCATAGCGGATCTCATACTACATCTACTAATTACACAAATATATCCAATCCATTGAACCAATTCAACTACGAAATGAATAACCTAAGATTACCCTCCCTTAATACAACTTTACAAAACTATATAGCCATTCGCGCCTGACTTAATTTTAACATTTATATACGTTCGCACAGATTTGTTTAAAAATGTTGGGTATAGATCGATTACATAGATTCCACGGTCAAAAACATTTCAAAATAAACATAAACGATCAAAATACAAAATTATTGATACCGACAATCGCAGAGGGAAACTTATAAGTAACCCAATAGTATTCACCATAAGATACTTGCGTTGTCACCAATAACTTAAAAGACATCCGAATAAATACATTTTAGATACTCACCATAAGGTATCATTATTTATCGAATGTCTATATATTTTGATCAAATATGAAAACCAAAATATAATTAACCGCAAACGAATCCATGCAAGCGTCTATAAACAACTTAAATTTCATACATTTAAAATTTAAACAATAAATAATTTATACAATTAAAATAAATGGAAATGATTTTTTTATCAATAACAAACATATAAAATTAAACATCAATTGATTTTAAACTTAAAGGTCAAATAGAAACTCCATTTTAACATTTAAATTGCTTTCACGAAAGTTCTTAATTATTTTAAAAAATTTTTAAGTTCATTGTTAACAGCTTACGGAAGAAGAGTCCAGGTTCTTGTTTTTCCACGGAGTCCTTGTTTGAAACCCGGTCAGATGTTCCGGAGGTAGCATTAGCTGGTTCCTTTCGGTATCACAATCAGTTCATTTTTTAAAATAGAGAGAGAGTGTGTGATATTGCGTCTCTATCACCACTCTCAAAACAAACAGCTGGAACTGCCCAATACTCAATATTTCTCCTTTTTATATTATCCACACGGATTCAAACAACAAAACGTCACCAATCCATCACTTTCGTTAGGGTCCGAGCCAAGGCTTGGTGCTTCCATTGGTCCAGCTAATTTCTCTTATCTAATTTCCATCTGACCCTTTAATTACATAAGAGCCTTGAGGGCTAGCTTGTTTTTCAAATAATAAACAATCATTTCCATTTATAGATTACAGGAATTAATTAATACCTGTTTTTATTTTAACTTATATTAAATATTTTAATATTTAACTCTTGTATTTTTTTATCAAAAAAAAAAAAAAAATATGTTCAAATACCCTTTTTTTATTTATATATAAAAAAAAAATATTTTTAAAGTTTAGCATCTGTGCGAATATATATATTTAACAACATTTTAATTTTAGCGTCTAGTTTTTTTATAGATTTTTAATACATTTATTTTTATTTGCGAACTTTGTTTTTCTTTTAAATTAATGTAACGACATATCTATATATCGTTACAATATATATATAAGTAATGTTATATATTAAAAGAGCATAAGATCATGAAATCTTTGTGAGATCAGCCAGCTAGATCAGAAGAGATCAATTATAAGTATGATTATAAATTCACCAGCATTATTGTTAAGTAAAAGCAAGTACTCAAAAAAATAACCATTCATCATCATGAATGATCAGTCAAAATACATCCATGCAATAAATCAACAGTAAATCTTGTGACTGGATTTCAACTGGGACTACTGTAGCCTTTGCCAGCTTGGACAATTATTTAAACATTAATTTGGATGCACCAACTTAGATGCTTATCCATTAGAATACATAATCATCAAAACAATAATGCTAGGATATTAAAACATGCTGATCATCAATTTCCTGGCCATTTAGTAACATGAATGTACTGGCCAACTATAAACTTAATTTCGAATAGACTAAACTCAATAAAATGTAGTTCACAGTGTTAAAGAATATAATCTTATGTACAAACCAGGATATATTAATCATATTGGATGTCCCTTAAGCACTAATATATATCCTCATTTATATAATCAGACCATTATACATGAATCTAGCTCAGAAAACATAAGCTCTATGACTGATAGTGTGACTAAAGATGATGATGTACATATAATACTAAAAATATTTAGAATTAAAATTCACTGGAATAATTTTAGCAATTGAATAAGTTTATAACAGCAATAAAAAATAATATTAATCTTTACAATAAAGCTATACACATATAAATCAACCCTTCTGATTTTGATTAACATACAATAATAAAAAATATTATATTGTGACTTGCATGCTTAATATACAACATTCAAGTTACTATAGTTTGCATATATTTTCCATTAGGCTTACTTAAAATCCATTTAGCACATAGGCAGGTGGCTTGATATAAAATGAACATGTTTGAATTAACATTTAATAAAAAAATGATTAAATTGTACACGTTCTATCTGACAAGCATCGCTGTATATATGCACATATACATGTATGTGCATGTAATTTCTAAATATATTTGACTTATTACAAAATAACATTTTTAATTATCACTTTCAAATTGTCAAAACCATAAATGACATTTTTTATAATATATATTAGCCATATATATTTGTGCACATAGAAATGTATTTGCACATTTCATTTTGTCAAAATATTAAAATATCTTTTTCCTAATTAATTCCATTTGAAAAATATACTTAAATTTCATTCACTATTTTATAATATTACTTTTTATCGATTAATTTTTTTCTTTAAAAAAGTATTATCAAGTTTTTTTTTTCTTGTAAAAATATAAAGCCAATGAATTAAATCTTTACTCCTTACATTTTTAATCCAAGCAAAATTATTTGTGTTTGTGTCTTTTTTTTAAAATAAATAAAAAATAAAATTATTTTATATATTTCTAATTTTTAAAATATCATTTCACAACAAAGAAATCATTTTAAAAATGTCCTGATATATATCTCCATCACATGTCACATTTAACTAATCATAATGTCATTAAATTAAATATAATATAGAAAATTGAAAATGTCTTTTAAATGAATTATTTAAAAACAACTCACTTTTGTATATACATTTATTGGTGTTTCTCAGCTTACAGACACAGCAACATACATATAATTACTTCATCAATCCGATGGAATTCTCTTGGTGAGTTGGTCACTCTGAATAGGCACAATCAGGAATAGGCATAGTCAGGTAAATCATTGGCATTTAATTTGGTTCAACTTATACTTCAGGTCAGCCAGCTGTCTTGTCCACATTAAGACTATAGAGACAGAGAAGTGGGTCTTCCTTCTAGAGGCATCTAAACTCATTTTCATAGTGAACTAGCAGCAGATGTTTCCTGTCTTGACCAGCTACTACTAATCCATAGTAGCTATTTGCATAGCTTTGGAAACCAACATATTCTGCAGTTAGTTGTTTTTACTGCCAATATTTTCTCCAAAATTTAAAAACCAAACTCTTCAAAAACTAGAAGCTAACTTAAAAACTAGATTGTTCTAATCTCTTTACCAATTATTTTTTAAGAGTCATCGGAGATGATAAAAACACATTTTAAAACTGTTTTCTTCTTATCTCTCTTGATTAAAAACAATTTTAATTCTTCCAAAAGCACTTTTAATTAAAAAGCTATATTTGGAAATCTTATCAAGGATTTTTAAAAAATAGATAATAGTGTACAAGCATTGATTAAAAGATTTCAAAAATAAATCATGCTTGCTTTTAAATTCAAAATCAGAATTCAATAAAAATACTATTTAGACTTTTTTAAATGTTTAATTTATAATAAAATTCTACTTTAAATATAAAATTATTTAATTTTTTACTATGATTATTTTTATTCCAGGAAATGTAGACAATATCTACAAAATTTTTGACTGTTTGTTTCTAGTTTTCCTTTCAACTTTATATATATTTGTGCACACATACTATGCCAATGTGTGTCATGTAATACTCCTTTTACAATATATATATAATATTAAAATTTAACATATTTCCCAGTGTAATTTTAATAATAATTTTTATATTATATTCCTTACTTTTGAATCTATAACTTTTTATACATTCTAAAATTAGTGAAATAAAGTTAATCCAGTATATATATATATATACAGACTATTTTACAAAAATAATTAATTTCTATATATGTCTGTGTACAAGTGAGCAGTCTATAATAGCGGTATTCATATGAAAGCTAAATAATTTTTAATAAATTAGCTGAAATTAATATTATTTTTGTAAACTAGGCTGTATATATATATATTTACTGGCTTAACTTTATTTCGCTAATTTTAGAATCTATAAAAAAGTTATAAAATGACTTTTTTATACTTTACTTTGAATGATGAGGGAAATTAAATTGTTTGTTTTCCAGTCTTGAGGGAGAGGAGAGCAAAACTTCTTAGATTTTAAAATCAACAATAACAAGATTTAAAAGTTTTTTTTTTTTTTAAAAAGTTTACATTTTTACCTCCCCCCTTCCCATCATATCAAAGCATTTTGTTTAGATTCTAAGAAATATGCATTAAATGTAACGAAGGATGGCTAACATTTATTGATTAAGATTTAAAACGATTCTATTTGTAATCTTGCTCTCTCTTTATATAAATTATTTGATTTATAATTTAAAATGAGATACAGAATCTGAAATTTTGCAAACAAAGGGAACATCTTCTGGTAAGAAAAAATACAATTAATTGTAAAATTAATTAAGAGTTTGACTTTTATATATATACCTTCGATTTTTCACGTTTTGGCCTTACTTTTTTTTTAATATGCGATCTCATATCTATTTTGTAATGTTTTTGGTTTTTTTTTTTTTCATTTTAGCAGACTTTTTTATCACTTAGATGTGTCAGACAATGTTTTTGGTCAATTTTGAAATTCAAAATGGTGGAGATTGCGTACTAAATTTGCACCAAAATGGTCATTATATACACTACTTAAATTTACAAATTTGTTAGCAACTACAATTCATTGCCGTTATATAACACAAGTAAATTTTAAACTTTCAAACATTTTTGACTAGCTCTAAAGATTTTTAAGAAATAGCACTAATATTTTTTTGAAAAACAATTTCTTTAATTAAAAAGTTTGCTAGGCTTTATTTTTTTAAAAAAAAACCATCCAGTTTTACACGCAAGCGCACACTAAATCGGAAATTAATTATTTGGCCGAAACATAAAATATCACAAAAATTTAAGGCTTCTAAAAAGTTAATTAATATTTGTTGCCAATTTCTTCTCATTAAGATATTTCTTTCTGATGTATTTATTTAATTTTAAAAAGAGAAAAAGAGAATAAAATATATACACATGTTTTTATACCTAAAAAAGTTTATATAGAAAAATTCATAATCATGATTAAAGCAATGAAAAGTAGATTTGTGAAGATGTACAAGTAAATAATGGGTGTGAATCATCTTTTCTTTATATAGTAAAAGCATTGAAGATCATAAAAAGTCTCTGCAAAAATTTGGTATAGCATTATAACTATTAAGAACTTTTACATATAGAGAAAGATTATTAATTTGATGCAGGACTGTCTATGCACGGTGAATGTTATATATATATATATAACTGAATATTTGTAAATACAGTAAATAAATAATTAAAAATTTCATCCACTTAGGAGCGCTTTTGATTATCTCAGTAATCTGTGTCAACTAACGCTTTAAAGTGGGAAAGTTAGCATTTCAAAGCTTTAGTTGACACAGATTACTGAGATAATCGAAAGCCCTGTAAGTGAATAAAATTTTTAATTATTTATTTACTGTATTTACAAATATTCAGTTATATAATTATGTATATTGTTTTAAAAATACAGACATCGAATAATAATATTATATATTTATTGTAAATAAAGTTTATTTTAAAAATTGTAATTGCATACAGACAGTACATTATGGTTTCCTCAGTTGAAACTGCATTCTAAAAAAATAGCATGAAGTAGAAAAGGAATATCAAATAAACTTTATTATGGACAATGAACTGATAACAGTTGATGATAGATTGCAAGTCGCCTAAGAAGAAAGTTTTTCTCAAAAGGCTAAGTCAAAACAACGTGTATAGATTCTAATGCACAGATAAATGAAAATGGTCTGCTTAGGTAAAAGCCTGATTAAAATTACTGGTCTGCTGTCATCTGAGAATTTAACTTATTGTGTGTGTGAAATATGAGTTAAATGAAAACTTAAGATATGTGGACTATATTTACACATGGATAGTGTGTGAAAATAATTTATTCATATATATTAAAGGGTTATTAATTACTTTTCCAAAGGAAAGGAAACTCTACTTCTATTTCCATGTATTATTATCTATTATCTCCTACAAGTAAATAAACTTGTTGAATTTTAAAATGTTAATTTTCATGTTTGCCTGGCTTATTATTGAAGAAACATCGGGGTAGATGCATTCAATGATTTCATCATTATCAATAAGTCATAGTCATTTTCATTCATTAAAGATGATGGCCGAATGGTTAGCATAGCCGCCTTACAAGCAGTTGTCCCGGGTTCGCTTCCCGGCTGATGCTTTGACACATGAAAAAAAGATGATAAATTAATAACAACAAAATACAACTTGACAATAACAATAAGCTTGAATATTTTATAATTAATTAGGAAAACAGTATATAATTTTTAGTGGGCTTTTTTCCTCTTTGCTTTTATGTTAACACAGGGCAGTTTATTACAGCTTTATAAACTTTGAGTTAAATTTCATTTATTTTGACGAAATATTAATTTTACTTTATCCAGAATTTATTGGAATTAAATATCAAGTTTGCACACTTATAATTCTACATTTAATTTTGATTAACAAGTATACAATATCACAAAAAATCATAAATTTAGATTTAATTAAAAGACATAACAATACAATAAAACACAATAAAAAAATTCTTAGAACGTACGGAATGTGGACGCTTTAAGAGGGGATTTCTTTCTTGCTTCATAAACAGTTTCACCAATATTTTTAACAATATGGTGTTTAAATATGGTATTAAAATATAAAATCGAAGTCAGGCAGGAGATAATTAATTAATAATAGCTTTTCTACTCCAGAAGAATATACATCTTACATAGTTTAATCGCTTAAATTTTAACATATATCTATATTATATCCAGAGAAATCATTTTTTTTATAATTTTTAATTTTTGAATACCAGCGATATATTATCAGGAAGGTTTTTATTGTGTTTTGGTAGGGTTTATTTAGATTTTAAAATTATAGTATGTAAAAAAAAAGAACAAATTTTTTAAAAATAATTTGTGATTTTTATTAATAATTCTCATATAAATAAATATATGACGTTAAATTAAAGTTATTTCAAAAATTGATAAAATGATATTACTTTCTCTGTCAGACATGATTTTAAGATTACTTGCATCAACGGGCCTCGGTGACGATGAAGTCATTTTTCACAACTTAATTTCTTTCAAATACAAGCAAATTTTCAAAACTTCATTCTTAATTTTTAAAGAATTTATTTTTTTAAACTTTATTAAAAGTAAATATTCCTATCGATCATTAGCTGCTCTTCTCCACTTCACCCCTGAACTTTTTCTCATTTCATCCATCCATCTCACATATGGTCTCTTTCTGAGTCCTTTACAACCTCTTGTCCATCTATTTTCATTTATTATCCATCTATTATCATCTCTTCTAGCAATATGTCCAGCCCAACTCCACTTCAGTCTGGTAATTCTTTCAACGATGTCAGTAATACTTGTTTATTTTCATTCTACAGTGGATTGATAATGGTTGATGATGAAATATTCCTACACACATTTTAGGGACATGTGAGCATACTAACCTGTATATTTGTATATTTAAGCCTGACATTAACATAAAATTTAGTTACATTTATTTCTTAAAATTTCTATTTAGTTTTCATTATAATTTTAACTTTTACCCAACTATTTTTTTTTCTAAAATTATATATTCCTAGTGAAATATTTTTCAACAATCATATTCATCGTGTAAAATAAATATATAGTTATTACTAGAATTATTAGATCCGCCATCAATTAAATAATAGAAGTGATTAATGATTTTTCAGAAATGATGAAAATTTCTGGAAATTTTCAACCATTTCTGCAACATCTTTTGAATGATAGCAGAGGTAATCATAGTAAATGATAATATAGTGCTAATATTAACAGCAAATAAGTGTATATGTTGACGAGTCGAATATTATGTTTATATTTTTTGTTCATGAAAATATTCATTTAAATAAATACACTTTTTCAGATGGACCTACAGATGTCAAGATTACTTTGACTAATGAGACCATTGAGTGTAAGGGAGAAGGAAATCCTCCTTTACAATATCATTGGTATTTTCAAAATAAATTATTTAGTAATCAATCTGTGATTCAACAGAATCTAACTCAACAGATGGAATACGAATGTGAAGCTTATAACGATTACAATCGGACACGAGTAAAAATAAAGAATAATGTTGGTACACCAAAACAAGGTAAATTTATTTTTTTGTTATTGTTGTTAACGATTTATTTCTATATATTTTCACTTTTTTTCATAATGTTGCGATTCTGATGTGTTAAACAAACATTATGAGTATGTCAGTTTTTTTCAGAATATATGCCCCTTAGTACTCTTAAATTACCTGTGCATGTTCCAGTTGTGGATAGGTGGAATTAATTAACTTCATAATTCTTCTAGCCAGAATTTTATTTCCTAACTTTTATCACTTAAACAGCTGCTTTGGAGTTTAAATTAGCAGTGTTTTGTTACTTTTTCTGTTGAATAACAGTGCAGTAGTGCTGATTGCAAGTATGTTTCTATAGTAAGCCATGCAACAAAGCCTGCAGTTTCTAGAAAATATCAAGGGCCAAGCAAAACTTATTTTATGTTACTGACCTATAGAAAATATAATCTATGTCCAACATTTGGTAGAAGTGTATATTTGGCAATATACATTTATCACAGATATTAATGCAAAAGAAATATTAAGTCAGATTTAAACATAGTGAAACTTATTGCACTAAGTATATTTTCAATGTTTTCCTCTGACATCCTTAAAGCAATAAATTTCACTAAATTTAAACTCTGTTTTAATATTTCTTTTACATTAATAGTTACAAAGACAGAGTACCAAAATATAGTTAATTATTATAGATATTGTAAAACATAATAAAAATTAAGATGACATTCCTAAAATGATGTTTTAGTTATGACTTCACTTTCCTCTTCCTCGGTCATCGTCATCTTCTTTTTCTTCTTCTTCTTTTTCTTCTTGTTGTTGTTGTTGTTGTTGTTGTTGTTGTTATTATTATTATTATTATTATTTGTTGTTGTTGTTGTTGTTGTTGTTGTTATTATTATTATTATTATTATTATTATTATTATTATTATTATTATTTGTAATTGCGGCTACATTTTTCTATGTAACCATTAACCATATGAAATATCTTATTCTAAGTTTTTAATGAATTTGTAAATTGTTATATTACATTTATGCATATTTCAAATGAAAGTAAATACTATATAATAAAGAAATAATATTTATCTTTTATTTTTAAAATATTAATGTGTTGCAGTACATTTTGTCAGTGTTTTCCAATATTTCATTGTATATCTTATGCCTAAAAATATAACTACACATAAAATTTACTTTCTAACGCAAGTATTGCAGTCGGCATGATGTCCACACAAAAGGAGCCTTTTTAAATCATGTAAACATGTGTTAAATTGTTCTAACCAGCATTCCATAGATCATTCTTACATTTTTTAGTCCTCGTTAGTAAGATTGATGCTATTTGTAACATAATATAATAATGAGATTGAAATTAATAACTTATGCCAGAAAAGATTTGTTGATTGAAAGCTTTATATTGTTGTGTTAATATTCAAAGTCAATAATTTTTGAAATACTATTTCTGAAATAAAATGAAACTAGTAAAGAAGAATCTCAAAAATTACAGCATAGCATTGAGTTAACACTTAGAGTGATCGATTAAATGATAAAAGATATTGAGATAATTAATGATGAGATGAAAAGATAATCACATATAAGTGCTTAGACCCACTAATTGTAAAAGTTAAAAACAAAATAACCCAATACAAATCTCTAGAAATCATTATTCATCAAAAAATAATAGAGATTTTATAAACAGTTAAAATTAGTGCATCGACAATAGCTGTACACCTGGGGCTCTTTTTACACGGACTTATTTAACATGATTTTGAAGTTACGCGATTCATGGTTCACCGGAAGTCGAACTCCGATAATGCGCTATTACTTTAAATAATAAATTTCGCGCACTTACGTTATATTGAAAGTAATAGCATATTATTGGAATTCGACTTTCATCTTAGTAATTTCAATATTTTCAGTGCTTTATAATAGTAAGATTTTATGCAATAATGAAATTAAAATCATGATTTCCACATTCTATGTATACACACATTAAATTTTACAAGATTATAATGTAAATTTGTTCAAACATTGTGCGTGTTAATTTTGCATTTTAAATCATATTCTGTTTTTGCTTTTTAAAAAAGAACATAATCAATTATTAATCATTTAGTGTCCGCAAGTTTATTTTTAAAAGGTGAGTAATAGCAGTGGTCACAATTAAATTTGACAATTAAAAATTAAAATCTGATTTTTAATTGTAATTAACAATTTAAAAATTACTTACAGTGACTTGAAATTAATGTGATGTAAAATGAAATTTGATTTTTAAACGGAATTGAAAATTAAAAAATTAAAGACAAAAATAAGAATTTAATTTTTAGTTGTTAGTTTTAATTAAATTTTTCCCAGCAGTGGTGAATAAATGTCTTTTTATTATCATAAGTCTAAGTTCATAAACAATTAATAAAATCATCGTCTCAAAGATTAATTACTAATTACGTTGTCAACAGAAAACCATTAACACAACATGAGAGTGAACTTGGTGCTAGTTGTATTTCCTCAATCTGATTTTTTTACCAGTTTGCAAACGAATGTGTTTTTCGGCAAATAGCGATAATAATTAAAATGTTTATAAAAAAATGTAAATTACTGTACTGTAAATTATGCATAAAAATATATTATTTTGAATAAAATTAAATATTATAGTTAAAAAAAGTTTGTCTTATATCAATTTTTTTCAAATTTGAAATTTTTTATTAGTCATATTTTATTTCCTTATTTTTTTTTTGCATGGATTTTAAAGTAATTTTACATTGGTGCTTTGCTTTTACGCGATTTTTGAAAAATCACAGACCGCATCCCCCCTTTTTCAATGTAAGTTATGTCTATTTTTGCGCGATTTCGTTTGCTCGTGTTTTCTGAGGAACCTATCTATCGTGTAAAATGAGACCCAGGTGTATTTGAAAGAGTATCCTGGGTTTAAAGTCAGAGCAGTTCCACATATAATTCATTCATTTCTCCCTATTGTTCATTTTACTGTCCAGAACTTCAATTCCATATATTTTCCAATCTCTAATATCATTAATCAAAAACAATCTTTTTTTTTAATTACCATTTACCATTCCCTCCAAAACATCCTTCATTAAACCATTCTTTCATCTTAATATATGTCCATTCCAGTTTCGTTTTTCATTCTCTAATTTTCAAAATGTATATAAATTGTGTACCTTTTTCAATATATTTTTATGCAATCTGGCTAATAACATCAATAGCATATCTTGTATTTTTCCTCTCTGAAAACAATACTTTAATTTATATGAAACTGTTTCAAAAAATATGTTAATAAAGATACAAATTTGCACATTCAATATTGATAAATTAATCTATTTCTCCAGAAATTCTAAATGTAATTTAAATAAATGCAACAGACAAGATTGCTGGATTCCGTGTTTTCATCTTACCATGCCAGTTTGTATTGTTTTGTCCTTTAGTTATCATCATCATTTTCAACCATTATGGATCCACTGCAAGACAAATCTCATCAACTTAAATACATCTTCTCTGATCTCTAACCTCTTTTCCCCATATCATCACAGAATATTTTCTTATTTTATCTCTCCATCTCATATGTGGGCTATTTCTAGATCTTTTACAATTTTTACTGGCAATATCTTAGTTTAAATTGACATAAAAAACCTACTAGTAAAACTTATTATATTATTGGTATTAACACTTACATATATACATTACATTAACACAAAGGACTCCAGTTGTTAGCAATGAATATATATTGTAACAGGGTGGGAGTATCAAAATAATAAAAAAATGAGTGAAACTGGGGTGATGGAAAAACATCATCACCATAAGTAAATACAAAATCTCTGAAAGCTCATTGAGAGATCAATACAACTAGATCAGAAGAGCAACTAAAATAACTATATGTCAATCATATATCAACCAGCATTATAAAGTAAATATCAGTATAAGTAAAATATCATTCATCATTAATGGTAAATCAGTGCAATATATCAACAGTCAACCTTGTGACTGAATTTGAAATGGGTCTTCTGTAAACCAGGCTAACTATTGAGCCATTGCCACCTTGGGCAATTATTTAAACATAACTTGGATGCACCAGCTTAGTGCCCATCTATTAAAATACACAATAATCAGAAATTGAAACAATAATGCTGGGACATTTAAAACATGCTGATCATTATCAATGCTCTGGCCACTTAAGTACCATTAATGTACTGGCCAAATATAAACTTAACTTTTAAATATGACAAATAAAATAAAGTGCATGGGCTTTAGAGTATTCTCTTTTGCACCAACCAGGATGATGATTGATCATCGCTGGATGCCCCAAAAGTACTAAGTACACATCCCCATTTATCCGTGCATGAATCTAGCTCAGAGAATATAAGCTCTATTACTGTATGTAACCAAGAGATGATGGAAACAATTTTTAACAATTAAATACAAGTTTATTAATATCAAAGCAATATATGATACTTAAGGTCTGATTTTGAATAATATACAATATAAAAAAAATTATCATATTTATGACTTACAAAATTACTATACAAAATGCCAATTATTACATTGATTTACATAATTAGTATTCAAAATTCAAATTGTTACCTTGGTTTACATATATGTGTGCACAGATGCGTGATTTATAATATACAATTAATATTAAAAAATGATTAAATTTTATATATGTGTTATAATTGACAAGCATTGATATTTGCAATACAATTAACAGATATATGCACACATACATGTGTGTGCATGAAATTTTTGAACATATTTGATTTATTACAAAATAATTATCAAAATCTTAAATTATATAAAAATACAATAAATGATTAAAGTTTCAGTTAAATGAAATACATTTTATATACTAAGTTTACTGAAACATACCTATAAATAATTTGCACAGACGTGCAATATATTAATTTATTTACACAACATTATTATTTATCACAATAAAATTATTACAGATTATTCTTGCAATTTAATTCTCTTTGCTGAATAGTCTTTTTTCCTTAAAATAGGAACTACCAAATTTTTGACAGTTAATTGATTTAAAAATGTTTTTCTTTTTCCTAGTCTAAATGATTTTTGGAAATTTTTTTCTTGACTATCAATTATAACTTTGTTTGTATTTTTTTTTCTAGATTATAAATATAACTTTAAACAGTTTTTTCTTCTTTACTAAATGATTTTAAACTAATATCGTTTTATATATTTCTATCAGTTATAAAAATGTCATTTTACTAAGGAAATTATTTAAAACTTCCTTCTATATAATGCTACTCACCACAAGCTGTATAGACATTTATCCATGTTTCTCTGCTGATGCAGAATCCATGTAATTAGTTCTTCAGCTGGCTGGAATTCTCTAGGCAAGCTGGAAGATTTTCTTGGTGAGTTTGGTTTTAGTGATCATCATCAGGAAAAATATCCATGTAAAATGTTGGTCCATAGTTGGTCTCCCATCTGAGTAGAACAGTTCCAGGCAAGCAGCTGTCTTGCTTTAATAGATTTTAGGCAAGAAACTGTCCTCTCCATGTTTAAGGCTATGAATTTCAGCACAAAAAAGTGGGTCATTTTCTCCATGTGAATTCAAACTCCTGCCAGTAAAACAGTAGCGGTTTCTGAATTTACTGTCCTGCCTTCAGCCATATTACTTCATGGTAGCTATTTTTCCAATTCTGGTCAGCTAAAAACAACTGCTGCAAACTTCAAAGTTGTAACAAAATATTGTAACCAACTTTGCACTGACCTGTTCTTACAAAAAAAACAACTATCAAACTGTTCTCTTCAAATATCACTATCCAGACTGGAGCTAATTTTATTTTTATTTTTATCTCTCTAATCCCTTTGAAAACATACATGTATTAATTTTAAAAAAATTCAAAAACAAGTATTGTGTTTTTACATTTCACAATTAGAATTACAAATAATATTTATCAGACCTTTTTAAAATATTTAATTTTACAATAAAATATTATTCCAAATCAGAGTTATTATTTATTATTATTTTATTTCAGTGAATGTAGAAAATATATACAATAATTTTTGTCTGTGTTTATTTCTAGTTTTCCTTTCAACTTTAAATGTATATTTATGTACACCCACACTATATAAGTGTGTGCTATGTAATCCAACTGGTTACAATATATATATGATTCAATTTTGTAACTTTTAATTGTCAAACATTTTATGAACTTTCAGCAACAAACCATTCAATTATACATTTATATAGTTATTCTTTATTAATTCAAACCAATAGTACCAATCTAATTAAAATCAAAATAATTAATACCTTTATTTTAATTTTTAGAAAGCTCTTCTTCACCAGCAATGCTTGCTACTTCTATTCTAGTTGCCATTACTTGTTCCTCTTTTCTGCTGTCTGTAATAGTTATCATTTACGCATGCATATATTATAGAAAAAAAAGTCATAAATGTAAGTCAAAATTTAGTATTCCTTTAACTATTTTTATTTGAAATCTTCATTGATTTTTTTAACATTAAATATTTAAAAAAATGTTTTTGTTTTCAATAATTTTTTACAAATAATTAGTAATTTAGACTCTTATAAATCAAGGTCTCTTTTTTTCTATGAAACAAGTAATAAAATTAGTTATTAAAACATTGCATTACCACCATTTCCTATGGTTATACAGGTTGTTAAAATGGTGGCAAACTCTCCATACAGTAATGCAATCCAGTCCACCCTTTAGTAATCAATGATGCAAGAAGGTCTATGTATTCATATATATTACTTTTTGTAAATCACATATACACTCTAATACAATTTTTTTAAATTTTCTAACAGTTTTGACTGTCTTGCATTGTTCAGCAGAAATACATTTAAACATATAACCATTATTCTATATACATTTAAAAATACATAATTTACATTATTATTCATAATCATATTTTATTTTAACCCTATTCCTTTGCTTCCCTTTTTTCCTAATTATTTTCTCATTATTTCTTTACTATTTCTACTTCCTTTTTATTTTTTACCTTTTCTCCCTTTCTATCATTCTACATTACTCTCTAATATATTTTATCATCTTTTTACTTTACTTTTAATACCTATAAGTCTAATTCCTTTCCTTCCTTTTTATTATCTATCTATACTTACTTTTTTATTAATATTTTTTTTTCTATTTCTTTCTTTATTTTCTTTTATAATTTACTTATTTATTTTACTCATCTTTTACTTAACCTTTCTCTTTCTCTTTAAATTTATAACTGACTCTTTTTTTAAAATCCTTAGTCTCTTTTTAATATACTCATTAAATACTATTATCAATTTCTTTAACTTTTTACCCTATTTTTAAATTTTTTATTTTACAAAACTTTATATATACATTTTCTTTATTATTATGGCTTCACTCCCCCTGTATCTATTTAAATTTGGTTTTATCTTTTTAATTAATATATCTTATTTTATTTTTCTATTTCTTCTTTTATTACTATATTCAATCATTTTTATGCTATCACTCTCAAATATATGTCCTGTTTCCGTAGCATGCATGAAAATTGGTGATTTTTATAGGAATATTATTAATAATAGAGAAAATGTATATATAAAGTTTTGTAAAATAAATGTTTAAAAATAGGTTTAAAAGTTAAAGAAATTGATAGTAGAGAGAGTTGTATTAAAGGAGTATACAAAAAAGAGGTGAAGGATTTTGAAAAATGAGTCAGTTATAAATTTAAAAAGAAAGGGAAGGTTATGCAAAAGATGAGTAAAATAAATAAGTAAATTATAAAAGATAATAATGATAGGAATAGGTGTCTCCCTAACTATGACTGGGAGACCAGCAAACAAATATACAATAAAACTCTACAGAATAACAGCACCCATATTTAGCCATGATAATTTATTAACAATTTGGAAAATTATTATACTGATCTTTAACATTAATATAAAGTCTGCATTTGAGCAAGCTTAATTCACTAATTAATTATTGAATAGCAAACACTGTTTATATAATTAAGGAAAAGCAATTAATTAACTTTACCTTTGCTACCTTCTATAGGCTTTATAATACAACCCTCAATAATGAGCCTCTTGGGGTATTTCAAAATAATATTACTGAGATGGTCTGTTAAAGCACCAGTCAGCTTAGTGACCTACAGGAGTCAAGATCCTGGGAATGAAGTCCTCCAATAATGATCTTCACTGCTCTTCAACTTCTATATATACTAACAGTAGCAGCTACCACAGAAAATGCAATCAGTCTTTTTTCTCTAGCTTTTTATATTATCTCTTCTTTTGTTTTTCTTATCTTTTCTGGAGTAAATTCTTTGGCTTTAATCAATTTGTATTATTTAGAGTTTCTCATCATGCAACAAAATTCCCTAGCTTTTTAATTATACAATTAATTACTCTCTTAGAAATTTATTTCCACATCTATAATGTTTTTCGGTCTATAATATTAATTAATCTTAGGAATTTATTTCTATATCTGTAAGGTTTTAGATCTACAGGAATTCATTTCCATATAAGGTAATTTATACAGTCTATTTCATTAATTAATATATATTTGCATCTATGTTTAATTGAAAACATTTCTTTTCAACAATTTATTTATCAGCATTCTCACATTTAAAATATTTAATATTTTGCACTCCTTCCCTTATTTCAGAAAATAGTTTATGATTATGTATAGTTGTTGAATCTGGCTGGTCTTTGAATCTGATGTCTGGGTGATCTAGTTGTTAATCCACTACGATTTGGTGTTGATTCTAGTTCCTGTTTTATTGTTCTGGGTTCCATGATGCAGCTTTCTGGTTTTTCCTCTTCATCCTTGATTCATGGTGTTAGTTCTGCTGTGTCTTGTCTTTCTTGATTTTCATTTTTTGGCAAGGGCATTTCAATTTGCCAATCTTCTTCAAATTTCCAGAAGACATGATTTACATGTCTTCTGTATGTTGTCCTATCCTGTACTTGGATGATTGCTATTGTTTTTGATAGCATTTTTACAATTTGTCCTTTAACTCATTTCTTTCAGATTATGTCTCAAACCCAAACTCTATCATCCATTATGTATATACGGTATCTTTTCTGGTCCATTGTTTGTATTTTTTTCATTTTTCTTTCTATTTTATCAGACATACTTGGATGTAAAAGTGATAATTTAATTCTCAGTTTACTTCCCATCTGCAGTTCTGCCAAAGATTTCTCTGTAGCTGTTGATGGGATGGAGTATTTATGCAACATAGCATTATATATTGCTTGCTGCATAATTACATTATTTGACTTGCTTGCTGCATAATTACATTATTTGACTTCTTGGTGGCCTTTTTAATTTTATGTACAACCTTTTTGGCAAGGCCATTTGACTTTCGTTGATACAGGAGAGCATGTATGTGTTTAATACCATTGTCGATAAATAATTTTCCATTTCTTCCATGATAAATCCAGTGTCATTGTCAGACATGATGGTTTCAGGTAGACCATGGCAAGAAAATACAGCATTTAAATTTTCAATCATTTCTTTTGAACTGTATAGTTTACAATATATGATACTCCACCCATTTGCAGCATGTCTATGAGTATAAGTAGTATCTTGCCATTTATTGGGCCTGCATGGTCAATATGTATTCTCTGCTGGCTTCTATTGCTAATGGCCACTGATTGTATTGCTTTGCCTTCACATTAGTTTCTGATTGGCAGGGCATGCATTTCTGATGTACTGCTTGATGACTGATGTTAGTTTTGCCCACCAGTCATAGCTATGAACTAATACTTTGGCTCACGCAACTCCAGAGTGACCGTTGTGTACATTAGTACTCATCCTTTACAAGTAGACAATTTTTCATGGTTTTTCCAGAACCCTGTGGTGACATAGTGCTGCTTCCACTTTGGCCATCCATACTTTATCCATTCCATAAGCTGCTGGTAAACCTTTGTCATCTTTTTTCCAGCTCACTACTTTTTAGTTCAGGATTTCTAATTTCAGAACATCAATGTAGTTTATTTCTATCTCTATGCTGATTGGGTCTTCTTTATCTGGGATTTGGGACAGAGAGTCTGCAAGTAAAATCTCTTTGCCCTTCTTATATTCCAATTTGTAATCATAAGATGACAAGAAATTTCTCCACTGTATCATGTATGGGTGCTTAAATGTTCATGTACTGATTTGTCATGTCCCAGAATCCTTAGCAATGGCTTGTGGTCAGTTATTATTTAAACCAATCTGTCAAAAATATATTGACATAATTTTTTCAGAGTGAAGATAATAGCTAAAGCTTCTTTATTGATCTGACAATAATTCTTTTCTGCATTTGAGAGCATACACAAGGCGTATGCAGTGGGCTGTTTCCTTTTATAACATGGATGAGAGAGAGCTGTCCCCACCCCTACATTGATGCATCCATGCATAAATGCAGTTCCAAATTACTATTGACACACTTCAACAATTTGTCAGATGTTAATGCTTTTAGTTTTGTTAAATGCTTGTGAATTTCCAACCATTGCCATTTTTGATTTTTTTCTCAGTAAATCATGCAATAGTTTGCTAGGTGTGCTTTATTCTCTAAAAAGGCATGAAAAAATTTAGTAATCCTAAATATGCCTGCAGTTCTTTAATGTTTTTAGGCTTCATCACATTTTTCACCACTCCAAATTTCTCAGGTGCAAGATTCTTCCCACTATCATGAATTATGTGGCTGAGAAAAAACAGTTCTTTTACATTCCATACACTTTCTTGAGCAATTAATTTTACTCCTATTTTGTTTAATTTTTTACATATGGTAAAGAGCCTTTTACACTGCATCTCTTCTAAATTAGCTGTGATGAGTTTGTCAGCGAAATATGGAATAACCCCTTCCAGACCCTAGAGCAATGTGTCCATTTTTACTTGGAAAATGTTAGGGGATCTTGATAAGCCAAACAGTAAATGATTTCATTTAAATAATCCCATCAGTATTGTCAACATTATAATTTCCATTGATTTGCCTGTCACCTGTATCTGGTAAAATCCATAATTTAAATCCAATTTTGCGAAATGCGAAGCATTTTGAAGACTGGCTACTACTTCCCTCACATTAAGAACTGGGTATGCTCCCCAGTTCAGATATTTATTTACAATTATTCTATAATCATCACATAGTCTAATTTCACCATTTGGCTTGGTTATCACTACAATAGATATGGTCCAATCTGATGTTTCAATTTTCTATGCCCTTAGTAACCATGGATTTTAGTTTTTTTTACCATTTTATTTTTTTAGCAAATGGGACTTTCCATGGTTTACCACAACTGGTCACACATTTTCCAGCAACTCTATCTCGACTGAGCTCGTATTAATTAATCCCAATTCTTCATTAAACAAATCAGGGTATTTGTAGGCCATTTTTATTCCAGAGAGATTATTTAATAATATTAATTTGTATACCAAGTGTATGGAAACACTCTCTCCCAACTATGGGACTAGTCTTCCCATTGACTATGGACAGGGTAGATTTACTTTTTTACCACAGTGATTAATTGGCATTGTCACACAGCCCATCAGTTTAAGCACATTTCTGTTTACATCACACAGACTAATATTTGTTATCTCTATTTCACTTTCATTGTTGGCCGATGAGAGTGACAGACAATCAGTGAGTGATATCGGTGAAATACCTAACCCACTATCTATTTCCATCCACAGTTCTTTTCCATAAAATCTCAGCTTCATCATAAACTGATTTAGAACTTGGGTGCCCATGTTTTAATTGTATGCTAACCTGTATTTCCTTGTATAGGTGATTTACTTTTGCCATTCCAGTTATTTTCCTGTTTGCAAATATGTGCAAAGTGTCACTTTTTTCCACATTTAAAGTATGATTCTTTAAGTCACCTACATTCTTTTGGTATGTGGCCTCTTATACCAAAACAAAAACATGTTGCACTAATATTTTCAGTGGCATGGACTTTTCTTGCTCTGTTTTAAAAATACATCTAAAGATTTTCATCCCTCTTAATGATAAAAACCCAAGCCTGTTCAAGCATTACCTCATACACTATGCCTTTCTTTATGGCCATCTCATATATAATCTCAGGTTCCAAGAGAAATTGTTTGAGCCTATCATCAAACATTCCCCCTAGTAACTGGTTCATGAGTATTTTGTCCATGAATTCACCATACCCATAACCCTTTCTCAATTCCCTAAAAGTTGCATTATATTCATTGTTTTTCTCACTCTCTAACTACTTCCTTCTTTTCAAGATTAAATTAGCTATGTGCTGTAATAGATTAGGGCTAAAATTATAGCTTAATTCCTCTATTAGATCCTCATACTTTACTTTCTCAGTAATAGGTATCTCAAACAATCTATTTATGACTTCTAATATTTAATACCCATAAAATACATGAGTGCAGTTACTTTCCTTTTATTATCTTCAATGCCATTCAAGGTAAAGAACTTTTGTAACTGTGTAATATACAATGATCATTCAGATGCATTGCTAACCTTGAATTCAGGTATACTATTTTGCCCAAAAGCACTTGACTGATTATTGAACAATTAGCCTTACTACTAATATTAATTACTATAATTCTGTATTTTTCTTCCTAAGTTTGAAAAACGGAATATCAGAAGCTAACTAATGGCTTAAACACTATCTTATTTCCCTAGGTTTGAATAACAGTTGCCAATAATTTAGCTTTTAACATATTCGTTATTCACAAGTTTAATGCTATTGCACCAATAATTTACTATGTCCCCAACTATGACTGGGTGGTCAGCAAACAAATATACAATAAAATTTGACAGGATAACAGCACATATATGTAGCAATAGTAATTTATTAACAATGTGGAAAAATAATTACTATACTGATCTTTAATACAAATATAATGCCTGCAATTGAGTGAGCTTAATTCACTGATTAATTATTGAATAGCAAATAATGTTTATACAATTAAGGAAAAGCTATATTAATTAACTTTACTTTCACTACTGTCTATAGGCTTTATAATAAAACTCTCAACAAGCCTCTTGAGGCATTTCAAAATAATAATAAGACTGAGATAGTCTCTTAAAAGCACTAGTTGACTTAGTGACCTACAGAAGTCAAGATCCTGGGAATGAAATCCTCCAATGATGATTTCCATTGTTCTTCAACTAGCAGACATACTACCAGCAGCAGTTACCACAGAAAAAAGCAAGAAGTCATTTTTTCTCTAGCTTTTTATATCATCTTTTCTTTTGTTTCTCTTATCCTTTCTGGAGTAAATTCTTTGGCTTTAATCAATTCGCATTATTTAGAGTTTGTTATCATACAATGACATTCTTTAGCTTTTTAATTACACAAATAATTACTCTCTTGGGAATTTATTTCCCTAAACGGTAATGTTTTTATATCTGTAATATTAATTAATCTTAGGAATTTATTTCTATATCTATAAGGTTTTACATCTATAGGAATTCATTTCCATATAATGTAATTTATACAGTCTATTTCATTAATTATTATATAGATCCGTCTATGTTTCTTTAAACTACGTTTAACTGAAAACATTTCTTTTCAAAAATTTATTTATCAGCATTCTTACGTTTAAAATATTTAATATTTTGCAATAGGAATAAAAATTATTAATAAAAGAATAAGTATAGATAAATAATAAAAAGGAAGAAAAGTGAATAGACTTATAGGTATTAAAAGAAAAAGATGACAAAAATGTATTAGAGAGTAGTGTAAAATAATAGATAGGAAGAAAAGGTAAAAAATAAAAAGAAAGTAGAAATACTAAAGAAATAATGAGAAAATAGTAATTAGTATAAAAGGGAAGTAAAGATATAGCATTAAAAATAAAATATGATTATGAATAATAATGTAAATTATGTATATTTATATGTATATAGAATTATGGTTTTTATGATTATATGGTAAATGTGTAGCTCTGACAAAGACTGCAGGACTGTCAAAACTGTTAGAAAATTAAAGGAATTATATAAAAAAAATTGTATTAGAATGTATATGTGGAGATTTATAAAAAGCAATATATATATGAATATATGAAGGAATGCAAAAAAAGTAAAGGAGAAGATATAAGGGTTGTGTATAAAATCCCTATCTAATGCCCACTCATCTAATATTTCCAGACAAATTTCTCGCTTGTGGCATTCACCAATGAGGAGCCTTGGATCTGCGAAAACTGCAACTAGATTGTAGGATCTAATGTAATTCTCCATTGTCCATCTTTTACCTATTTACTTAACTATGAAACTATAATCCCAAGATCAAAACACAACATTTTCAGATCTATATGACTATAAAAATGAAAGAGCTTGTTTGAAAACATTATTGTGTTCTTGTTCTGGGATCATACTTTTATTGACAACTAACTATATGGGTTAAAGATTGCTACTGGAGGGTTACATTATATCCTACCATCTAGGTGCAGTGCTCTCAGATCCAAGGCTCCACACTGATAAAAGCCACAAACTAGAAACTAGTCTGGTGATATTGAATGCAATAAGTACTAGATATAGATTTTATGAACAAAACCTTCATGCATCCATTGATTATTAAGGCTTGCACTAGGTACTAGTGTATGGAGAGTTTTCAATTGATTTAAAATTAGTTATTGTTAGAAAATCTTGCAAGAATAAAGTCCAATTTATTTTCTTCTTAACTAACAGAAATATGACTTATTCTGGATACAGTGACAGATATTTTAATAAGAATATAAACAAATATTTCTTATACTTAATATTTTTCTCTATTATCTTCATATTTGTTTTGTTATTCAAAATCAGATAAAGCAATTCAGTTAATTGATTACTAAATCCATGCAAGTTACATTTGGTCTTGTAACGGTCAGAATCGTCTATCTCACTAACACACTGCAGAATTCAAACCCCAGACACGAAACTGAACATTCTAGGAGGGGTTGCCTTCTAGATATACTAAGTTCGAATCTAAAGTCCAAATTTCACAGCACCAGCTACGTGATAACACATCTGGTGCCACTACTAGTATAACCTTTGACCGGTGCCTGGTGGTCAGGGAGAAGCAAAAGACTCTATACTAAAAGAAGTTTGGGTGGCTAATTAACGTCTATGGATTTACAAAAGAAATGCAGAAAATATATATATAGACCGAGACAGTGATAGAAATCCAATAAAATAAGAGATCAAATTTAGTTTTAAATAATTTCACACAATTTATTTATATAAATATATATATAACGCCACTGTCTGCTTATATGAGACAGGGACACGTATTAAATAATTGTGGGCATTATATTTCAATAAATGACAAAAAGACTTTAAAACAAAGTGATACATTCTATTCCTCGGGCTAATAGCATTACGATAATGTGCTTGATGAGATAGGAACATGTGCGAGGTGCTTTGAGCAATTATACAAGTTTAAGAAAATATTTGAAAATTAAGTGTTCTAAAATATTTATTGATTTCGAGAATAGCACGGACTAAAGCTTATTAAGCAACAAAGTGGGAATGTGATCAAAGCATTTATTTGAGAATAATAATAATAGAGTTGCATTGGGAGGTCAGTATTGCTGATAATGAATTTATTAAAGTTGGAGGGTGTGACACGTTTAAGTCACGGATGCTTTGTAAAATAAATATAAAATAAAATAATATTGAAGATCCGGAATAATTATGGAGGGCATCTTGCCGCTAACCCATAGGAAAGTATTTTGATGAACAGCCAAAACTTAGTGACTGTGTGACGATTGCGTTTAATTCCCAGGGGTGTCATTTGGGACACCCTCTGCCTGGAAACCGCAAGCGTGGAGAGAACGGCCTTAGCCGTGTAAAGAATCCTTGGAAAAATAAAACAAAGCGGTCTCAACAACCAATTCATGTACCAGCAATACAAGACTAGAGTATATAAAACATACTGAATGGGTTTTACTTGGATTAAGAGAAATGCCCAATCAAACTCCCCGAAATTCATTTAAAAATGGTCCGCACATTCTCGACATCAATGATGAACTTTATAATTAAAGTAGAACACGGTAATTAAAATAGGAAAATGCATGCTTGTGGGTTTGAAAAGTAAGTATAGATTGATATACGCAATCATGCATTAAGGGACACATTTAATCATTGACCTTGCACATACTCTTATATTAGATTAAAATCAATAACATGTAGATTTTAAACTATGTGATTATATTATATTAAAGAAAAGAATCGCCCTCAAATGAGTGATTTGCAAGATAATAAAATTGGAAAATTATAAATTTAAAATATGCCTTAATAGCGGCGTCTTACTTTCAATAAAGGGAATAGTTCACTCGGTCAAAGACGATTCTGACACATTATCATAATAAAATAAAAGAAAGCTTTATAAATAGAAAATATTAACCCAAGGATAGAGAGCAAAATGTTGAGTATATTTAAACACATTAAAGAAATACATAATGAAGTTATGTGGAATATAAGGAAAACAATTTTAAATAGCTATAGCATGTTAGTTATCACAAGAGCTCTTGGGTTAATTTAGGTTACCTCTGGAGAAGCATTTGCAGGTAGATGTTCGGTAGGTTTTATAATTCAGCAGCAAAATCTGGAATGTTCATATTTTTGCAGCAGCAGCAGTTCCGGGGCTTGTGTGATAACTTCCGATGGTATGGAGCAGCGGCTGGCTATTCCGAGGGGACATAGCCATCTTAACGCCTCTATTCGGACATGTCAAGGTTAGCAAATTATTAGAATAGAACACAGAATGATTTCTCTTAGACACATTAGAATAAAAAAACAACTAACCCAGAACAAAAGAAAACCCTTTTTATAGTAGAATTTAACAATAGAACTGCCCTGGAGCATTACAAAAATATTGGACTTATCAGCTGTAATTAAATCATCGGAATGTCTAAAGGAATTCAACATTAATTAATTTCTTTTGTTAATTTCCCTGTCGACATTTGAATTACAAACTAGATTTAGTTAATAATTACTTTTATTAATTAAAGAAAACCTTAAGTGGACATCTGCTGTTTTTAGATAAACTTATACAACATTTACTAATTAAACTATTGTCCCTCATTTATTTTAACAGAAATATTTGGAATAACTTTTATTAAATTAAAGAAAATGATTTTACTTTTTAAATTGCAATATTTGAATCTATTTACTAAACGAATATTTACTAAATGAATTTTATTTTAAATCAAAATATATTACGACAGTAATATATTTGTAAATAGACTCAAACAAAATAACTTTAACAATTTATAATTTTGATATGTTTAAAATGCATATCATAGTGTGCGCGCAATTACGACTTACATAACTTACTTTTTAATAAATGTAAATTATGTGAACAAATACATAATTCATAATATTTTATTTTATTTGGGAATAAGTTATATATATAATACGAGCATTGTGCTCGTGGTTAAAAATTAGGCGGGATTTTCGGTATACAAGTGTATTGCAGACACACTACGATAGATTGGGGTTCAAACTAAGGTATGAGGGTAGGAAGTAGGTGAGAAAAGGTGAAATGAAGATCTGAAAAGCAGACCTTACTGTTTCAGTCTCCATTAGTATTAGATTGACAAAGTTTGCTATTTTTACCCCATCTTATTCTAGCTTCTCAGGTTTAAAGATATTTTTCAAAGTTTATTGTGAATTGACTTTATTAAGTTGTATAATGTCTAAATATCATGCATAATTTCTCTGTTCCAAGTACAAACATGAAGCTAATGATTTTGTTTTCATTTTATATTTTTCTCTGTAAATAATAAGCAGCAATTATTGCTTTCAGCTTTTTTATAAATAAATTTACCATGCCAATTTTTTTGATTTATTCACCTTCAAATTCACAAATAAATCTTCAGTAATTTTTTATAATGATTCTGCTTTTTACAATGTTACAATTTATACAAACATTTTCTTGTGGTTAAGACCTGTAGAGGTCCCTAATATCACATTTTTACATGCATATTCTTGAGGTTAAAGTCTTAGTAAATATTACAAACATTACACAATTTTATAATTAATAAACTTTTTTTAAATCTTTCTCTACAGGGATCAGCTCACAAAGTAAATTTGGCTCTTTGATCCAATCTCATAGCTCTTTTTATCATGATAAATGTAAATAGATTTTTTACTTCATCTTGTAATTTGTAAATAAATATTTTAATGACTCTTAAGCAAAAAAAAGCACTTTACAATGTTGTTTCTTGAATTGAGCCTTAATTTACAATGCTAATTTTTATATAATAAATCATAGATGTATGCTTTACCCTTGACCGAATTATAATAAGATTAAATAGCGCTATCACACTTATAACATAAAACTGTATAAATTAATAGCAATTAATCAATTAAAATGCCTTAGCGTTTTTGAGAAAATGTATTTATCATCAACATAGTCTGTTATGACTGATTCATTGGAATCATTCTGCATGTATAATATGGAAACTCTATGCGAATGAGTCAATTATCCCATCTTTTTGATATGGCAAAACATGCTTCTTTACAATTAATGGCAAAGGAGTCTTCTGCTATGAAGTAAGCCTCCTTTACCTTACGTTTAACATCACGCCACTCAGTACAAACTAATTTTGCAGAGATAAATTCGAACTTGGGTCCAGATACTTTTTGATGTTGTGCATTTTCTCAAAATCACTAAGCCATTTTAATTGATTAATTGCTATTAATTTATACAGTTTTACATTATAAGTGTGATAACACTATTTAATATTATTATAATGCTGATTATTGTATAAGAGGAATATTTAAATATTGGAAATTTTTGAATAAATCAAATTGTCAAAGTAACATTTTGTTTTTATTGATTTATTTTTAAGAAAATTTTTATTTTCGTTAAGATGTATACAGATTCTATTATTAAAATAAGTGTTCAAATATATCTGCAGCCATCCAGAAAATCATCTTTTCAAGGATGTACTTTTCACATTTTTCCTTGTGGCTTTTTAATGGGGGAACGGAGGAAGATTTAAACAAAATGGTTCGTGTTAAAAAGTTTGCCAATTCCTGTTTCTCTAGAATTGAATTCAACATCATAGTTTATATTGAATTCTGTTATTATCATTTTCCCCATTGCATTTAAGTCCAAAATCATTAGTGTGTATGTCCAAATCTTATCTTTTATTAGTTCATACGTGAATTTATATCTAATTTATTTACTTGCTTATAATTTGTTGTATAAAACTATTAATATTTATTTTTTTAATTATGTAAATATTCACATATTCAGTGCAATAGGATTTACATAAAAATATTGATATGTTTAAATTCCTTAACATCTATTAACCTTAATATTGGCTTATTAATTATTTTTCATTAATCTATATTTTTATGTTAGTATGTTTTTATTATTTCCTTGAAAGTATTCAGACTCATTTAAATATAATCATAGTGTCTCAACTCTGTAATGTGTATCACATTTAGATACTATCCTAGTTTATGAAGAATAACTGTGGAGAATAACATTTATCACACATACAGATAAATTGACAAATAACAATTCTAAAAACAAAAGCATTACTTCTTGATTAGACAATAAAGTTTACTTTCTTAATTTCATAATAAAATAATTTTGAAAATATTTATATTTCCAAAAGCACATTTTGAAAGCCATTTTAATTACACATATCAAAATATTATCAAGTAGTCCTATTAGAGAACATCACATGTTCAGAGAATGTAATCTACAATCACTGAAGAAAAGTAAATGTTGTTGCATATGGATATAAGCATTGTAATGTGATCATAAAAAAACAAACTAAAGCATAAATATAAGAAGATTCACTTAGGTTTGAAATCTTAGAACTTTTTGATTTTTAGGTCTTTCGCTTGATCATAAAAAAGGAATTAAAAATGATGATCAGATGCATATTGTTTCTGAATATGAATCTGTGTGTTCAATCATAAAAGCAATATCCAAAAACTAGTTTAGAAATGAGGATTATATTGCATTATCACTGATTGCTTAGGTTTAAAACAGATGGAGCTAAAGGAGAGGAACAATATCTACTTATAATACTAGTTAAAAGAATTTTAAATTGTTACACAACTCCTTACATTCGTATCAGACATACCATATGAATTAATATTGTTTAATTTTTCAGATTCCATACATCCATTGTGAATTTTCCTCATTTTCTTTCAACAATTATTTCCTCCAAGTTAAAATTCAAACAAATCAATAGAGACAAATTTAATATAAGCTTTCTAATCTCTCCATCACTTAACCAATTAGTCACCAACTCTAAAGACATTTATACAAAATGAATCAGCACATTAAGTGGTCTAAAAAATTAACTGCAGTCAACCAGTGCAATTCTGTATATTATGGAGTTGAAAATCAATCTATCATCAAGACTTGGCCAATATAGATATTTATATAATAGAGCCCTCAGAGATAAAGAACACACATTAATATTTACAGAACCCTAACAGAAAACCCACCCCAGATTTGAGCTAACAAAAGCTGAAATAGTGTGCCTAGCAAGAGAGATGACAGAAAATGAGTCAAAGAAGCATGTGCAATAGCTTATGACTGTTTTTCTATTAACAGAAAAGAATCAAGCATACCCATATCAAAGAAATGGGCTATTTGAATAAATCTAAATCATAATTCAAATTTGACTATGTTGAATAGCTTATTGGATAATAATTAAATACTGGTATAAAAAATCATGTAATCACACCATGATATGCTATGAATGTGATATATGAAATATATTGAAAGCATGCTAGACACAATAAAGCTGAATATTAAAAAATATATTTTCTGTAAGTATATCCATTAATTACCAGATATTATAATAGAGATATTTGAAAAAAAGCAAATACTTTCAAAGATGCATATCTGATTAAATTATAACTCTAATTCTTCAATATTTTATGAGTTTCATGTATATTTGCAACTATAAGTTAATAGCCTCTTTATCTAGTGAACAAATGTTATTCTGCCAATATATATATATAGTATGATCTAATGTGTGACACTGTTTTCCATACCTTTATTTCAATATATATATAAATGTACAATTTATAATTTGTATTCTCATTTGAAAGTATAGTTTTTATATAAATATTATAATGATTATTATTAATCATTTACGAGCTGACATTGTCGCAGCATAAAAAGCCCAGACATAAACTTTATGACTGTTTTAACAATTAATTATCTTTGCACTCATTTCAAGATCCATTTTTATTTAGAGACAGCGCATTACACGGTCCAAATAGCAATCATACACACATTTTTCATCATATGAGAGGAATTAAATTAATATCACCCAGTTATATTTTAAATTTTAATTAAATTAGATTTGTCTGAAATATGTGAAGAAATGGTAATCATACACACACTCATATAAGTAAACAAACGTTAAATAGCCCATTGCAGTAAAAGCGCATTCAAATGTTTTATAAAAGAGATTGCTACAAGAAAATCAAAAAACATTTACATAGAAGATATCTAAATGTATTGTAGTACATTGGATTTTAGTGATTTTCATCGTTTTATCCTTTAGACAAAGGTAAATAATCATTTAGTGATCAATTTATGATGACTAACTAAAGTAAATATAATCCATCTGCAGTCTGATAACAATTTCAAATTTTTATGGGGGGGGGGGGTTAAGTCTAGGTTGTGGAAGGCACGTGAATCAGCTGCTATCATTGTCACAATTCTTTGTATCAGTTTCTTTAAATCAATCTTTTACAAAGATATAATAAGTTCTATTTCTCAAATCTCTGAGTGATTCATCTCTAAATGCAAAACTTTTTGTTTTTCAAATTGCTTTTATTATTAATCGACAAGTCGATTAGTAATACCTGAAAAAGTTGTCATAGGTCAAATGTAAAACTAGATTAAAATCTGAATTTTTTTCTTCACCTTTCTTTTAGTCTTGTATATTGTAGTATCGTTTTTTCAAAGTATATCCTGGAGATATAATATTTTCTTCTTTTTTTTTTTACAACTACTGTACTTAATAAATCAAAGGAATTTCTTACATTAATAGGAGATTCTATTTATCTATTGTGTTAAACAATTACGTTCATAAAAAATGTTAACCTATTTTTAGATATATTATTACTTTTTAAATAATATAATAAATATGAATTGTTTTTAATAAAGACTGTTCTATTAGTAATATAATTGTTTATTTATTTAATATGTATTACATTAAAACATTTATAAATTTCAAAATGATTTTTCTTATTATATTTAACTTTTAAATTGAATTTGCTATTTTGTCTTTGTATTAGGTACTATTAAAAGATATGGTCAATTTTTTTCAAGATACCGGTAAGATTTTACATATATATTATAATGGATGCCACTTTTATTTGTTTATTTATGAATATAATTTATAACTTTATTTTCAAAATACTTTTCAATATTTGAAAACCAGGCACTCTTCACAAACTTGGAGCTTATTTGTAAATATAGGGATTTAAACTCAGACTTTCAAGCATCCACCAACTATCCACACCATCTCATACAACTGATACACATGACCACACACATGTAGAAAAGATACATAATCACCAATATACGTATTTCATGCTAAACCAGCAATCAATTGGTCCAGATTATCATCTCCCACACACATATATATATAATCAGTGCTCAGTTTATATTAAGATAGCAAATCTTCACACTTTAATAGACAGGCTTCAATCTACTCAAACCTCCAACTCTTCAGCCATCCACATCATTGAAAATCTGATGATGGAAAGCCCAAATCCCATGCTGATGCCAATATTATGTGTGGGAGATGATAATCTGGACCAACTGATGATTGCTGGTTTAGCATGAAATACGTATATTGGTGATTATGTATCTTTTCTACATGTGTGTGGTCATGTGTTCAGTTGTATGAGATAGTGTGGATAGTTGGTGGGTGCTTGAAAGTCTGAGTTCAAATCCCTATATTTAAATACTTTTCACTAAACTTGATAATGCACTGTTACATGGGCATAAGGATTGATATAATCAATACTTTACATATTAACTACACTAATGTTCAGAGCATAATTGTCTATAAATACACAATGAGCCACCTTTCATCACTCTATATTTGCTGGAAGTAAAATACCTCTCTTGTGAATACTTTTTACTTACAATAGTGTAAAACTCTGGGCACCATCCAGCTAATTTGTCTGGAATATTCCCAGAGATCTTAATGTTCCTAACACTTGATTGCACAGATAGCTCAAATAAACCAACAAGTTCCCTAATTCAGGCTATCAGATAATGCATTTTTAAATACAAAACAATATAATTGACAAATTTTGTTTTAATTAAATTGAAATAAGAATTTAAACCAAACAAAATATTTATTACAAATCAAATTATAACAACAGTAAGAATAAAATAAAATGAAAGTGAACAGAATGCAAAAGTTATTTAACATTGTTAATTCCAATTTCATTTAGGTAGTAAGATTTAAACATTTTTAATTTTAAGAAAGTTTATAATGAAAATCTTACCCCTGTATTTCATTTAAGTCTGGACATTGAACTATTTCTTACATTGACCTAAGTTTTGCTATAGTTTTCTACAGTGATCATCACTGTCTTCTTGTCAGCTTCTAGAGTTCATGAATGGTATTCTTGAACTGGTTTCCTGGTTTCTTTATGAATTGTAGCTCTTATTTCTGGAGTAGTGTATATCTTTATGGAATTTTTCAGCAGTAACCTTGGGAAAATGACAGATGATGTCTCATCAATGGAAGGTCAAGAATTTTGATCACATCTCAGGCTATCAAATAAATAAAAACTGGATGATGAAAAATAGAATGACTATCCCTTTTGTGTCTCTAACATGGAGTGATTGATGTTAGGGTATTTATATAAATAACTATGAATCGCTGGAGTACAAAACTTGACATTCACAATGAAAGAGACTACACAGCAAATTTACTAGCAGCAGAACTGCTTGAATTATCTCATCAAAACTTCAAAAAGCTTCTAATAATCAAAACAACTTTTAAGAACTTCACAGCATTGAATGAATAAAAAATTATTAATTTATATACTTTGACAAACCATTGTCTAAATACACCCATACCATCATTAATTAGTTTCAATCTTCTTTTCTAATTAATAAATCTTTTTTAATTATAACTAATTATAATATTAATTATCTAATCAATTGGTTGGCTTATTGATTTTCAGTAAAACATAATCCTTTCCTGATCAGACAATCTTTTAAAAAGATTATTTTAACATTCAATAAATAAGTTATTTTATAATTAATTAAATTATTTTACAATCTATTTTGAAGTTATTTTATAATCTATAGTTTTCTTAAAATAAAATATATTTTCCAGTTTACATATATCTTAGATTTTGTATTTTTGTTTTTAAAAAAAGATAAGTATTTTTTAAATAGAAAATCTAATCAAATTCTTAATTCATTATACTTTTTTCTTTATTCTAGTTTCTGTATAAATCAAATGTATAATTTGACTGGAGTTTTATTTTCTTTTGTTTAATTCTTAACCAGTTTCTGATCTATTTTAAAATCTCTTCATTCTAATTATTATATTGACTACTTAAATAGATAGCCCTTTCATTAAAAACTATATTACTTTTTCTTTTCTAAATATTATTTAAAATTGCTTTTAAATATTTTATGTAATATGTATATTTACAATATATATAATTCAATTTTGATATAAAAAGATATATTTTGCCATTTCATCAGTGTTAAAAAATGTTAAATATTGATATACTGACATTTCAACTTGATCACACAAGTCATCCACTGGGTGATAAAAGGTAGAAAGACAGTTGTAGAGGCGCTACAATCACTGATTTGAAAAAAAAAAACGTTAAAGTTCCACCAATAGCAAAAATGTTAAATTAAAAATGTTTTTTAAAAAAATCTTTCCAAATAAGAGGAAGTAAATTTAGACTATAAAGTTTGGTGCAATAAAAGTCATTTTAACTATAAATATAATAATTGCCTATATGTTATACTCATTTCACCGAAAATATAATTTATGTGATTAATAAACAAGATAGCATGAATAAAATTTTCTTTTAGCAGTCACACATTAAAATCTTGGAAGATTTTTTTGCATTTTCTTTATAAGGGTTGTAAGCACTCTTGGTGTTCATTGTGCATTGTGTACTTACAATCCAGTGGCTGAATTCTTTATCATGTCAAAATTGCACATCATTATTCATTCTGTTAACTGTCAGATGTCTATCAGATCTCTAAAAAAAATGATGAGTTCACAGTTTTCGGTATGAACTTTGTTTTGATTATGCATGTAAATTATATGAAATATTGTTAGATAGGTGTTTCATTTCTATTTTGTTTTTCCTTCAGACTGGAGCAATGTAACCAGTTGGATTACAAAGCACACAATAATATAGTGTGTGTGCATATATATATAAAGTAAAGGAACAGTAGAAATAAACACATACATAAATTTTTGTAGATATTTTTTCTATATTTCCTAAAATAAAATAAAAATAAATAAAATAAAATAATAATAAAAATAATAAGTAAAATAATAATCATAATATTAATAAGTAAAGGATTAAATAATAACTCTGATTTAAAATAAAAATTGTTTTATAAATTAAACTTTTAAAAGGTCTGAATAAATATAAATATTGTATTAGTATTATTTTGATTTTTAAATTTAAAAATAAGCATGTTTTCTGACGATTTAAAAAAAGTCTATTTTTGAAATCTTTAAATAATTTGTAAATTTTTATTATCTAAGTAAAAAACATGTATGTAGATTCCAAGGGATTAAAGAGATAAAAATAAAACTATATTCTTTAAAGCCCATGCACTATCTTTTATTTTAGTTTAGCCTTATTAGGAGTTAAGTTTATAATTGGCCAGTATAAGTGGCCTGATCACTGATGATGATCAGCATGTTTTAATGTCCCAGCATTATTGATTCTTATGTATTCTTATGGATTCACACTTAGTTTGTGCCTCCAAATTAATGATTAAACAATTGCTCCAAGCTGGCAAAGGCTCAATAGTTAGCCTGATCTACAGAAGACTCATTTCCAATCCAGTCACGAGATTGACTGTTGATTTATTGTACTGATTTATTTTAATTGTTGATCATTCATGATAATGAGAGTATTACTGATATTTATTTTTTTTAATTATAATGCTGGTGGATTTAGTTATTGTAGTTACTCTAAGGAATGATTAGCTGATCTCTCATGGAGATTCTCTAATCTCATGTTCTTACAAAATACTATATTATTTATATATACTTTTGGAAATTATTAATATTTCATTTTAAATTGACTTGGGAGTGATGATGATTTTCCATCACCCAGTTCAAACCCTCATTCGATATCCCACCCCATCCCGTTACAATACATACATGGAGAGAACGTTATATTCTTTAATTTATAAGAAAAAAGCACAAGAAAGAAAAAATAAAATGCAACATATTAATTCCTGTTCTCGTTTGTTTCACTACAAAATTTTGTTTTAATGATGGCCTTACTGAATTTTAATTTCAACTGACACTTCATTATCAGCCATCCATTTTGAAGAGTTATGGCTTTTATTTAAATATTTTGTTTTTTATTATTAATCCAATGGTTTGGTATTTGGATAACAATTTGAAATATAAAGTAGATCTTTAAAATGATTCAATTTAACAGAGCACTGCATTCAGTAAAAGATAAATCGCAATCATCAATTATTACTTTTATATGTTATTATTTTTAATATTTATTTATCCATGGTCTGGTCATCTTATGTTATATTCAGAATATTTTATAAAAAAATATTTTATGAAACTGTAGTTGAAATCATTTTACTATTTATTTAAAAATAAAAATTATATCTCATCTACCCTAGAATCATTAACTGTGGGCTTAAGTCACAAGTAGAAAAATATACCCCAATAGTTTATTACTTGAATGTTCCAGCACCAAACGCTGTACAATTGGGTCATTATACATAATTTATGAACTCAAATATTTCAGTACATCACTTTACCAAAACATGCAAAGCAATAATCAGAACAATTTAAAATTCATTTCCAGAACAGTTTTGAATTTGATCTTCAAAAATGAAGATTTAAAGTTTAATACTGCAACCAATGCAGTTATTACATCTGGAAGTCATCTTTAATTATAAAGTCAATAGTTTGAAATTCAATAAATTCTAAGGGTGTAAACACAAACTAATTTCATTGTACTGTTATATAGATCTAACATTATATTTGTAATTATATAATTTAAAGGTATTTGTTCTTTGGTAAGAAATATTAAGACCAATTTGATAAATTAATAAACATTAAAAAGGAGAGATTAAAAAAATATGAATGCATTTATTTTATAAATTGCTTTCCTTGTAAGAAAGATAATTAAAATGTTTCATATGTAGGAACAACAAAAATAAACTAAAAAGTAGCTTAAAACACCATTTAATAGATAAAATTTCGAATATATACTAACATATGAAAGAATATCAACATTTAAATTTTGAAATAAAGATATGCAAAATATTACAAAAAAGATTAATTAAATCATTTTTATATAAAAGCCAGGAATGTACAGAACCTATGGAAAGACTGTTGGTTTTGTAACACTATTTTTAATTGGTTGCTTTAACAAATTTCAATCGTGCATGGTATTACCATGGAGCTGCAAAATACATAATATCAAACTACATGACTTCAATTAAGTCATAACCAAAACTGAATATAAATATGGTACCATAGCATCTATTTTTTCTCTCACTAAATATCACATTTCAAACATGAATTTGTATAATGAAATCACATTTTCTTCATGATTTAAATACTATAGCTATTCAGTTGTGTATTGTAATTAAAATTACATGTACTGATTTTTTCCCAGCACTTTTTCTTTCAAAAAGGTTTGCTCCATGACTCTTTTAAAAATACCATATTTTTTTTAGAATCCAGAAATGTACCAGGCCTATGGAAAGGCCATAGGCCATCATTTTTGTAAATCTTTTTTAAATGGTTACTTTAACAATTTTTTTTTGCTTTGCAGAATTATTTGTTGGCAAATCTGCTCAGCCTTTGGAACAAAAAATTACTTCCTTTGCATAAAATGCTTTGTATCCTTGAAAAATACACCTGTTAACAAAGAAATGTTTAACTTGAATATCACATGACAGTGTTACAGACAAACATTTAGAGATTTTATATACAAGATGAAAAAAAAACAGTCTGAATAAAGAGTTAGAAATTTTGTGTAATTATAGAAGTATGATTATAATAATTTAACAATATTTTATATAAAAATATAAATTATAGACATAATTTAAAATGTAATGGGATGAAGACATATAAAAAATATGCAAGAAGTTAAAACAAAAAATAAAATTATTATTGTAATTTTTGTCATAAATTTTTTATGTTATTTACGAATATACTTTATAAACATATATATTGTAAAAAACTAAATGTAATCTGGACAACAGCAATAAAGTTCAGGCCACACAGCCAGTATAATACCTATGGATTTTCCACAGAGTAAAAGTCTTTTTATAAACAATATAATATGTATTTATAATTACTAAAATATCAGGTTCTTACATCAACTTAAATCTTAAAATGTAGATTCTTCAATTTTTAAAATCTCATATCAGGTTCCAAAATGTCTATATCTCAGGATTCAAAATTAAAATGCACTTGAAACAAGTAAAATAATAATGGTAATATACTGTAATTCAACTTACATCTCTAAACATTTTATAGTCTTCTCCTAGTTTTGTCATCAAACATTTGAATTTTAAGTGAGCAGAAATATGAACACACAATAATGAAATATTTAAATACTTAAATAACATATGGCTAGCAAATTAAGACATTTAGAAATATTTTAAAGTTCTTCAAGTGTAACTATTTCATTTTTATCACCTATAAATATTTTTAAAATTTTGTATCTTCTAATTCAACTTTTAGTAAGTTCTAACATGGAATAATGGAGCAGGTAGGAAGGGTATATTTTATATTGCAAACATTACAAGTGCATTGAATATAAAACAAACGAACACAGTATTTATCATTGTAATTCAAGTAAAATAAACAATAAGCAAAGTAAATAAATAAATTTAATGTGATCATTGAAAAGTACTCTTCTAAAATAATTATTAATAAAATTTTATTAAGATTTTCTGAGCAATGAAGGTGACAATATAATAATTGCAATAAAACAGAAACATATTTAATTATTAACAAAAAATATTGATTTACAGAATATATTTTATAACAAAAATACACTAATTACTTAGTTTCATGTCTTACATTTAAATTAAATTGACATTTCTAAATTAATAATAAATATTTTATGCATTTAGCAGATTCCAAGCAGAAATATTAAATATGATTAATATTTTTATCCATTATTCACACCAATGGTCAGACCAAGAGGGTATAGAAATATAACCCACAGTCACATTTCCAGACCATTTTACCCATCTATAGTTGCAAGAAGCAAATATCTCTTTTGTGGGTATTTTTATTTACATTGAGATAATTTCTGGGCACCACTCGTCAAAACTAACTAGAATATTGACAAAAAAAAGTTTTAAATGCTTCCAGTCCTTGATTTTTACACCGTTAGCATAAAAAGGTAAGAAACTTGCTTAAATCAGACTCTCAACATATCAGCAATGAAAATCATGTTATACCATCTACAAAGAGTACATACTCATTTGAGAACTTTTAGAGAAAGCAAATTTGCACTATTTCTCATGGACATAGTCTGTAAAGTAGAGTGAACTTTTATTATTATTTTTTAATTATCGAATATTTATCTTGTATTACTAATAGCTTAAATTTAAGTTAAGTTTAAATAATTAGTTTTATATTAATGTACAAGGTAGAATTATATAATCAATAATCTCTTTATGGTGAAAATTTTCTTTATTAATGTTTTATGATTAAGCTCCTCTTCTTCTTCCACAGCTTGATTAATCCCACATCAAGTGGGGTCGCTGGTGCGGATCAATCTTCTCCAGGCTACTCGATCTAAAGTCATTTCCTCCGTAAGTGACATCTCCTGCAAGTCCTTTCTCACTCGATCAATCCATCTGATCTTAGGTCTACCCCTGGGTCTTTTCCCCGGTGGTTCCATCTCCAAAATCTTCCTTCCAATGTAATTTTCTTCTCTTCTCTTAACATGACCAAACCACCTCAACCTTGATTCTTTCATTTTTTCACTGATCATTCTCACTCTCATATTTTCTCGAATTACTTCATTTTTCACTTTGTCCTTTCTAGTGAGGCCCGAGGCAAACCTAAGCATTCTCATTTCTGTTACACATTGCTTGTCTTCTATTTTCTTAGTGATCGGCCATGTTTCTGCACCATACATCAGTGCCGGACGCACCACAGTTTTATATACTTTTCCTTTCAACCTTGCACCTATTCTCCTATCGCAGAGTATCCCAGAGACCCTTCTCCAATTATTCCAACCAGCTTGAGTTCTCCCAACAACTTCTCCATCCAGTGATCCATCTTTATTCATCCAGGCCCCGAGATATTTAAATTTTTCAGCCTCAGGCAACTTCTTTCCCCCTAACAAAATGCTTCCTCCACCATTACCACAGAAGAGCACTTCAGTTTTATTTCTGCTAATTCTCATTCCTCCTTCCTCCAGTGCTTTCCTCCACTCTTCTATCCTATCCTGAGCTTCCTTGATGTTTTGAGTTGCAATCACTATATCATCGGCATACATCATGTTCCAGGGTGCTTCCCTACGAATATCCTCTGTTAGGACATCAATAACAATATTAAATAGTAGGGGACTCAGGGCTGATCCCTGATGCACACCCACTTTCACCTGAAATGAGTCTGTTTCTCCTGAACTACATCTCACACTGGTTTGACAGCCTTGATACCGATCTTGAATCAGACGAATGTATTTTTCCTGAACCAGCTTTTTCCTTAGGCATCTCCAAAGTTCATCTCTAGGTACTCTATCAAATGCTTTTTCCAAATCAATGAATATTAGAACAATTTCTTGGTTGACTTCTCTATGTTTTTCTATAAGTTGCCGCAGTGCAAAAATTGCATCTGTGGTTCCTCTACCTGGCATAAAACCAAACTGTTCTTCACTGATGTCTATTTCCTGCCGTAGCCTATTTGCTATTATTCTCTCCCATATTTTCATTGTGTGGCTCATCAGCTTTATTCCTCGATAATTACTACATTCTAGAATATCTCCCTTATTCTTATAGATTGGAACCAAAATGCTTCTCCTCCATTCATCTGGCATTTTCTCCGTGATCATGATGTTATTAAAAAGTTTGGTCAGAAAGGTGATTCCCTCTTCTCCCATTACCTTCCATACCTCTACAGGGATGTTATCTGGACCCACCGATTTCCCACATTTCATTCTTCTGACTGCTTGTCTAACTTCTTCCCTACTGATCTTTAAAGCTGGGCCCAAATTTGGAGTCCCAAATCCCTTGTCAATCCGAAAGTTTTCTTCATTTAGTAGGTGCTCATAATATTGCTGCCATCTAGCTATGATTTCATTCTTGCCACACAACACCTTATTGTTAGAGTCTTTTATTCTATTTGCTTGGTAAGTATCTTTACCACTCTTATCTCGTTGTTTTGCAATACGCAAAATCTTCTTAACTCCTTCTTCTTTCTCTAAACTTTCATATAAATCTGAGTATGCGTCAAACTTGGCTTTGGCAACAGCTTTCTTTGCTTCTTTCTTTGCTATATTATATTTGACCCTACTACTTTCCCCTCCATCTTTGTCCCACTCCTTTTTGGCTATTTTCTTATTCCCAATTTTTTTCTGCACTTCTGCATTCCACCACCAAGTCTCTTTATTCTCTTTTATCACACCCGACGTTTGGCCAAGAACTTGATCCCCAATTACACAGATGTTGTTTGCAGTACTTGTCCAAAGATCTTCCCCTTCTTCTTTGTCTTCAACCTTCATCAATTCATCAACAAATTGCTTTCTGTAGGCATCAACCTCAAGTTTCCACCATTTGGTCTTGATGATACCTCTTCTAGGATTTATTTTAATTCCTGTAAGATTAGCATGACATAGTAAAAGTCTGTGCTGTTGACCCATAGCTTCTACTGGAATAACCTTGCAATCCTGTATATCTTTTAGGCCAATTCGTCTATACATAATATAGTCAATTTGGGATTCTCTTCCCCCACTCATGTAAGTTATCTTTTGATTTGGGGGTTTCTTGAAGAAGGTGTTCAATAATGCCATATCCATTGAAACAGCAAAATCAATTATTCTATCTCCCTCTTTATTTCTTTCCCCAATTCCCTGATTTCCCAGGATTCTTTCCAACCCACCATTTTCTCTGCCCACATGTCCATTCAAATCTCCACAAAGGAAGACCTTATCTGTTTGTTGAATTGAGCCCCAAATATCATCCATCTCACCCCAAAACTTATCTTTCTCATCCTCATCACATCCTGACTGTGGAGCATATGCACTAATCACAGTAATCACACAACTCTCCAAGTCAATTCTCATTGAGATAATCCTGTCATTATACCGAGTAACTTCCAATACCCTATGTTTCAAATTTGAGCTCAGTATAATTCCAACCCCATTTCTTTTAGAATCACTACCACAATAGAACAACTTGAAGCCATTTCCCAGTTCCCTTGCCTTTTGGCCTTTCCACCTTGTTTCCTGAACTGCCACAATGTCCACTTTTCTTCTTATCATCATGTCCACAAGCTCACTACCTTTCCCAGTCATGGTGCCAACATTGAGAGTACCGACAGTCAACCTGACCGAACAACCCCTCATCCTTCCTTCACTACTCAACCTCCTTTTCCTTTGAGCAATCTTCTTTAACCGTATCCGCTCACGATATGGTAGCCCTTGTCCGCTTCTCGGTGGAGTCAGGCGAGGCCCCAACGCGTCGCTTACAGGGTACGCCCTAGCAAGATCTCTATCTGAATTTTTCCGCATCATGTAGTTTGAGTGGCAAGGTCCTGGTTTTATAGCCGCATGCCCTTGCTGCCACCAACCCATCATGGGCAACCCCAGATGGGAAACCAGCATCTTTCTAGGTATTTGCAGTGCTATGGCCATTAAAGATGCTACATCCATGCCCATAGATCTCTGGAACCAAGCCATTCCGATATCTTCATCTTCTGCCTTGGGCCAGTAATGATAATGCTGCTTTCTCCATTACCATGGCCATGGCCTCTGGGTATGGCACCAGAAACTCGCCTTGGCACAATGTTATCATTGGGTTTATGTGGTATTTAGCTGGAAACATAAGGAGCCACCCTTATGATCCCCCACACCCTATTAACATTGCCGCTGTTGGTTCAGGACTGCTTATTTGCCTAAATGCTTATTCACAGCAGACCCCCATATCTGGGGGCCATTCCCCTATCCACCACCTGGGGACCTGCCTGGTAGCAGTTACAGCTCTGCCTCAGGGTTTTATGATTAAGCTATGAATGAATAGGGCCTTTTAAAGTTATATAGTTGAGAACAAATACTTAGGTTTTTTTTTATCATTATTTTAGATTCGCGATTTTCGAAGGCTAAATTAGTGTTAAATAAAGATAGAAAGAGAAGAAAAATCAATAAATTGTGATTCTTTCAAAATACTTATTAACTAAATTTTCAAATGATGATTCATTATTTCACATGATAAATTCTTGGAAGAAAATTTATTTAAGCTTATTTATATTATCTTAGCATTTATATTTATAAGAAGTGTTTTATTATTGTGTGTGTGGGCAAAGAGACATCCCGTTTGTAAGTTCACTCAATATATATTTATTGCACTTTAAGAATTGTTTTTGTAGTTATCTCTATGTAGTAACATATATTATTAAACCATGGTCACATTACTATCATCTTATAGTGGTATCTTTAAATTAAAACTTTAGCTAAGGGCAGGTGTCTTTGCTTAGGCCATGCTTGGGAATCACTTCCTATGTATTTGATTCATTATTTGATGTATAATTTTAGTCATTAAGAATTTTATTACACCATTATATTTATTTCTTGTGGTTTTGGGTTTAATCGCATTGCAATTATGTTATACAGAAAATCAATTTTGTATAAACTTAAGAGTTAATGTAAATGTATAAATAAGAGTGACGGTTATTTAGAGTGTGACCACTTATAATATTACCAATTAAAGAAAGTTTTTTTTTATTTGATGTCATTCCTTATTGAATCTTATATTATGTAAATATAGTGATTCCTGTAAAAATAATAAATCAAATCAACCACGTAAGAAAGTCGTCTCGTAATAATTATATCTGAATACACACCTCTCTGTATTGTGTACTTTTTATTAATTTTATTTGTTTTTGATATCTATTTAAGTGTCTGTTTCTATTTAATTTTTCTTTGTAAAATAAACATATCAACAATTAATTGTCTAGTATTTGTTACAGCTATCTGCCTCTCAACTGTTTCTATAGACAAAAATCTTTACCGGTGCCTTTGATCTAGCAGTGGTACTTAAATTTACAACTATAAACAGTCAGATCTATTTTATCAATATATATATATCTGATCACAATATATATCTGATCACAAAAATAATGTTTTTTAGGCTATTAAAAGCATGATGGTGTCCTCATGTGTTAGATGTATGGGGACTGTCTCGTACAATATATAATAAAGAAAACATTGGAATAAATTTCATTTGTCAAAATAGCAATATGTATGCTTTGGATGTGTAGATTATGAAAAGGGATTTGATTTTACAAGAGTTTCTACAGTGATTAAAGCATTGAATCTTCAAAATATAGCTGTAGGATATTGTCATATTTCAAAATATTTATAGAAATGCAACAGCTCTATTGTGTAATTATACTAAAAAGATTAACATTAAAAAGATATATTATGATGGGACCATATCACCAAAACTTTTTACAGCAGTTTTACAATAAGTATTTTATAGATTAAAATGGGAAGCTAAGAGAATAAAAGTAAATGGAGATTATCTATATCCTTTAAATTTTGTAGCTAATGTTGGTTTTTGTTAATAATGTTTCAGAGCTTTAGGAAAAATTACAAAAGTTATTAGTTGAAAGTAAGAAAATAGGATTAAAGATAAAAGTTAAAAACACTAAAGTAATAATGAAAGTGCTGTACAAAATCAAAAAATAATTGATCATTAATACAAAAAAAAAAATCAAAAATGATCAATAATGTGTAATTAAAATAAATTATCAACTATAAATATTTTAGTCAGATTATTAATATAGATAAAAACATAATGATGAAATAAATCATAGAATTAAATTTGGATAGATATTTTGGTAGAAATAATTTAATATTTAAAGGAAGTATGTCTATGTCTTTGAAGAGATCTTCAATAAATGTGTTTATCTAACACTTTGATACTTAACAGAAGAGCAATTCAGGACTTCAAACTAATCAAAAAAGTATTGGAGAAATATATGGTAGGTGTAACAAGAAGGTATCCAAAATGAAATATATGGTTGAGAGAACAATAAGGTATAATATTGAAAAATTAAAAAAAATTAAATGGAACTGGACTGAATGTTGTCCTAAGAGAGATAATAGATGGATAATTGAAATTTTAACTGGATCTGAAAATATTATAAAAGTCCTAGCAAGAGACTGCATGTAAGAGTAAAAATAAAATGTTTGCTAATGTAATGTAAAATAGAGAGGCTGAAGATTGGATAAACTGGTTTAAACTTTGAAAGAATTTCATCCTGAAGTACAATTGGTAATGGTTGAAAATGATAATAATAACCAGATTATGGCATGATTGATTTCTGATTATCATTTTACAGCTACAATTTTAAATATTTTTTAATTCAAAATCTCATTAAAGTAACTTTCTTATGTGAGTGACCAACTTTTCTCAATTTATGCTTATTTACGTGTCATAGAAACATTGTCAAAATGAAAACTTCCAATGCCAATAACTGAATGTTCTGCAAATACATATATAAATGTATTCATAGAATGGCTAATTTCTTAATTCTCTTTTTTATTACACATTTCATTTCACCAATGTAACTGGTCTCATACTAATGCACCACTTTATATATAAAATTATGTATATTGATTTTATCAACAACATCCTTCCATCAATAATTAATTTACCAGGATTTGATTCTACATTAAGTGCAATATTAAAATGTATTTGGTATTATCTTAAACATTACAATGTCAATTACTACGCTCATGCTAGTGGAATAACTTCAGAACTGAGATATGTATATATTACAAAATATTGTCTTTAATGTGTGCCAATATTGAAAAATTGATGTTAAGATATTTAAATGTTATATCTAGATTATAGAATTTCATATTCTACTTAACCAGGCTTATGCATTAATCAGACTTCAAAGTGCACGGTACATGAATCAGGATCCAGCACTGTTACTTTTGATGCCCAATTTCTTGTGAACTCTAAGTAATAAACTATTCGATTACTATTATTTTATTTATCTTTAGCCAGGAAATGAAAACACACAAAAATATTACGAGGGCGTCCAGATCTAGGAAGTGAAGGAAATCGAAACAAACAAAAACAAACACCAATTTTATTTTGAACTTGTAATAGTTTTTTTCTCTCAAATACATTTATAAAACATTGATAAAATACAGACGGTAAACGTCTAATTAAATGATTAAAGTTTTTAGATAATAAAAAATAATAATAAATATAACTTACTCTCCTAAATAATAAAATATAATATTCTCCTAAATAGTAAAATATAATTGTCAATCAAAGACAAGGGATATTTAAAATGTTTATTTTAGAAATATAGTTTTAACTAGAATAAAACTTATAGAAAAGATTTGAGGAAAAGATAAAATTATTCTAAATTTAATATAATTGTATTGTTCTGAAAACAAAACAATGTTCGAGGTGTGAAGGGTAAGGTTGGTTGAGTGAGATTGAAAATGAGATTGTCTCAAAATAAATATTGTTTAGAAAAGAGTGAGGAACAGGTTCAAACGCGATGAGAAACTCAGGAGAGGGAATCTGGGGGTAGATTGGATCCAAGATATGGACCAACCCTTATAAATACATAAAACCTATTCAATGGTTGATTCGATTCATTTCGATTGATACGTTATCATTGTGTGTTATTTTATTTTCCATCTCTGTATTGAGTTATCACTGTATTTTATTCGATGTTATGTTTATTTTAACAATAGAGTTATTCTGAAGTAGTTGATTTATTCTCAGTATTTAAGATGATCATCATGAAATTAAAAAGAGGATTGTCATGAGGGGCAATAAACCTTCAGGATTGATCGGGCATGAAATATCTCCGAAGTATGAAATTTAGATAACATCGTCGTGAAGTTAATCTCCTAATAATAGAAATTTCGGAAACATCCAAACTGAGACAATGATGTTTTGTAACAAGAAAATCTAGTAAATATTTTTATATTATGTTACTCATCATTTATAAACTCTAAATCTCAATTAAAAATAAATTTACAAACAAATCTTGAAACTTTCCTCATATGATAATTTATCTTTGATATAGAACTTTGTAAAATAATTGAACCTAAGTGAAGTCAGGAAAGATAGTGTATTTCTCAAATAGAAAGAATTTATCTCATTATTAATTGTGTTTTATTAATTATGATTCTCTGTGAGGTGAATGTATGTGGTTATAAACAATTAATAATGTTTTTTTATATTTAATAAATTTGTTCAATATCTAATCAAGTCACATTCTCAAATCTTTTACACTAAAATAGTTATTATTTTTAATGATTATCTTTGAAGTATATTTAGTTAAATTTAATTTTGTTAATTTATTTATTATTAATATGTCAACATCGGCAGTCATGTTTATTTAACATTAGTTAAATAGATTTAAAGGGGTTATAATCAATAAGTAAATAAATAATTATGTTATATATGATGATCGGGGGATGAATTGTAAGCTATTGTTGGGACGACCACTCATTGGTAGTGACAACAATAAATAAATCTTATGCTGTAGTTGACTAATAATAAACATGTGATTTCATTAGGGAAATTTTTTGGGAGGAGTGTCAAACAATCTAAATTGAGAAATTATTGGTCCATGTGGGAGTTTTTGAGTAGGGGTGGGATTAGATAAATCGTTTGACATGATGTAAGGTGATGATAAAAAATATAAATAATTATTGGGCCTTATGTGGATAGAATAATGTGAATAAGAAAAAAAAAAAGTATGTATGGAGATGAGAAAATACATAATGGTTAAAAAAAAAATCGGACTATTTTAAATAACTGTCTTTTTTTCCCATGTTTGAATCAGAAGAATTTAATATTTAACATAGATAACATTTGCATAGAATAACGATTCTATTTTGAAATTTATTTTGTAATGACAATAAAATCATAAATTTATGAATTCTAATATTTGTGGACATCAATCAAATATTCAATAAACTGCAAGTACAGTTGTTGAGCTTTTGGTCAGCTTGCTAATAATATGACTCAAAACAATCAGTGGATGTTTTTTTAGTATTTAGTTTCTAAAAACAATGGTCAACAAGTACTGAATAAGTAATTACTACATTTGTCCATTCCAAAAAAATGCTTGATTTTTATTGCATAATTTACGCTTCCACACATAATATAAACATACTTAAGTTATTCACTTATAGCTTCCTTTATTATGATTACTGCAATAAATTAATGATATATGCCACATTTTAAAATGTTCTATTTTATGGAATTTTTAGATATCTTCAGAAAATTGTTTCATATCTACCTAATGGTTCAAAATCGTTATTTATGCAATAGAATTTAATAAAATGTTAACTAATAGAAAGAAAAAATGTAAAAGAAAAAATTAAACTAACCTTTAAATATTGTGCATATTATAAATTTATATAAGGAATAATATTTGTATTCCCTGTTAGCAAAAAAGAATGTAATCATATAGTCTGCGTCTAAAATGTCATGTAACATTTGACATTAAAGTTAGAGGTAATATATATCACAACATTTGAGCTAATTGAGATTTTTTTATTATTTTTCTCTCAGCTGAAACTATAGCTAAACCTGTGGGCTTTACCTCCCAAGTGCTCTATTTAACCAGTGCCTTAAATTTTGCAGGACCAAAATGGTCTGAAACTTCTTTTTATCAAATATAGCACTTGATAATTTATATATATAAACTGATAAAGAACACTTTGAATAGCCTTCTAATTGCAACAAACAGTAAATGAAGAATATTTCTGAAGGCCATGGCATAACTAGTATTAAGCACAGTTAAGCAATGCATAAAGACTCAAGACATAAGAGAGAGTAGACAAACTTTGAAAACTGCTTTTGCATAGCAATATGAATATCAGAATTTTTTTAATTACTTAACATATTAGTTGTATTATATATTGGACTATTTCCATCACTGAGTATTAAATGTCTTTAGAAAAAATTATTAACAGTTGAATGTACTTCAAAAATTTAGATAAAGTTAACTTTTTCTAAAGTCATTCAATACTGAATACTAGATGATGGATGTAGTCCAATATATAAATACAACAAAATAATATCTTCAGTAAAATACCAATATACAGATTAGTGTTCATTCTGATTAAGAACAACTAATTTTACATTACTAATTTATTTATACTGTTTTTAAATTTATTTTGTCAGATTACCCTTAGCATTGTGGGACATGCAAAATGTCCATACTTGATACTATATTATAGATGAATATTATACAGTAATAATGTAATAATAATAATAGTAGCAGAAGCTGTAGCAGTAGCAGCGGTAGTAGTAGTAGTAGTAGTATTTCAATTTATTCATAAATAAAAACGAGGCCACAAGTATTTACAAAGTAGTATATACAGATATGTTTGAAATACTATTTACATTATTAATGTCAATGTAAGATTGATTTTATTTTGTCCTTAAATTGTTTATAGTTTAAAGATAAAATATCAATATCTGAAAACTTTTTATTATATTCCAGTTGCAATCTATGCAATGGTGAATTAATGGAATGTTTTAATACAGGTAAATAAAACAAATCATGACATCTAGAATTATAAGATGGAATCCTAATTGAAATTCTTGTGATTGTATATTCTAAGGATACAGTTCCATGTATTAATTTAAATAAAAATGGCATGTCCGTTAACAGACTTTTATTATACATATTGTTTATCTTCTTAGTATATATTTTATTTTTATAAATATATTTAAAATATTTATCTTGTATTTTTTGTAATTTACTTATATTTGTTTGATTGTATGGATTACAAACAATAGAGCCATAATGCAGAACAGGTACAATTAAAGTATTAAATAGTAACCTTTATATTTCTATTGTAAATTGAATGTTTGATCTCAAAATCATGCCCATAATTTTAAGAGATTTATTAACTACTGTTTGAATATGCTCATTAAATATATAATAACTTGTAAACATAATACCCAGATCTTTCTGTTTAATTGTTTTAGCAATTTTGTTCCCATTAAAATTATATTCACCATTACTAATTGTTTTTTTGTTTTTTTTTGGATAAGACATTGAATTGCATTTTTTATATTTATTTGTATATTATTGATATGGGACCAATCACAAAAAGTATTAATATAATTTTGCAATATTTTATGATAATTTTTATGTCTGATCTCTAAAAAAAGTCTATTGTTAAGCACATTTCGGGATTATTATTAAAATGATCAAGTAATTTATCTGAGAATAATAGGGTTTTAGTTTGTACAAAAGATTAATCACTGCCACTTTTGATGTTTCATTAATAATTCATACAGAGGGTTCACTACTTTAGTCTTATTCTGAAGAAAGGGTTTGAAATACTTTGTCAAACCCAGAAATGCCTGGAGTTCTTTGATGTTTCATGGATTGGCTGCATTTTCCATGGCTTTTAATTTTTTGGAGGATGGTTGCTTACCCTTGTCTGAGATTATATGCCCTAGGAATACTAACTTTTTTGCATCTAATCCCTTTTCTGAGCATTTAATTTGACTCTAAATGTCTGCAATTTCTTGCATATCTTAAAGTCTTTAATGAAGCATATCTTCTGTGCATGCTGTTATAATTATATCATCAAAATAAGGTATTAGACCACCTAATCCCTGTAATAAAGCATTAAATTTTTGCTTGAAATATATTCAGCACCATTAAAATATCAAATGGTAGCTGATTGCATTTAAATAATCCCACAGGGATTGTTAGTGTTAATATTTCCACTGACTTGTCCATCACTGGTATTTGATAAAAATTGGAATTTAGGTCCAGTTTCACAAAATGTGATGCATTTGCAAATGGACCAATACCACTCTCACATTAGGTACTGGTTACAGTCCCTTATTTAAATACTTATTTACTTTTACCCTGTAAACACCACATATTCACATTTGACCATTGGGTTTTGTTTTTGTGACTATAGACATGCCTCAATCTGACATTTCTACTATCAATATGCCCATATTGACCAATCCTTGAATTTTCTCTTCAACTTTTGTTTTCTGTACAAATGGAATTTTTTTCAGTTTACACACAACTCGACGTGTTTTCAACTAACCTGATCTCTACTGAGCTATTGATATTTTACTGAATTCCTCACTGAATAATGGATATTTTAATTTCTTGTTCAAAGAAATTTTTTTAACTATACTAACTTCAATTCCTTATCACGTGCAATTATTCTCTTCCTACGACAGGGCTAATTTTCCCTTTTACTACATACAATGGTAATTTAGTTATTTTTTTTTTGCAATATCTAATTGGTGATTTTACTTACCCCAGTAATTTTAATGCATTTCTGTTCGCATCATAAATTGGATGTGTAGAAACAATAATAATATACTTTAACAATGTATACTTTCATTGTTCAGGTATAAAAATAATATTCTAGATCTTACTAAAGCTTTTTTTGTTTATTTAAATTTGTATATAAATAATTGGTAAACAACCCATTGCAAAGTAAATCTATTAAAATTGGAAAAAAAGATGCCTTATTTTCAAGTGCATTAATTTTTAGGTGATTAAGAAGTGTTTTGAATTCTTATTTTATCAATTCTATCTAAGAATCTCTAACATTTATCAAAAAGAAAAAAAATCTAAGCGTCATTACAATTTTTAAAAAGGATTATGTTTTACTGAACCTAGATTTGAGCTTCAAGTCATAGGCTTAACATGCTATTTGCTATTACTTCACAAGATCATTTAACCTTTTAACCGCTAATTTTATCATTGGTTGTATCAGATAAAAATCAAATCTTTTAATTGCCAACTCCCAAACTGAAAACAAACCTATTTTAAAACATATCCCCTTATAATATTAAATTCAACTCAAATTTTTTATAAAAAATAAAAATAATTTTTTTTGAGTTTTGAAAAAAAAAGAAATTTTTTTTAAAAAAAAATTTTTTTTTTTTTTTTTATAATATATATTTAAAAAAAAAAAAAAAAAAATAAATAAAAAAAAAAAAAATAAATTTTTTTTATATAAAAAAATATATTTATTTTTTCTTCATTCTATATATTTAATTTTTTAACTTATTTTTTAATTATTTTTGTATATTTTTTTTTTTTTTTTTTTTTTCTATAAAATTATTTTTAAATTCTATTATTTTTTTTTATTAATATTTTATATTATAATAAAATCACACACTCTTTTTTTTTTTTTTTTTTTTTTTTTTTGTTTTTTTTTTTTTTTTTCTTTCCCTCTTTTCTTTTTGGGTTTGGGGCGTGGGGAAAAATCAAATAAAAACTATTTTTTTTTTTTTTTTTTTTTTTTTTTTGTTTTTTTTTTTTTTTTCTTTTTATTTTAATATGAAAAATCGCCATCAATTAAAATTTTTATTGGTTTTTGTGGGGGGGGGGGGGGTGGGGGGGGGGGGGGGGGGGGGGGGGGTCACAAGATCATTTAAAACAATGTACATATACAAAAAGCGATATTAAACTTTATGTCTCATTTTTACATAATGTCACTCTTAGGCGATATTAAATTATATTTACATAATGTTTTTATTTTTATTTTTAGAAAATCAACTTTAAGAACTTCACGAACAGGAACCGAACCTTCATCCACAGTAATAATATTTTATTATATATATATATTTCGTAGCAACATATATATTTCACAAACACACACATATATATATATATAAATTTAATTAGCTTTAAACTTATAGTAACACCTTTCATATACCACTGAAACCAATTGTTAGTTCTCCTTAGAATCGAAAATTTTATAAACAGACTTTAATTATTACTCCATAAAGAGAACCTTTAAAATAGCCAAGAATTTTGTGTCTTATTTGGAAGTATTTATATGGTTGTTAAAATCCCTATTATTTAACATCATTTAAATTTGAAAATTTATCAAAATTCTTGATTGTAATCCTACTAATTGCAGTCCATTTGCAAAATCTTAGGCCATAAATAGAAAGAAGTCCTTTTTTCGTTTATTTATAATTATTCTCTGTAATAATGTATGAAAGGCAGACACAGTTTGAAACTGAGTTACAATTTGTAATATGTTTATCTGTCTAGACTTATGTAAGCACATAACCTTATTATTTTATGCTTGAACATAAGAATTATTTGATTAAATGAGCCATATCATTTTTCGTTTTTTTATATATTTTTTATTCTTCAAATCACCATTTATCTTACAGACCAAATTCGTACTTTCGGGAATTATTTTTATAAATATGTCTTGCTCTAATATCTAATATTGTGGGGAAAACTTATAGTTGGAGATATTTGTATTAATAAATAAAGCTCGTCCATAAGTGAAAGAAATTAATTTGTGGAGATAAGTTAGCTATAAGAAAAAAAATATAATTGCATAATTTCGTCAATTTTCAAATAAAATAAAGTTGAAAATCATGTTAATAATAATTTTAAGATCACGTGACGTTTGAACACTAGAAGTTTAGATTGGTCACAATAGTGATTGAATTATTTATTTACTAACTGGAATCAACCTATTAATATTTTGCTCTTGACTTTGCTTCTAAATCTCATATAGTAAATAAATATGCACCAAATACAACAAAATGTAATCATAATTAAACAAATTTAAAAATAATCCAAAGTAATGTCTAATAAAATGACTTCTAAAACTATCATATGAGCATCTACTGCAATGTGAAATGCAAAATAAGTTTTAAATAATATTTTTCATGACACAAATAACAAAAATTAACTAAAATTTGTTGTCTGCTTTATTATATTTAATTCGAATGCAACTAATAAAATATTAAATTATTATAATTTAATTTGCAGGTACCAAGCTTATTGTGGGCACAATTTTGACATCATCTACCTTAGATAAATATATTGATAATTATTACTGCTCATTCATTAGCCTAGATATTATCCTATCATTCCTAGCGCAAATATAACCATAAACCCAGTTAACAATTAATGCATCTGTTTTATAATGAAATACTTTGGTATTTGTAAATGAAGTTATAATCTAATATTCATAAATACTGAACATAATGAAGGCGTACAAGAAATTGCAATCTGCATCGTTTGAAGGCTGGCTGTTGGTTCAGCATAAAATGCAACTTAAGAGATCATTTGTCTTTTTCATATATTTTTATTCATAAGTTTTAAGAATGTGTTATAGAGTAAATATTTTAAGTAATTTTAAAAAAAAAAAAATTAAATAAAAGTAAAATCTTACAATCACATACTAGATATATAGGTGCTGTTTGAGCACTAAAGTTTTATTGTAATCAAATTGAAATATACTTTTTTTGACCTGAAATATCTCAAAGAATCTTGAAGTGTTTGACTTCACCACTCACGAACTGTGTCAATTCACTCAAATCAAATAGATAATATAGCAATTAGAAAATTGTTATAAAGATTGATGTATACATTTTATTCAGCATTTTTATTGATAGGTAAAGGGACAAATTCTATTTTGTGCTTAAAATCAATTTAATTACTTTCACAACTAAAAAAAAATCATAATAATGTTAAGTGAAAAAACATTCTAATTTATATGTAATAACATATAATCAAATAAATCACATTGTCTTCAAGAAAAAGTTGGTCAGTATTTAGATTCAATAAAAACAAAATTATTTGTTGTTCCATTTATTCTTAGCATTTTCACAGATTTCTCTTTTATAAAGTTACACTTATGGAAACAAAATCAATTATTTTTTCTCTCTTGACTATTCTATCACCATTTATTATAGGTTTGGGTATCAGTGGTGGTGCAAATATAGTTCCTATTCCTAATCAGTTTCAGGATTTGTACTGCAATGAGCAAAGGATCAAAGGGTGAATTGTTGGAACAAACTTTCGTTTCGTAAATCGACCCAGATTGCAAGACACAAAAAATGTTGCAGTCAAAATATTATGATGAAACAGAGTGGATAGACATTCATTCAGGAGTGTTGGCAAAAAACATTAACAATTTTTTTTAGATATTCTAATGCTACCTTACTTATATTTAAAGTTAGAAAAGACTCATCATATAAGAGAAAAAAAGTAAAAAGATGAGGCTACTCAATATATAAAAAAAATTCCAATATCAAACTGTAGTATTGATTTTAAATTAAATAATGAAGGTATGCAAATAATTAATAAAATATACTCTTTTGAATATTTATTAGAAGCAAAGGATATAGCAGTCAAAAGACATCTGCAGCCTCATTTAAATAAAATGAAGGTGTTTTCAAAATACTATGCTTTCTGCTATTATATATGAATGAGAAACCTGACCTTGAAAATGAATGGTATAAATATTAAATTTAATAGCTATAGTGCTTGTAAAAACTTTTAATAATTTATAAATAGTAAAGAAACACATTAATTCTTATAACATCAGACCAGAATTCTCACTTGAACTTCATATAATCTGGTTAAAATCGCCCAATTTCCATTATATCATAGTGATTAGCAATAAAGGGGCTTTATCATCATAACAATGAATGCATCTTGAAAAATAAAATCAGGTAAATCATTCTGAAGATATCACCAGGAATCGATATCGGGTTGATGGCATATTAATAAAAGTAATATGGACAATTCCATAGCACATTACCCATATAATGCCTATATACTAGAAGTAAAAATGTGAAAAAAATTACATCATCAAATTTTCAATAAAATGGATGGCTGAAGAGTTGTGGGATGGAGTGTTTTGAAGCCTGTCCATTAAAGTGTGAAGATTGGCTATCTTAATATAAGCTGAGCTTTGATTGTATATATGTGTGGAGATGATAATCTGGACCAACTGATGAATGCTGGTTTAGCACGAAATACCTATAGTGGTGATTATTTATCTTTTCGACATGTGTGATCAAGGGTATCAGCAGTATGAGATAGAATGGATGGTTGAGAGTCGTGTGAAAGTCTGAGTTCAAAGCCCCTATATATTACATATATAAGTGCAGGTATGAAAAAGTCTGTACTGTAGAAAAAAATTATAGTATAAGTAAAATTAATAGGGGGGGGGACAAAATCCAAAAGAATATGGGAAAAAATAAAAATGTTATCATCATAATAAACTTATGATCATATTTTCTAAGAAGGGCATTAGTATAAATTTTATCAACCAGACCAAAATGAATCATCAACATCATTTTTTACTATTATCAATCCATTACTGAATGAAGGACTCTCCAATTTTATCTAATTTTTCCAATCCAGTCTCTCTTACCACCAGCATGTGATCTCTTCCCATGCTTTTTACAATCTCTTGGAAACTTTTTTTTTCATATGTCATAGCATCGGCCGGGAGGTGAGCCCGCAACAACCATCTGCAACCAACTGCTTGCTTGCAAGGCAACTGCGCTGACCTCTCGGCTAACAACGCTTGACAAAACTTAACTTTGACTATCCATCTTATATCAATTCTAGAAATAAATCCAGCTCACTTCTGATTCCGACTTTTAATTCATTCAATGTTGTTAGGGATACCTGTTTGTTCTCACATATATGCATTTCATTTTTCAATATCGTTTTCCTCTTCTATTAAGTGTCTTCATCTCATATAAATAACTAATTACAGGTAAAATAAGTCTATTAACCTGCTTCCTTTTCAAACACATAAAGCATATTTCCTTTTAGTATTAAGTTATTTCTAGAAAAAGCATTCCATCAAAGTTTAATTCAGTAATTAATTTCATTCATTAAGATTTCATATGTATGAAATATGACCAAGGTGTTTGTAGTTGTTAATTTTTTCTAATTCATCACTGCCAATATTTATGCTATTCATTTAGGATAATCCTCAAACACTAATTTTTTTTTTTTAACATTTATCTTTATTCAATAAGACTTGCAACCTTGTCTAAACTTTTGAAGCATTATTTTCAAAAATAACCATAAATATATACCCCTAAATCAAAATCACATAATTTCTGTTTACTTTTATTTCCTTAACTTTTCATTTTAATGGGCAAATATTTGAGTCAGATAATTGAAACAATGAAGAAAATTTAAGAATATCTGAGTCACAGATTTTACATAATAAAATCTGATTAAACATTATAGAATTAAATAAATTATTTATTAACAAATGTGAATTAATTGTTGTTATTTATGATTTTACTAACAATTTTAAATCTTTTATCTTTCTTTTCTAAGCAAATTTAATTCTTTTATCTTTGTCTTCAAGGAAAGGATCAACTTTCATTAAATCGATTATCTATAAAATTTATCTACTAATTATTGCATTTTAATAATTTGGAAGGAAACATAATCAAGAATATTGTGCAAGAAAAATCTATTTGGAAATAGAATATCTATATCTTTTACAAAAGTATAACATCTAATTTTATAGTTGTCCATACGATCAGTAATATCAAAATACTCAGCTTATTAGAATAAGATACAATCAAACATTTATTCATATTTATCATGATTTATTGTCATTATATTAGTCCATAAAATTACTAAAATGATCCCTTTGAATATCTTGCAACTATCCAGTGAATATAATTAATCCTAGAATAGATTTAAAACATTATATATTAGGATTGTATCTCTTGATCACAGTAACAATTATACTGCTTATGCTCTCTGAGCTGCATTCATGCATAATGAATGGTCTGGTTTAATAAAGGGGTGTATGTTTAGTGTTATGGACATCCAGATTGTGACACTGGATGGCACAAAGGGGATATCCTTTAAAGTTCATGCACTACATTTCATTTTAATTATTTTAGAAATTCAATTTATAGTTGGGCAGTACATTAATGTTACTAAGTGACCAGAGCATTGATAATGATAAGCGTGTCTTGTATCCCATCATTAATTTTTTAATGGTTATAATCTTATGGATTACCACTTAAGTTCATGCATCCAAATTATTATGTTATATTGCTGCCTTAAATGTGGCAAGGGCTAAATAATTAGCATGGTTTATACTACACCCATTTTAAATCCAGTCACAAGATTGACTTATTGCTGATTCTTCATGATGATGAATTGCTTTAGTGTAATGCTGATGAACTTATAGTTAGTTTAGTGCTGATTTCTCATGCTCATTCCTTTTATATTTAATTTTATATTTAATTTGGTGATGATGATGATGATGATTTTCAATCACCCCAGGTGCATCCCCTGATTCTGCATACCATTACAATATATATATGTATGAGGTATAAATTCAATTTATCCATCTTACTTTGAACACTTTTTAGCAAAAAAAAAAGTTATTTTATATATGTCCACACAATCTTAGATTTCAACTGTTTTGCTGTCTTCTTTAGAGCTATGATATAATGACAAATAAAATCAAATAAATAAGTATATATGTAATATAAAGAATAAAATTAATAAAATAATAAAAAATAACATAAAATAGAATAAAATATAGCAAAACATAATAAAACTGAAATAAATATAATCAAAACCAAATAAAATAATCCAGGTACTTTAAAAAGAGATAATATTTAAGGTTTTTAGATAATAAAAAATGGATAAATATATTTTATTATTATTTTTAGTTCTTATAAACTTAAACTCCAATTTTTTTATCCTGTTGTTATAAAATACTTTTTATTTTATAATTTTATTTTTAAGTAATTCAGTTTAACCTTAATTCATTTGTTAAGAATATTGTTTTTAATTTTTAAATCATATAATATCCACTATTCTTTTATTTATTCTTCTGTTATTAATATTTCATATTTATCCTTTTTTTATTATCTAAAAACCATAAATATTATAATCTCCTTTTAACTTACCCACTCCTTTTTTAGTTTCTTAAAACGATAAAAAACACTTTTTAAAAAAAACAATAACTAACTTATGGTCTAGCTTTTTCTATTACATATTATTTAAATTACCTACATCTATAATAGCAACTTTTTCTTTTTATTTATATATTTTTTTCTTCATTTATATATATTTTAAAGGAGTTTGCTATTAAGTGAAAGGAGACCCTTTCATTTCTCTTGGAGGTATTAAAGGAACCAAGCAGGGCAAATTCCTAATGTCCATTCCATATGTTCTTGTCGTTGCAGCTGTTTTTACTATGTCATTATTCATATAGTATAAGAACATGGATGAGCTCCTCACCAACATACATTAAGCCAGTGTGGTGAGTTTATTGGGTTTTTTACCTGAGTTTAAGATTAAGAAACACAATAGTCTTTCTTCTCAGTTGCCTGATGAGGCAGAATGAATGTATGTGTATATGATATTTCTTCAATATGTATATACAATCATGACAGACAAAAATAAATCACGGCCCTTATTCCCAGAAGGCTGTAAAATCACCAAGGCAAAAGTTGGTGGCCGAAGGTAGAGGGTGCTAAGAATCCCTTGATTGTGGACCCAGGCTGCCATTTGATGACAACTTTTTATTTAGGTACTTATAACTGCAGATCATTTTTAAGTGAAGGAAGATTGCAAGAATTAGAAGAACTGTCTTATATTAAATGGGACATTATTGGACTTTGTGAAGTTAGAAGAAAAGGAGAAGAAACAATTGATTTAAAAAGTGGGCATATACTCTATTATAAAGGCACAATTATTGGAAATACAAGTGGAGTAGGATTCATTATAAATAAAAAGTGGAAGAACAACATTGTGAAGATTGATGGTGTATTGTAGAGTGGCAAGATTAGTTATACAACTTAGTAGCAGATATCAAATGTAGATAATTCAGGTTTATACCCCAAAAAGTTCTCATAGTGATGAAGTAGTAGAATATTTTTATATAGATATACAAAAGGCTTTTGATCAGAGTAAACATTTTAAAATTGTTATGAGAGATTGAACTGCTAGAATTGGTAAACAAATGGTAGATGAAAGTGCTGTAGATAATTTTGGTTATGGTAATAGAAATGAGAGAGGACATAGACGTGTGGAGTTTGAAGAAAAAGAATAACTTTATATTATGATTTTTTTTTTATGAGTAAAATGTTAAAATGAAATGGACATGGAAGCATCTAAATAAAGGTACAGTAGAATTGGATTATATTTTGACTAAAAGAAAATACATAGTTCAAGATTGTAATGTTCTTAATAAATTTAACACAGGAAGTGAGCATCGATTAGTAAGATGTAAAATACGTGTTAATGCAAACTAGAGAGACAAAAATTATTACGAAAAACAATATTTACAGTTGATATTCCTAATCTTCAGAAACATTGTAATGAATTTAAATTACAACTTACAAATTGATTTCAAGTAATAGTAGATTTTGAACATGATTTAGATTTGAGTAAAATTAATAAGAAAATAACTGATACTTTTAAAAACTGCAACAAAGATAGCTGGTAGAAAAAAAACAGCAATTGACCAACAAAATTTCTACCGAGACTAGAGAATATGAAGAAAAGAAGGAATATGAAAATATACAAAAATGATGCATTAAAAAGGATTGAATATCTTATAATTTTGTAAAATGGTGTGGAAAAGAGTTAAAAATGATATAAGAAAGTATAACTGTGAACTAGCAATGAAAGCTGTAGAAGAGAATAAGTCTCAAGAGTGTAAAACAACATTTTGGTGTTGATAGGAAATTTATATCTGCAATAAGAAAAAAAAGATTGAATTATTACTAAAAAGAGAGATGACATCATGAAATGCATAGAAGACTGCTATCAAGAATGATATATTAATAAAGAACAAATACTTCCTATATCTATTATATGTTCCGAATTGCCCAGAATTTTAAATTAAATCTATGAAGAAATGAAAAGGTGCAGGTAATGATGGAATTATAATTAATATATTAAAAGAAGCAGATGAAGAAATAGAAAAAAATATACCAAAGTTATATACCAAATGTCCAAATGATAAAGATATACCAGATGATTGGAAGAATGCACTATTAATATTTTAAAAAGGTAATAAAGAGAATATTAGAAATTATAAACCTATTATCCTTTTATCAGTTTTATATAAAATTTTTACCAAGATAATTACAACTCGTCTACAGACATTGGATTTCCACCAACCAAGAGAACAAGCTGGATTTAAAAGTGGTTTTGGTACAGTATATCATAACCAGATATTCAGAGAAGTTATAGAAAGGACAAATGAATATGAGTTGCTATTATAATTTGGATTTGTACATTATGAAAAGGCATTTGATTCTAAAAACATTTCTTCAGCGATTAAAGCATTAGATCAAGGTATAGATCCAGGATATTGTCAAATTTTGAAAAATATTTATAAAAATGCAACAGCAACAATTAGGTTACATAATGATACTAGGAAAGTTAATTGACAAGGGTGTAGGACAGGGTGACTCCATATCTCCAAAACTTTTTACAGCAATGCTACAAGAAGTATTTTGTGGATTAAAATGGGAAGCTGAAGGGGTAAAAGTAAATAAAGATTATTTAAGTCATTTAGATTTTGGAGATGTAGTTGTTTTTGCAAATAATGCTTTAGAGATGCAGGAAATGTTGCAGGAGTTATCAGATGAAAGTAGGACTAAAGATAAATGTTAAAAAGACAAAGTAATGTTCAATGGATTTTCTTAAAGTATGAAAATAACAATTGATTATGATGAGTTAGAAGAAGTTAACAGCTATAAATACCTTGGTCAGATTATTAATACAGATGGAAACATAATAGATGAAATTAATCATAGAATTAAACTTGGTTAGAGTGCTTTTTATAGAAATAACATGATACTAAAAGTAAATATGCCTATGTGTTTGAAAAAGATTTTTAATAAATGTGTTTTACTAATTCTTACTTATGGATCTGAGACTTGAACATTTAATAGAAGAGCAATGCAGAGACTTCAGACCACTCAAAGAAGTATGGAGAGATGCATGTTAGGAGTAACAAGAAGAGATCGAAAACACAATATATGGGTAAGGGAACAAACAGGTGTTACTGACCTCATTGAAAAAATGAAAAGACTGAAGTGAAGTTGGGCTGGACATATTGCTAGAAGAGATGATAATAGATGGACAATTAAAATCTTAAACATGATTCCAAGAGATCGTAAAAGACCCTGAAAGAGACCACATATGAGATGGATGGATGAAATAAGAAAGTGTGCAGGGGTGATGTGAAGAAGCTAAAGATCGGAGATGGATTGAACTTGGAGAGACTTTCACCCTGCAGTGGATTAATAATGGTTGATGATGATGATATTTTAATCTGTTACCTGAATTATTTTATTTGGTTTTGATTATATTTATTTCAGTTTTATTATGTTTTGCTGTATTTTATATTTGTTTTGTTTTTTTACTGCTTTATTAATTTTATTGTTTACATTATGTATATAGTTCATTATTTTTTTTATTTGTCATTATATCATAGCTTTGAAGATGACAGGATAGTCAAAATTTAAGATTGTGTGTGCATATATATATAATTTTAAAAAAATTTGCTAGAAAGTGTTCAAAGTTAGATAAATTGGATTTATATAAGGTATTACAGAAAAATAAAGGAAATGCTGAATTCCTATATATTAGGCTGTAAATGTTTGCAATTTCTTGGAGAGAAAGCAAGGATAGAGGTTATGAAATTGATTTGGCAGTGTTTTGTTGTGTTGTAAAAATTAGAAATTGGATAAGTATATAAATTAGTATATACTATTTCAGTATTGAAAACTGAATTTATTTGTTTATATCTGGTAAATAATATTTATATAAAACAAATGTAGATTATATATTAACATCCATTAAAATATATATATATATTTCAGAGTAAAAAGAGAAGAATATACACAGATTTAACTTTTCAAGAATTAACTGCTTCAGAAGTAACAGAAAGTGCACCCTATGAAATTTCTTGGTACGCTATGAGTGATTTCAGTCAAAATTTACATGCAAAAACAATTGAAAATCCTTTATACCTAATCAATGAAGAAATAAAACCCAGCTTTAATGATGACTGTCCACCACCAATAGCATCTAAAAAAAGGAATAAAGCAGCTATTTATAACATTATAATTTAGTTATATGTTATCAGATGCATGCATTAAAAAACTTGGTTATATATATATATACAAAATGCTATAAGCAGATAAAAAAGAATATTTTTAAACTTTTAAAGTTGAAAAAAATGCTTATTTTTATTTTTTTTTGTTATTAATATACTGTAATGGTAAGTGCCTAATGAAGAATTGATATTAAAACCATTAACAATTAAATAATAAAAACAGGTATTTGCAATTAAATTTTCATCTAGGGCAACTGTGTATATGGTGGAATGACAGAATATAATTCATTTTTAATTGACAAGTAATTTATAGTCATGAGTAACAATTAAATACAGCCTATACAAAAACTAATTTCCATGCTTATATTTCCTGATCATTATCTGCCTTCACCTAATAAGTTATCACATCAATGAATAAATAATTAGCTTGGTTCAGATGAAAAATGACAAACAGTAAAATTATTACCAATAAACAACAACTTTAATGAAAGAATGGTATTATATGATATTAATAAAAAAATCTATTTACATATCTAAAAATTAATAGACTTATATGGTGATCACATGTGAGAGGAAAAAACAAATTATAAATTACAATCTCTTTGAGAGTATTTATAGAAAGTTCACTTGACTTACTTTAATGTCTTTGTGAGCTTACATGTGCATTTTGTATCTTTAAACATGAGGACATGACCATTTATCTTTGAATTTTAATGTTTTTGATAATATAAAATTTTAGCTTCCTTTGATTCCTTTCAAAGCAGTTTTCTTCTGAGAGTTTCTATTACAGGTTTCTTCTGAACATTTTGAAATAAGTAGATTATCAGGTTAATTTATAGAAATATACTTTCATGGAATAATAAAGTTGGATGATTAGTTTTTTTCTTTCTTCAGCAAGTAAATGTTAGATATTTCTTCAGCATTCAATAATGATGAAAAGACTGGCAAAATAAAGATTAAAATTTAAAGTATATTTTTATCATCAGCTTTATATTCCTCTACACTACTGAAAAGCTCAGGGAAAGCATTTTAAAGGGTCCTCTACTCCATAAATGTATGATATTAATTTAAAATCTTTATAAAATTCCATTGACTTCATAAAGTAAGAGATATTATGGAAAAGTGGTGTTACAATTCTTTTCCTGTTTTTTTTTTTTTTTGAAAAATTATCAAGTTTAGAAAGCTCTCTGAGGAGTGCCAAAGCATGAAACCATGGTCAGGGGTTTGGGGAGGGGTTTCTGACAGAGTTATTTTAAGTGCTGGCTCTGGCTAAGCATTTATCATAAAGCTTGTAGAGGAATTGGCAATTCTCATTGTTTTTATAACTTACAAGCTTAAGAGATAGGGTCACATGATCTATGACTCTTAATTTGACTATCTTCTGTTGGTAACTATCACAACATATTTGTTTTAAAAGAAAAAAAATTCTTTATTTTTAAAAGAATAAAGTAATAATGTCTTTTTATCTTTACACTTATTTTTCTTTTTAATATTTCAAAACACATATAAAATTTATTTTATATACATGACTTTAATATTTTGTTTTACACAATAACAAAAAAATATATTAAAGCAATATGTGTAAACTCAGACAGGAGGGTTACATATGCCCCTACTCCATTTATAAATAAAATAGAGGCAATTTAGCCATAAATGTCACTCAATTTTATTTCTACATAAAGAGAATTTCTTTCAATTTTACAATAATATCACATTTAACTGTGTATTTATTTGAAACTGGACTTACAAGCTGGTATGAACAAAACAAATAATATCATGTTTACAAATCCAGTACATTGGTATTCATATAAAATACTGTTTCCTTAATTCCATTAAAATTATTTATTGGACTTGATCATCTGACTGCAATGTTGGGGTAAACAAAGAAATCTCTCACTGACAGTGCGCGTGTCATGCAATATGAATACCCAGAGAGATATCTTGAGCATAAACATAATATCAACAAAACCATATAATGAACAATGTATTTAGAATTAGAGGCTGATAAATATTATAATATGCCTGGCTCATTTTTGAGAATTAGAGGCTAACAAATATAAGATGATGCCTAGCTCACTTTAGAGACTTAGAGGCCAACAAATACATGACTATGTCAATCCCACTTTAGAGACTTAGAGGCTGATAAATATAAAAATAATATAGTTGGGAACAGTGCTGAGATAAGAACTATGAAGTATCAAACAACATGGCAATCTCAAAACAATGAAACACCCTCTATTCATCACCAAGATAGAAAGCAACATCATCAATTCTTAATAAACTCATAAAATTAATTTTGTTTTTTTTTACTATATAGTGTTTTTCTATACATGCTTAATCAGCCATGCAAAGAATATAGTGAGATCATTTAATTATGAACTCTGTTTTTCTTTAACTATTCATTTATGGGAACTGCTGAAAGTGGGATATGAAATTTGCATTTAAATATGATAAAAATAATTCTGAAATTTCTATCAACATTTAGAATATCAAGACAGAACTTCTATTTTTCATTTGTTTAACAATCTTTCAAAATTAAATGGAACATCATTATTATAACTAGTTCATTTCATGGGATTTTTTCTTATCTATTGCTTTAGCATTTAAACAGTGCAATTCATTATTTTATGTAAATCTAGTCATTTTTTCTGATGCTCAGAAGGATCTATTTTTATATGTATTATCAAGCCATCCTTATTCATAAAAGGATTAAACCTTGCCTCTTTCTAAATATTTGTAATCAATATGCAGATCCTCATTAGGAATAATGACCTGTAATACCTATTACTTATTTATCATAAAGTAACTCTGATTTATTTTTTTTAAATATGGATATTTCATTTTGTGCTTTCCAGGTCTACATTTTACTCTCACCCTCATATAATGAGTTCCTGAATATAATTTCTTATGGGACCATTTATTTAGCTTAATTATTTGCCTAACCCCAGCCTTTTCTTTTCTATTTCTCTAAATTCTAATCTGGGTGGTATCCTAATACTTTTATTATTCATCCTTCCAAAAAAAATACATTTATATCTAACTTTACCAGTGATCTTCTTGATCATCCATTTTTTAAATATCTAAATAACTCAATTCGTTTTTCAAATCATACATTACTTCACTCCTACTTTTATTGTGTGAACTCATATGTACAGTCAACTATCATGCAAGTATAATCTTTGGAAGCTTCTGCATAAAAATTATTTAGACTATCAACATACTGAACACTTTGATTAACTAATGCAGTTGGGCATTTATCGCTAGCTTTATCGGCTTCATCTAACTTAGCTATATCTATCTGTGGTGGTTCTAAAATTATATCACAACTATTGCTACTATTTTCTCTAATTTGCTTTATGTCTAGCTCTATTTTCACTAACCTTTGATACATCTGCCTGCATTTTAATTTGACACTCAACAATTATCTGAATATTTCCAATTGCTCAAGTCAAGTAATTGATTTCTACTTTTGCTTGATTCAATTCTTGACTATTCTCTCTTTTTATCTCTTCAACTATGCCATGCAATTGTCCAAATTTATTATCCTGATCACATTTATTTACTTGAACTTTGAGGCTTACTTTACCAATCTTCCTTTCTACCTCTTCAAAATGATTTTCCAACCTGTAAATTATTTGTTCAGTTAATTGGTCTATCTGTTTTTGTTTTTCTTTTGTCTGATTCTCAATCTGGTTTTTAATGTTCTATTCAATTCTTTGTTTTGTCTTTCAAACTTTTTATTCAATTCTCTTTATTTGTTTTAAGATTCTCAGTTTGTTTTTCAAACTTTGTATTCTATTCTGTGTTTTTATGTTTTAAACATGGTTTTCAATATTCTTTTTAATTTCTTTAAACATATTCATGATCACATTCTTAAACTCATTATCCCGAGTGTCAGCTTTATTTTCCTGAGCTTTTATTTTTGCTCTAGCTCTGGTAATCATATATATATAAATTTATATAAACAAAATTAGCTACTCACTTTCCTATAATTTTAAAAAAAAAAAAAAAAACGTATATAAAAACTTAATATTTTTTAATGTATTTAATAACTAGAATAGTCACCCCTCTTTCCATCATGCAATCTTTCTAGAACTGCAAGGTACTTTAATTTCAATGTCTTATTTTATTTATTAATGCATCATCATCATCATCATCATCATCATCATCATCATCATCATCATCATCATCATTATTATTATTATTATTATTATTATTATTATTATTATTATTATTATTATTATTATTATTATTATTATTATTATTATTATTATTATTATTATTATTATTATTATTATTATTATTATTATTATTATTATTATTATTATTATTATTATTATTATTATCTCTACCAATCCTATCTGTATCACCATTTTTATATAAAAGATTTAGTGAACGATTATTATTTATAACAAAATAAATGATTATACTTCTCATGTGACCAAGTATTTATATTTTTCCAAATTTTAATATAAAATATTTTAAAATAAAATTGTGTTCAATCCCTGTTTGTTTAAATCAACATAATCCTGGACAGCTCCCCAAAATTTAATGGTAAGTGCCCTAATGAACAATTGGTATTAAAAGCAGTTAACAATTAAATAATAAAAAGGATATTTGACAATTAAATTTTCAGTTATTGGAATTTAAAGACAGCTAATGGGTGACTGTGTTCACAGTGAAATAACAAAATACAACTTATTTTTAATTGGCAAGTAATTTCTAGTCATGAGTAATGATTAAATTGAGTCTCTATTAAAACAAGTTTGCATGCAGATCCAATTATATTTCCTGATCATTACCCCACTCCACCTAATAAGTTATTACATTAATGAATAAATAATTAGCTTTGCTCAGATGAAAAATGGCAAACATTAAAATTATTAACAATAAACAATAACTTGAATGAAAGAATGATATTATATGACAATAATGATAATAATAAAAAAATCTATTTACATATTTACACATCAATACTTATATGATAATCACACATGAGAGGGTAAAACAAATTATAACTTACAATCTCATTGAGGGTATTTATAGAAAGTTCAATTGATTTCCTTTAATATCATTGTGAGCTCACATGTACATTTTATATCATTAAACATGGGAACATGATCATTTATCTTTCTGTTGATATAAGGTTTCAGCTTCCTTTGGTTTCATTCAAGGCAGTTTTCTTCTGATAGTTTCTATGGCAGTGTTCTTCTGAGCATTTTAAAATAAGCAGATTTGCAGTCAATTTATAGAAATACATTTTCATAAAATAATAACTTTGTATGACTATTTTTTTTCTTTCTTTAGCAAGTAAATTTTAGATATTTCTTCAGCATTCAATAATGATGAATAGATTGGCAGGATAAAGATTAAAATTTAAGGCATATTTTTGTCAACAGCTCTATATTCAGCTACATTGCTGGAAGGGTCAGGGAAAGCATCCTAATTGGTCCTCTATTTCATATAATGCATGATATTAATTAAAACTTGATAAAACTACATTGACTTTTTAACAGTAAGAGATATTACAGTGAAGAGGCATTGCAATTCTTTTCCCAGTTTTGTGAAAAGTAGATGAGTTTCAAAAGCTTCTATTGGTTACCATAAGAACATTTTTTGTTTTAAAAGAAAAAAAAAATTCTTTACTTTTAAAAGAATAAAGTAATAACGTATTTTATCTTTATACTTATTTTTCTTTTTAACATTTTAACACATAAAATTTACTCTATATACATGATTGTAATATTTTGTTCTATATAGTAACAAAAAATTATTTGCATTAAAGCAACACCTGTAAACTCAGACATGATAGTTACAATATATAATAAACTAATTGGTTAATTCAACTAATTTAATAGTTTTATTATAGTTTTCTGCTATTTCTTCTGCAACTCATCAGAAATACAACTTATATATATATATCACAGTGTACTGATTAGAAATACAACTTATATATATATATCACAGTGTATTGATTAATCACAAAACTAACACATAGTTCTCAAAAGTATATACACTTTTCATACAAATATGAAATTCTTCCAAACTTATTCTGATCAAGTTATTATGAAAAGGTAAACTAAAGCTAATAAGACTCTTAAATTCATTGAACCAGCTTTTGGCAGAATGCTGTCAGAATCATATTTTCTGAATAAAAGTGAACTATTACAAATATACATATATGGTGATGAAGACCAATATGTAAATCAAGCACAGTATATAAATTAGATGTTCCATTTTTTTTTGATAATAGAAAACAGTAATATTTTCTTTTGAAGGAATGAGAATCCTTTGCAATAGCCTAAGCCTGTTTTTTTTCTTTTCCTGTCATCCCTCTCAGCACATATTGTTTTTACATGGAAGGGAGAAAAGGTGGGGCCTACAGCCGGCTCATGATCAATCTCATTGATCTGTTAGCACAAAATTTACTGTATTATACAGAGCTATAGAATGGGGCAGGGCATGGAATTTTATATATGATTTGGAGAGCATGTTCAAAAGATATTGTCTTCTGTGTTTGAGGAAAGCAATTCTAGCAGCAATCTGCTGAAATCTGGCTCAGAGCACTTAAGACTTTCTTATTAGTTTTAGATTATTTTTTCATATTAACTTGATCAGTACAAGTTGGGTAAAAAACTAACATTTAAGTAACAATTTATCTCATTATATTGTAAAAAATACAAACAAATAATATTAATAAAATATAAATTCATATATTCCCTCTTCTTCCCCTCATTTTTTAACCTTTATTTTAATAAATAGATATTTATAATATATATAATAAAATTTAAAATTCATTATTGTCAAATGCAAAAAAAAATGCATTTAATCCATAATAACAATGATTTTTCTGAAAACCTATAAACAAAATAAGCGAATATAGTTTTTGAATTCAATATTCATATCTTCATTTTAACACAAATATACACGATATATATATATATATATATAATGATAGTTGTAAGAAGATACAGCTGAGAGGAAAGATGTGCTAATAAAAACAAATAACTTACAAATATATATTAACCCATAAATATCATATATGTATTATCTAATTTGAGTGATGCTTTGACAACAGATATATAAAATGTTCAAGTCATTCTTCCAAATATTATTCTATTTCAGCAATGTCCTCCGTCAATAAATATAAAATCTTAACTCAAACAGCTAACCCAAAAGGATATTCTCTTGAGTCGTACACTTCAACAATATTATATATTGAAATTCAGCCCTACTCAGCAAAGAGCATGAAATAAATTAACAAAGATCTGAAATTGCTTGTAAACAAAAAAGTTTAACTTATGTATATAAAGAAAGACTACAACATTAGACATTACTAAACTTTGATATCTCCCTTCATGAATATATAAAAAAATTCTAGTGCATATCACTCTTCGTTTGAATAGGCCTGAATTATAATATGTAACATAATTGCAGCATATTATTCAAGAGATTATTTTTTTGGATTGGCTGTTTGTCTTTCAGGTTTTGCATGTATTCACAGAGGGTCTTGCTAAAATATAATGTAACTGCTACTCAAAAATATAGTAAATAAACATTTATAAACAAAGTAAAATTTTAATATTTTATTTTACATTTAAACTGCTTGATGGTATGAACCATATGTTTAATATTGTGGATGTTTTTTTTTAAAAACTTTTATATAATATATGAATATTTATTTTTCAGACCTATTTGAAACACTTTTTTAATTTAAATAATCTTTATTTTTTAACTTTATCTTTACATTTTTTATTATCATAAATTAAAACAATTAAATTAGTTTAAAATCTAAATTATTAATTTTTCAAATAAAAAAACAACTTTTAAACATGAATAGATAGAAGTAAACAATCAAAATAAAACATTTCATTTCACCATTCAGGCTAGAAATATATAGTAATGGATTTTTTTTCCAAATATGTATATTATAGTAGAATGTTATATGTGATCTTACATTATTTTAAAAAAATTGTATGTTTTAATGTGTCTATTTTAATTCCTGTACAAATTTGTTTTGTTTTAAAACTTTCACATTTATTAAAAAAATCCACAAAATAATTCTAAATCATTTACATTCAGGCACAAATAAATTAGTCAAATAAATAACAAAATAACAAGAGAATCATTAAACTATCAATAATAGTTATACAGATTAATATTTTTTTTGGTAAATGGAAGTTATGCTACTATAATTAATTGTAATAAATTTATATAAAAATATTTTAAAAAATAACAAAATAAATATTTATTTAATGCACGAGAGATCTAAATGGTTGCCAAACAGTGTGTGTGTGTTTCTTCATAGCATGCAAGATATTCTAAAAATATATCAATGCTGCTGTTAAAACAGGCAAAACTCTGCATACAGTATCATGTGATGTTTATTGGCTTAAGATCAATGCTGATGTAAAGGTATTCTAAAAGGATTTCACTATATAAAGTATAATTTTACTTAACCTTCAGAAGGTTGGAACATCTTATTTGCTTATAAAGTTAAATTTATTAAATGGTTGAATTTAAAGAAATGTCTGGCTGAAAACCAATAGAATAGGCAGGGCTTATTGCTTGACCCTTATCAAAATACTGTCATTGTATCTGCCAAGATTCCATTCATATTTGGCAGAGTAACAGCCATCTCAATAATGATTGCATAAAAATATATTTAAGAAAATAAAATTGTTCTACCTATGAAAATAAAATTTATCATTACTATAAAAAATCCTCTGAGAATAACTGTTATAAAGATCAACCAATCATGTGCATTCCATGAACTGCTTGATCTCCGTTCAACTAAGACAAGAGCAATAGAATCTTCATGTAAGGTTTTATAAAATCATGTTAATGGAATTAACCACTTAAAACATCTTTCCTGAATTTCTTATTGGCTCTGAAATATTCAGAACAAAAGAATTACTCACAGAGACTTTAAAATAACAGACTCTTTAGTTGAATTTATTTCAATAAAAATTCCAATATTTTTTTATATATTATCGGCATGCTATTTTTTTTATTTATTTTAGAACTCCCAAAAAAATATTTTACCTATTAGATAAAGTATTTTTTAACTCAAATGTATAATATATATGTATATACATAACAAAATAGTGTATGTGGATGAGTGAATTATGCAGATGGTGCATATTTTATATTTTATGTATCTTTAAAGCAGAACTAAATCAAAGGGTTATTTAAATATTTGAGACAGTAATATTTTAATATATTTAAATACTGTGTTTCTGGGATAACAACACTTTGGTTTAATACTTTCATCAGTGGAGTTGGTATCTATATCATTTTTAAAATAGTATTTTATTTTAGGTCTGGTTGGCATAAATTTATTTAAAGATAGATTTGCCCTTTTACTTTATGTTAAGATAATTATATAATTATGTTTAGGAATAAATACATGATAAATTCATCTTTATTTAGTTTAAGGTAAACATATATTTTGAGATATTTACCTTGAGTTGCGGTATAGTTCGTTTTTGAAAGTGTACTATTGTATAAATAACTAGATATAACTGGCAGAGACATTAGTATTTAATCAAATCCAAGAAACACGTATGTAATGTTAATCTGTAATATAATATTTGATACATTTATAGAATTAATAATAATAATCCTTGTTTAGTTTTCTTTCCAGATATCCAGCAGAAATTTATGCAAAAAAATCATCTTGATATTTAGGTTATTTTCTTTTATGTAAAGTGTAAAAACAAAATGTAAATAATTGAAGAATTATCTAATAACAGAGTAATCCTTTGTTCACTTGGATTTTTTTAAATGTAATTTTAATGTAAATAAAGGTGTAAATGATTTTATTAAATTAATTTTTATATTTTGATTTATTTATTTTTATTCACTTACCATAATAATAAATTCCAGTCACATATCATATTTATAGAATTAGCATTGTATTTGCTCTTGAAATTAAAGAACATATGATCATTTAAATATATTTTGGAAATTAATAAAATGTCCCTTCTCCAGAATATATTCTTTAAACCACTTTATACCTATGAATATATTATGAATTAAGATAATTCTTAAAGATATGAAAAGACATTATTTTATTTCTCTCATGCTCACCATTATATAGTTTAATATTGAATGTAAGTGGCATATTTAATAGAATTCCAGTCTTTCTCATTGGTGTATGTATTGTTACAGAAATTGGAAAAGTTTCTCTCCATCTGTATTCACTATTATAGATTATAGCTAGCTTATACCATATACCATTATAATATATATTTACGACAAGTTTCATTAAAATATAAGTTAAATCAGAGATAATATTCATTGAAATAATTAAAATTCCATTTTTAATCACAAAAAATAATAAAGAATAATAAAAGCATTGACAAAGTTGCTTAATTTTTACATAATAAACTAATATATTGAAATACATTATGATGTAAGAATCATATACATATTTAATAACATTTCAAAAAAATAAATAATAATAGGACTTTTTAAAATTTTCAACAATAGTCTATTATATACAGTAGATTTCAATTTTTTTTTAAAAAATCATCTGTTAATTACTAATAAATAAAATGAAAAATATATCATTACCAAGTTGCCACAAACAAAAAAGAATTCATGTAAAACAAAATATTTGTTTTAAATTTAAATACAAAAACATTCTATATTTTATTAATTATTATGATTGTGTATTTTATATTACTTTTTATAAACAAAAATGTAAAAGATAATTAAACTAATTGGCCAGATGTGCATTCCACAATTTAAGGTCAATGACATGAAATAAGAATGATAATAGATGTTTGAGATGAATAGAAAGTTAACTAATCAAAATGAGAGTGAAGTATCATTGCTTTGCTTATTCTGGGCAAAAACTATAATAGACAATCACTTATATAAGCCAATCATCCATAATACATACAGAATGGGGGGGGGGGTTCTATCTTCATTTTCATAACAATGACAAAACAATATGAAGATTGGGAAATACATTACAGAGGTCGGTGACTTGTTGAATACGTATATCTTTAGCTATTTACTGGATTAGGCATACCTAAAACAACATCCATTGGATATGTGTATTGGTAGCTACATTAACAACTGCTTATTAATTATGACCTTGCAAAAATGTGTTAAAAGATTTCTGATATCATAATTCAACAACAAGTATAAAGTTTGAGAACTTCAATCACTTATCAACATATACAAGACTTGTGCACTTTTCCAAAACATGCTCAAAGAGAAGAATTTTGCTTGAAAATTCCGAAGTCACTTACTATCCTTTCTTTTACAGTAATGAAGATAGAATAGTAACTGCTAATGTGACTTTTGTTTTTGGCTAACAAAAATGGTCTAATGAAACTGTATAATTAACAAATATATTGATCATGTGGCTAAATACTATCATGCAAAAAAATAATAAACTGAAATCATAAAACCTGGGCTACTTTAAAAAGTAAAAAGATTGTCTTAAAGAAATAGATATAACTTTAAGAAAATAATCTGCAGTATGAGTGAAGAGCAATTAGCAAAATCAAATCTTGTTAAAAAGTTTTACGTATTTAATAGAAGGCATTATAAAATATTTCTCTTAATAAAAAAAAAAAAGATGGAACTAGATAATAAAAAACAATCATGTGATTCTAAACATTAAAAAAATCAACCTAAGCACCCAAATCATTAATGGAAGAAAACATAATTTATGGGACAGTGAATTTAAAGCAGCTGTTTATAATCAAAAGCAGTGTGAACTATCTACTGAGTCAAGATTCATTCAAACCATTCTGCTTCATCTTGAATTTAATTTAAAAAAAAAAAGATTTATAAAACCTTTACATTAAATTTTCTAAATTCTTGACAAATGGGCTAAATGATTCAAATCTCCATCAGTGAAAAGTGCATCATCAAAATGCTTACAAGTCCAAGAAATGTTATATACACAAAGAGAAAGGTTGCACTAGTCTACATGCCATAATAAAATGACACTTATTATCTTTTCCAAAAAGATCAGAATAACCAATAATGATCATTCTCTAACCAAATATAGTATAGATTCACTCAACAACTATGTAAAAACTGATATTTACTTAGTGCTTAGCATAAAAGAAGTTCTGGAAACAATACACTTTTCTCAAAATCTTATCTGCAATTGGCTTTTTATTATGTATCACTCAGTACTGGATTAGCAAACATTTTTACTATTTGCAATAGCTATTTCAATTATCTGATATTCACACATTTCCATGCCTCAACATATTTTCTGAGTTTCCTGAAATGAGATATCAAAATAGAGAATTAGTCTCTCTATTCCATTAAACAAAATATCACCTTTCACCAGGAATATATTGAAAGCAAAATGAATAACAAATAAGTAGACAGTTGTATTTAAATAAACCCATGTGGGGAGTGTGATTGTTAAATTTATTGATGCCTCTTTACTCAAAGATATTTGGTGGAATAGGTCATGGACATTTGATTTTGATGAAATACAAATTGTAGCAATACAAGGAGAAGTGCTCTTACATAAATTTCTATTCATGGCCATGTTGTATTATCCACAGATACTTAGACTTTTAGTTTGGAGTGGCTCATTGTAAATTATTAACAAAGTGGCTCTTATTCCCAGAAGTTTAAACAAATTTCTACTTGTCAGTAGGTTTATATTCTTAAAAACAATGCAAATGAGTAATTTTCAGGTTTTATCACTTAATTTTGCATGAATGTTTATCGTCTGATTTTTTTTCATTGTTTTTTGCATCTTCTACCTTAAGGTTAGGTTTTTAATGGGCAGAGGTCTTTTCAAATATTATTCTACCAAATGCTTTTATTTCCTACTTGACATATTACACCTAAGTCAAAGACAATTACTAAACTGGAGTATTTACCTTTGATGCAATTTAATTTTTTTTTGTTTCCCTATCACCTTTGCTTTTCTCTTATTCTTGAATTTTTGTCATAGCATCAAATGTTGTGTTTGTCTGATTTTGGCATCAATTATTAAATGATGATAGAACATCTGGTGCTATAAAATTGAAATAAACCTTACATTCCTTATACACTATAAAGGATGAGTTTTTCTGAAAGATGGTCCTCACACAGATGATTACCACTCATTATAATTTTTCCCTGGCTAAATAAAAGTGACACCATTCTACTCAGTACACTTATCAATTTATTTACATAAAATAACTTCCCTGATAGTGCTTGTAAAATGGATATCTGCCTAGAAGCAATGACATTGAATTGTGGATGAAAATATTTAAGTACCCTCTATTTGATCATTATGTAACTAAAATATAACGTTATACAATAATCAAATTTTGAATTGTGAATATGACAATACAAAGCTCACAAGACTGGTTTCATAAGAACTTCATTCAGCAGCTGTTCCAAATGCTAACATTACTAAACATAATTCAGAATAAATTCCAGTCTTATTTATATTAAACAAATGTTATTTGCTTTATTTCACAATGTAAAATATAAAACACTCAATTATCAGACATAATTCGGTTTAGAGTTAACAAAACACATGTATTATAGATGCATATAGTGTGATGTTAAATCTTTAAAGTGTCATATACAAATTATAAACCAATTTATGCATTGATGAAGATACTGACCTATCCTGGCACAATTAATGTTTGGATTCAATTGACTTAGTCAACTGGCATAAGGGAGATAAATACCGCATAAAACATAGTGACTTTATATCTATTTAAATATTATTAACACATTCCATTTGATGATAGAGTTTGGATTTTTAATTTAGCAATTCTCATTTCATTAAATCATAAACGCAAGGCAGCCATATTAAACCCATTTTTTCCAAAGAATATTGCAAATTAAAGTTTAATATCAAAATATATAGTAAATAAGTAGTTCTGTAAATAACATAATAACACTATAAATTCTTTAAAATACTACCTACAGATTGTATATTTTATCCATTGCTACAATGATGAAGAGTTCATCTGTTTTTAATTAACCTATCTTTGATTTAGCAGTCTTTTTTTTTTCTCAATGATGAAAGTTTATTCATCAAAAAAAAAAAAAAAAAACAGATACAAATAGTTAGAAAAAGGTTTACAAGGGAGTGATTATATAATAAATTGAAATTTCAGGAGCAACATGGTAAGAGGGGAAGGATATGTGTGAAAAGGGAATGGGAAGTGAAAAGGGGAAAGGGTGTGTAGTCCAGGCCAGTCTGAGATGCATGTCTTCATTGAGCAAGCACCGCATGGGTCACAAACCATTAAATGATTGAGTCCTATGACAGTGGCTTAGAGTTGAAGGATTGACCAAGTGTCTGTGAGGAGTGGAGGTGGGGCTAGTTTGGTATCTCTGGTTTTAAGAGAGCGAATTAAGTCCAATAGCAGCAGTCTTATTTTGATAATTCTATACCCTGTAGATACAGGTCAATTTTTTTATCAATGTAGAAATAGATAAAATGCTATATAACTTATGGATGACATTTTTAAGAGTTCATATTATTACAATTTGTTATATAATTTACACTACCAATAGACTGTTAATTGCATATTTTGATATTGGTAAACATTCTTTAGGAAAAAATGAGTTTATATAGAAGTATATAAATTTTGGTGAAATGATCATTCATAAAATAAGAAATCTAAATAAAAAATTCAAACTTTGACATCAAATTGATCTTAGTGAAAACAATTAAGTTACTATGCTAGATGAGCAAATAAACATCACATGATCACCATATTTCTAGCTTGCTGTTTGTGGCAATAGGTATACTGAGTTTTTGCCTGTTTTTATGTTAGATGAGGTGTTGGTTTTTTTTCTTGTGGCATTTGACAAGGATGGTCAAGTCATAACCCATAGCCTGCAGGGATAGATCTTTTTTTTTCAACAATGCAGATGATAAAATAGCATTTAATTTATACATGGCATTTTAATGAATTTATATTGCTTCAATTTATTATATTATTTACAGTGGCACTAATTTATTTTATATTTTTCATACAAGATCTTTTGTAAAAAATGAACTTATATATTTCTGACCTGTTTGTACTCATTATCATCTTTACTTATAAAAGAAAATCTCTGTCAAAAAAAAAAAAAGTAAGGATTATAAATGAAAAAAAAAACTGCCACGATTCTCTAATCATTTCCCATTTTTCCATAATAGTTTGTGGATAATTTCTGCCTTTATCATTTATTAATTGCCAATAAGAATCACTTGGTTGGCCCCAAATTTATCCTCAACAACTTTTTTTGACAATAACAATTATTATGCATTATAATCAAATCTAAAAAAATGCTATTTCTTAATGTGATTAATTTAGAGTTAAATAATTACAAAACATATTTAAATTGGGTATTGCAAAATCAAACGGAATATATTTATTATAATTATTTACATATTACTACCTCTAATACATAACTAAACTAAAGTCTTATAAAAATATTAAAATGTCCTGTATTATACTCCAGGTTGATTTTGATATTTTCAGAGAAAAAAGGACTTCGAGATAGAAAGTGTATGTTTTTTAACTGGTTTATTCCTACTTTTTTAACTGATTTCTCTGGTCGTTTTATAATCTTATCATAACATGTACAGTAGAATCTCTCATCCTGATCAGATTCAAACATTAATCCATCCAAATTCATAATTATAGATAAGCTAACTTTTTATAATCCCTAATGATTGGCATCCTAGAGTAAAATAACTTTTGAACCAAGATATTACAAATTGTCATTTAGAAATATTATTGATCCAAATATATGTTGTTTTAAAAACCACCATTGTTACTAAAGTCAATTATCAAAAACGTATTGTTTATTCCAAGTTCACAATTTAAACTATATATAATTTATTTCTATCCAAATGCTATTCAGACATATGCTGGAACTAGTATAGTATATGGTCTACTCATTAATTGGAACTTCATCCTTTTTATCAATTACACAAAAATTAACTAACCATTAAATATATATATATATATTTGCATTACAGCTGGTAATGTATATTAATTAAAATGAAAAAAGTAATATATTTAGCAAGGGGAATAAATTATTAAACAAAAAAATACATATATATATTTTAAAAAAATATATCAGATAAAAAATATAATGCACAGAAATTCAAATTAATAATAAATAAAATTTCAAAAATAAAACTCATTTATGACATCAACTTTGTCAAATAAAAGTAAGAACTATGAACAAAAAAGCAATATGTTTAAGGAATATTATAAAATGTACACAGGCCAAAATATAATTTTTTTGAATAGCAATTAGCCATAAGTTAAACAATTCACAATACATTAAACTTTATGGAGTTAATCTACTCGGTTCACTTTTTGAGATGAAATAACTTGACAACAGGTCACTACAAATTCTTTTTTGTTATTTGAATTAAGTTGTTGACCAAGGAATTTTATTGCCAAGTGATATGCAATAAAGAGCATCATGCCAATGCATTTCTGCCATACAGAAGAATGCATGAAAAACTCATGAAAATAATGCCAATAAACTTTCAGGTTATATTACAGTTTTTCTTTTATTTTAATTTCATTTTGTGCTTGGTTTCATTTGTAGAATAGGGTGCTGGCTCAGACTGCCAACGGACTCCACAGTACAGTGGTTTCTTAGATATGAACACCAACTGTAAATAACAAATAAACAGTGGCTGACCAAGAGTTCCTACGCCCTTGAAAAATTGGGTTTGGCTCATCAAAGGCTAAATACAATACAAACAATCTTTTCTATCTACATCTTTTTCTCTATCTATTTCTTTGCCTTATTCAGTCACGTTACTGAACAGTCAACTTGTTGGGAATCTTTCATGCCATCAAACATCTTATACTAAATGTGACACTGAAATTGTATGTTTGTGCAACAATATTTCCATTTTTTAACTCCATGCACATTTCTGACTCTAATTTCTTCTTTTTTGCTCAGGTCCTCAAAAATTAAGAAAGCAATGATGAAGGTAAGCTTAAAAGGCTGAGAGTTCTTAGTTGTGATTTTTGTACAAGGCAATACCTTCACCAATGAATTGGTGTAGAACTGCATTTCAGTGAGACACGAAATTCAGCTGGCAAAGATTGTATGCTTAGGCAGCCTTATTTAAAAATTCTCACTCCCACTTTCCACTAAAATGACAGGACCTAGAAAATATAGTCTAAAAACACACAGCTTGGTGAATTACTCATTTCAGCACTAAAAATAATAACAATAGTAATATCAATAATAGTGGAACAGCAGAAGGCAGTGGGCTAATGGTAAATATTACAAATCTTTTTTTTTTAAATATAGATACATGGAACATGTGAATTTCATTTTGCAAACTCTTTGAGACCAGAAAAGAGGATTATCCTAGTGGCTAAAGAGCTGTCAAAATTTAAGATCGATATAGCTGTTCTTAATGAAACTTGTCTCATAGAGGAAAAAAAAAATAATAGAACAAATAAATGGATACCTGTATTTTTTGAAAAGATAGATCAGTTAATGAAAGGAAAATACATGGTTTTGGATTTGCTGTAAAGACTAATTTAATATCTTCATTTTTGGAACTCTTTGTTGAATCAAGGAAAGGCTAATGAAGTTAAAACTCAGCTTGCACAATGGTACTAATGCTCATTTTATTAGTGTTCATACTACAACCATAGATTCAGAGAATTCATTGAAGTAAAGCTTTTATTCCTTATTGAAGAGCTTTGTTACAATAATACCCTTAAAAAAAAAAGCAAAAAAAATTTTCTTAGGAACATTAATGCATTATTTGTTGCTACAAATAATAGATTATGGTCAAAAGTTATTAGAAAAAGTGGTACAGGTACAGTAAACTCAAATAATTTCTGATTATTGAATTTATGTTTAACACATGGATTGACTATTGCCAACACTTTGTTTAGAAGTAAAACTGCTACAAAGGAACATAAATATATGTTTAACACAATGGAATTTAATATATCATATTATAGCCAGGTCAGAATATAAGAATTTACAATGTGAGGATTTACAAACTCAGATCATTAGAGAAATCTAGATTAGTGGATTATTGGATTAAAGAATAGATATTATTCCAATCATATTCACATGAAAGTTGATGCTCATTCTTTAGAAGAATCCACTATATATACTAATTTTCAACAGTGATTAATCATTAACATTACTAATTTGTATCTTCATGATTATCATATTACTAAAGCATAGATTATTCTTAAGAAATGTGTTATGGATACAAATAAATCTATTCTTAGATACATTAAAAAGAATAATCATGACTGGTTTTCTGGACAATGATCTTATTATTAGTGATTTTATTAAAAGACAACATGTGGCATCTTTTGCTCTGCAGAAGAATAGATTGAATGTGGATTTTCATAATAAATTTAAGATCTGGATGCAAAAGTTCAATGGCTAAAAAATAATTGCGGATTAAAATTTCAAAGAAGATATAGTACTGATATTCACTGATCATGATCATTCTCGATATTTTTTGATACAGTGAAAGTCACATATAGATGTGAAAAATGGTATCACATTCCTATTAAGTCCTCCAGTAGCACTCTCTTATATGATAGCAATGATATTTTGAACAAATGGAAGGAATATTTTGATTCTTTTGAATAATGATACAAGAATTGAGATGATATTATTTAAGGATATATCCATATTAACTACTCACTTAAATTTGAATAAAGCTAAACAGAAATAGTGAAGTCACAATAAGTCAGTTAACTACTCACTTAAATTTGAATAAAGCTAAACAGAAATAGTGAAGTCACAATAAGTCTTTGTAATCTTAAAAATGGGAAAATCAAAATTCCTGATGAAATACCTGAGAAATTTTAAAAATATGATGGTGATATGTTAGCTTTTAGGAAACTGTGACTCATGACTTAAGTATGTTTTATTGTTTCAATTTTTAAAATCAAAGGTAATAACCAAGATTGCAATAATTTTCATAGAATATCATTTTTATCTACTATAACCAAAGATCATTTCTAATCATAGATAAGTGATTAACAGAGATTCCGTTTTGATTTAGAGAATCAAAAAATGCTACAGACATGATTTTTGTTGTCAGGCAATATGTTTTGGAACAAAGGAGATATTTATAAATTGCTCTTATTGATTTTATTAAAGCATGGCATTCAATTAATAGGCTACATACATGTCATTGTTTAATTTACTTAGTTGTCTATCAAAATTTATTTGTATAATACAGCGTATGCATAATGAAATGAGAATTGTTATTATTACAGGTTAAAAATCAGAGCATTGTATATTTGCGTTAACATTGTTTTCAATTTGTATGACAATATTCTCTCAAATTGTTTGTAGGTGGTTTAATCAAACAAAGGTTCAAGATATGACATAAATTTGAAAGTGAATAAAAGTGAAAACAAGAACTTTTTATATTTACAGTATGTTGATAATTGTTCTATTTTGGCCAGTCCAAAAGATAATTTACAGAATGTTCTTAATGTTTTTAATGCAACATATAAACCCTTTGGTTTATTAATTAATATTCAAAAAACTCAAGTTCTTCATCAGATAGTGACAGAAGAAGAATTTTCGACTTTTAGTTTGGATGATTATCAAATTGGAAATGTAAATCATTTTAAAAAAAAAAGGGTTTATTAATTAATATTCAAAAAACTCAAGTTCTTCATCAGATAGTGACAGAAGAAGAATTTTCGACTTTTAGTTTGGATGATTATCAAATTGGAAATGTAAATCATTTTAAATGCTTTGCTAGATTTATACGTTGAAAAATGACTTTAAATGTGGCAAAACACAGACTCCAATGTGCTGCTGCTATTAACAAGTTAAAGGATAGAATATTTTATTACAAAGATACTGTAAAATAAGTTAACTGTATATAGATATGTTACTTTACCTAATTTATTGTAGTGAAATAAAATGTGATCACATTATCAGTACAAAATAAAGGCTTTAAAAAAATTTTCTTTAAGTATGCTCTGTAAAATTTTAATATTGGAATGGCAAGATCATATAACTAATCAATGTTCTTCAACTTGTTTGATCATTAAGCATCACATGATCACATTTCCTATACTAGCACATTAATTGTTGATAAACAGAGCAAAACTCTCCATACAGTATTGCCACCTGTGCTAAACAGAGTAATCAATGGATGCCAGAAGGCTTGTGCATAAAATCCCTATCTAATGTCTGCTCATCCAATATCCCCAGACTTGTTTCTGCTTGTGGCCTTTGTCAGTGAGGAGCTTTGGATCTGAGAGCACTGCATCTAGATCTTAGGATCTAATGCAACCCTCTAGCAACCACCTTTTATCTCTACTTAACTACAAAACTATGAGAATGAAATTGAAAACACAAAAAATATTTCCAATCTAAGCTCAATAGCTTATATAGTCATATGGGTCTGAACTCAATTCAGCACCCATACATTTTGGTGTCTTTGGCTCTTTTACAACCATAGCCACCACTATCCTATTAGGCAGGATTGGTGTTAAACCATTAAGCATCACATGATCACATTTCCTATACTAGAACATTAATTGTTGATAAACAGAGCAAAACTCTCCACACAGTATTGCCACCTGTGCTAAACAGAGTAATCAATGAATGCCAGGAGGCTTGTGCATAAAATCCCTATCTAATGCCTACTCATCCAATATCCCCAGACTAGTTTCTGGCTTGTGGCCTTCGTCAGTGAGGAGCTTTGGATCTGAGAGCACTGCATCTAGATCTTAGGATCTAATGCAACCCGCAAGCAACCACCTTTTATCTCTATTTAACCACAAAACTATGAGAATGAAATTGAAAACACAAAAAATATTTTCAATCTAAGCTCAATAGCTTATATAGTCATATGGGTCTGAACTCAGTTCAGCACCCATACATTTTGGTGTCTTTGGCTCTTTTACAACCATAGCCACCACTATCCTATTAGGCAGGATTGGTGTTAAACCATTAAGCATCACATGATCACATTTCCTATACTAGAACATTAATTGTTGATAAACAGAGCAAAACTCTCCATACAGTATTGCCACCTGTGCTAAACAGAGTAATCAATGCCAGAAGGCTTGTGCATAAAATCCTTATCTAATGCCTACTCAATGTGCTAGTATAGGAATGTGATCATGTGATGCTTAATGGTTTAACACCAATCATGCCTAATAGGATAGTGGTGGCTATAGTTGTAAAAGAGCCAAAGACACCAAAATGTATGGGTGCTGAACTGAGTTCAGACCCATATGACTATATAAGCTATTGAGCTTAGATTGAAAATATTTTTTGTTTTCAATTTCATTCTCATAGTTTTGTAGTTAAGTAGAGATAAAAGGTGGCTGCTAGAGGGTTGCATTAGATCCTAAGATCTAGATGCAGTGCTCTCAGATCCAAAGCTCCTCACTGACAAAGACCACAAGCCAGAAACTAGTCTGGGGATATTGGATGAGTAGGCATTAGATAGGGATTTTATGCACAAGCCTTCTGGCATCCATTGATTACTCTGTTCAGCACAGGTGGCAATACTGTATGGAGAGTTTTGCTCTGTTTATCAACAATTAATGTGCTAGTATAGGAAATGTGATCATATGGTGCTTAATGGATTAACACCAATCTTGCCTAATAGGATAGTGGTGGCTATGGTTTTAAAAGAGCCAGACACCAAAATGTATGGGTGCTGAACTGAGTTCAGACCCATATGACTATATAAGCTATTGAGCTTAGATTGAAAATATTTTTTGTGTTTTCAATTCCATTCTCATAGTTTTGTAGTTAAGTAGAGATAAAAGGTAGTTGCTAGAGGGTTGCATTAGATCCTAAGATCTAGATGCAGTTCTCTCAGATCCAAACCTCCTCACTGACGAAGGCCACAAGCCAGAAACTAGTCTGGGGATATTGGATGAGTAGGCATTAGATAGGGATTTTATGCACAAGCCTTCTGGCATCCATTGATTACTCTGTTTAGCACAGGTGGCAATACTGTATGGAGAGTTTTGCTCTGTTTATCAACTTGTTTGATATGATACTAGAGTCCACAATTGTTAAATCACACTTTCATAGGATTGGACGTGTAAAACAAATGGACAATGCAAGACATAGTAAAAGGATGTTACATGGTGAACTGGAGCATGGTTTTTGTGGGAGAAGTAGAACTTGACTGCATTATAAAAATTAAATTAGACATTAGGAAAAAGTGCAATTTTGATTGTTTCCATTGGGAAGATATGGCAGTGAATAGAATTCATTGAAAAATTAGTTAGATATGGTGCTGATGTATTTTAGAAATAAAAATTTTCTGAAAAAGTTAAAACAACATCATAAAATATCAAGTAATTAGAAAAATGGATCATGTTCCATATGTGGTTAGATTGATAATAATAAGTTAGAAGTTAACAACTTTAAATATTTTGGTCAGATTATTACTACAGCTACAAACATAATAGATGAAATTAATCATAGAATTAAATTTGATTGGAATGCTTTTAATAAAAAAAAATCAATATTAAAATGAAATATGCCTATGTGTTTGAAAAGGTTTTTAATAAATGCATTTTACCAGTTATCATTTATGGATATGAAACTTGGACAGTAAACAGAGCAATAGAATTTAGAACACCAACAAAATATGGAAAAGATGTGTTAGAAGTAACAAGAAGAGATTGAAAATGAAATACATGGATGAGAGATCATACAGATGTTACTGATATCAATGAAAAGTTAAGAGATTGAAATGAAGTTGATTGGAAATATTTCTAGAAAAGACGATAATAGACGAGCAGTTGAAATCTTAAACTGGATTCCAAAAAATTGCAAAAGACCTAGAAAAAGACAAAGAAGTGGATTGAAGTATGTGAAGAAAAGTTAGAGATGGGTTGAACTTGGAGAGATCTTCATTCTTCACTGGATCGATAATGGTTGAAAATGATTTGTTATTGAGATTGGTTTGTATAGTTAGTTATCATAAAACTTTTTTCTTACCCCATCCACCTTTGTTTTTAGGAATTGAAATTCTTGTTTATTAGGACTTTTGTTATAAACTTACTATATCAAGAATGATTTTACTTTTGAAATTTTATTATGGGTTTGCATTTCTATATACGATGTTTTATCGATATACTTTTATGTTAACTAATTTCAGTTTTTATTATTTTCATTGCTAAATGTAATTATTTATTTTATATGTATTATTAATTATAAATTCAAAAATGCTATATATTTTATTTAGTTATTGTTGGATTATTGGAAGCTCAATGAATATCTATTTAGTGATTAGATTCTTATCTTATCAATTTTACATTGTTCCAACACGATAATTTAAATAACATTAATCGGGTTTTTTTGACACCTATTATTTTGATTAACTAAAATGGATTTAAGTTAATATATGTATACACCTACATACTTAGGAATATATTACTTAATTCACATTTATTTGATCAGAATAACAGTAGCAATTTTCAGCCATTCCTCATATAAATTTATATAGTATATATTTTATGTTAAAACTACATCAAAAACTTTTTAGACATTTCTCACAAAAAAACCTCATGACTTATTTTATCTTCTAATTGGAATATAGATAAAACAATAAATAATGACCTTACTTTTGTTGACTAAATAGTTTGTATATGAAGAAAACACTATTAACGAAAGCAAAGTATTAATCTGCTTAATTAAAAATAAAAGAATTTTTTTGCTATTCGTAATATCGTACTTTTTTTCTTTTTGTAACAATATGGAGTACCGTAACGCTATTTATGATTTTGGGGCTAAAAATTAATAGGTGTCGCTACTTTTGGCGGAAACATAGAATTTAATGCTATAACGTTCGTTACTTATTTTTATAATACAGGTGAGACTTAAACCTTTTTAAAATATTTATGCTCACTGCAAGATTTTGATAATGTAATCAAAGCCTAATATTTCGAGCTATTTTTATGAAGTTGCCTCAAATATTAGTTTGTTTTTGTTTTAAAATAGAAATTTTATCCATTATTATTTTGTTACAATTTGTAAACTTAATTCTGCAAGATATTATTTATTAAATAGTGATTAAGGAAATACAAATATATGCAATAAAGAGAGAAGCAGTAATATTTATTTATTTAAATTTAATCTGTCTTTTATTTCTTTAAAATTGTTCGATTGTTAATGGGAGACAATTGAGCGTAAAAACTTTTATTCCGTAAATACATTCTATTATTTCTTACGATAATTTGTTTATTCAGTTGCATTATATTTTCTCATTATTTGATTCTTTTAATTAAATATTAAAATTTGCTTTCGTTTGTAAAATTAAGAATTTATTCATAAATAAACGCGTATAAGAAACCGTTTAATACGATGCCCATCTTACTAATTTGTTTAGTTCTAAATAATTGCTATTTGACAAGTGCCGAACGATGGCTTCCTACGAGATCCACGGTTGGTCGTTTATGGAATGACTGCAATATGAAGATTAAGTGCGGAAAAGTCTATAGCTAATACTTCATGTTGCTGTAAGGGATAAGATTGATTTACCAAAGAGTAAGTATTGTTTCCATATTAATTTTCTGTCATATCTTAATGAAACTGTTATTTCAACCCATATTCAATAACGTAAACTAGGATAGAATCCTATTGTCACCTACTGTTATTTCAATTCATATTCAATAACGTAAATTCGGATAGAATCCTGTTGTCACGAATGCATCATGTCATCAGTGAGCTGCTTGCACTGACTGCTACAATGCATTTTTGCATTCTACAAACCAGCAGTTGTAATGCAGAAATTTTTGTACACAATTTTAGCTCCCAGAAAGCAATAATGATGCCAGATTTATTAGACTATATCTGTGACTGGGAAGCAATATAACCAATACTGAGTCGCTCCGGATTTAGGCAGGAATTTTATTTTAACAAAACTTGTATCCTTAGAGAATCCTACATAAGGACATCCTTACCTACTGTAAAAGTGAAAAAAGCCTTATGGCCTGTCTGAGACAATATGTTGCCTTACCTATTAGATCATTGTTAACAGTACAAAAACTGTAATAATCTTGATGGTGATGACCAAGAAGGGGATAATTATAGGAATCTATTTTATTTCATTTTCCCCCCTTCTAATTATAAACACATAGAATGTGTGAACTTAGTATGCATTTTTCAAGCTCCAAAAGAAGGGTTACTTGCAATTACTCCAAAATTTAAGATTGATGTAGCCGTTCTTAGGTAAAGCTCTAATTGAACTGTTCTTTTTAATATACTGTGTTTGTTTGTTTTTTTTTTTTTTTTTTGGAAAGGCAAGCCATCATGTGAAAGGAGGTTATATGGTAATGAATTTGCTCTTTATATTTAATTTATTATCCTTTATTCTTGGAAATTAGATGTATCAATGAAAGGATAATAGTATTAAAACTTGATTTGCAAGTTTTAACAATGTTTATGATCAATATTGTTTTTACTATCAATATTATTAAAAAGCCTAATTTTTTTTTTTTTAAATACTTGGCAGGAAAATAAACTTTGACCCAAAGTTACTGGAAATAATAATGTTGGTGGAGAAAACTTTGTGCAACATGTAGATTGATTCTCACAAGGTGTAAATCTTACTATAAACAGACTTGAATGTTTCATTCTAATGGATTATATTATAATTAAAAGAATGCAAATGAGTTTTATATTATACTAGCACTTACAAATAAGATTGTTCAATAGACCATAGACTAGTTCTAATCTTTATATGTATATAAATTCTTATATTTTATTAAACATTATTTTTTGTTAATAATATTAAAAGTTGAAGATATAGTGTTAATGTTATTCGCCTGTCTTTTGTAGGATTTGATTCTATGGCATTTGAACGAAGTTAACATCTTTCTTATTATTTTAGTTTGTAAAATTTAATCAGATCTAAAACTTCATATGAAGCTAACAGGTTTTATATCATAGTATGCATTTTGGCTTCCCCTTGATAAAATTTGCTTAAACTATATCAAAGCGAAGATAGATTATACTTTAGATAAATAGTTAAATGGTAATTGTATTAAAAAATGTTTTATTTTGACCATTAATTCTTGAGAAATATCCACTATCCATATTAAATTTTGACAGCTACTAAATTGTAAAATTATCAGTTTGAATTTTCAAAAATCTTAAATGAAACTATGTCTGTGTTCATTACAAGAATTCTGATTAGTTTTATGACAACAGAACATCATAAGATTTTCTCAATTTATTCATATGCTTTCCAAGAGTAGTTCTTTCCATACTATGCCAAAGCCAATATAGGAATATGGATGCTATATAGCACTATCCAATGTCATCAATTTACTAAGGCTTACAATAGGTGACTCTGAAGTCATGTGAGATTCAATAACAGTGATTGTATTGCTAGAAATTTGATTAAACAATATAGAAATTTAAGAACAGAAGTTCACCTAAGAAAAACGCTTGCCATTGATTGAAGAATTGAAACTGCAAAGAGGATGTTGTTATTCATTGTTTATGATCATTTTGGATTGCTTTTGAAGCTTTGAAAGTAACTTACAGATCTGAAAAATGATATTATAATTGTTTAAAAGCTATAGATGACACTATTTTATATAATAATGATGATATTTTGGACAGGTAAGAGAAAATATTCAAACACCTTTAGTATGATACTACAAGAATTGAGATGGGACCTTTTTAATATGATACATCCATCTTACTTATTGAATCTTAGCTGAATAAAAAAAATATATATATTTTCTTAATTGTATATCTTTTACCAGGAATTCATCAAAATATTAAGTCTGGTTTTCTAGTGGAGACATTGATTTTACATACTTATGTGGGTTACTTGCAGATTAGATACAGAAAAGCTGATATTGAATTAACTTATAAAGAAAAATAGTTACCTGCTTGAAAAATTGTGACATTTAAACATCGGAAATGACATATTGAACTTCAACCAGTAATCTTTAGTTTGTGAGTCTCTTTTTATCATATAGTACTATCCATAATCATTATCAGCTTTAGAAGCTGTATCTGATACAGCCTTTGATTATGTAACTGTAGGCAAATACAAACTGGCCAAATTGTTAATGCCAATCAAATTGCACATACAGTGGCAGAATTGAAAGAAATAATAAATTGATTAGTATCTACAGATTTTTTAAAATTAATTAGTTCTATTCAAATAAATTTATATACCAAATAAATTATAACTGTTATGCTTAAACTTGAATGTAGGTTCTTAAATATCACCTGACCTTCTAAATAACTGATCATACAAACATTTAATAAAATTATTAGAATTTAGAGTAAATCCATGCTACCATGACTGGCTAAACTTGATCGTTCTTAATTTATGCTGTTAATGACTTGAGTTTTCTAATAATTACTACAGTAGCAAGAAACCTCTGAAGACAATCTTCAGCAAGGCAGTTATAGTTTGATTGGGTGCTTATTTTAATTACTGTAGCTCTAGTTACAATCAATGTATAGCATATGTCTGTGGATCTTAAATATTTTTAAAAATATAATACATATAAAAATCTGATATACTATTAGTGTATAATAGTTATCATCATCAACAACTATCATGTTTTGAAACTAACAGAACAAAAACATACAGATTTTAATATTTGTTATTAATGAATTCATTGAAGCTCATTAAATAACTAAGATATGATTGTTATATAATAGCTAAGCTCTTAATTATGAGTTATGGCAGTGGAAGTGTTTTAAGACCAGTTTTAGTGGAACTCCAATTTACCTTTCATCTGTTGTATCAAACCCCATAATATTATCCGCAAATCTCAGTAGGTTTGAATGAAGATACAAGTCTATTCTGATTTGTTTGTTAATGATGTTTATATTTAGCATAGCTGAAACTGGTCCTATAAGCTGTATATTATAATATTTCGCAATTTAGAATTTGATAACAATTTTATATTTTGGTTAAATAATGAATAAATGGAGGACGCTTAAATGCGCTCTATAATATGATGAAACTGAAATATGTTCTTATATGTTAGTTATGATTTTGCAGGCATAATGTGTTTCCTTCATTATTTGCATCATTTTTTTAGCTTCTTATGTGTTTTATACTTTCATTATAAAAAATATCAGTATGCAATCATTTTCTATAGTGCAGTTATATATTTTATAATAGTAGCAAACCCTTTTTTATAAAATAAAAGCAATTTAGAAAATTTGTTTATTTGTTTCGTTTATTGCTGTGATTAATATTTCTACATAATCTTATGAAAATCGATCTAAAGGATTAATTATTACTTGTTCTTTAGCGTCCTGATTTCAAATATCACTACTGAATCTCTTCACCAGTTAACCAGAGAACTACTATGGGAATTCACCTATGAAAATAGACATCTACTTTCTCCAGGACATTGGTCTACTTTTTAGGGAAAGGTTAAAGATTATATATCTGAATCTATTAAAGATAGAACACTGCTTTTTTTTTTACCCTTTTCCATACTAAATATAAAGTGATCATTATCATAGTTTAGTCCATTACGATAATTATATATCAGACTTTGGAGTGTTATTTGTTTATTTCTTTCCTAGAATTAATCCTCAAGCTCTTATAATTTCCATTCAATTTTTTAAAGAAAGCATTTTACATAAATTGATCACATCTGTAGCGTATATATGAGAGACTGCTTTTGTGCCATCCATAGTAATATTTCATTTACTTGCTTGAGATTAGATAGTTTTTGATTTAAAAAAAATGGACTGCCAGCTGCTCAGAAGGTTGTGATGTTTGAGCACCAAAGAAACTAAACTGACCATATGTTCAATTCCATATTTTTAACCTCAGTTGGAATTGGTCCTGGAATCTCAGTATTTTGAATCTATTGCAGTGTTCACTAAGCAGTGTTTTAATGTACTTACTATATATATCAGCCTATGTATCTAACTTATTCAGTGTTACGTTAATTCATAAATTCCTCATTCGATGCCACCATGGATAGATATTCATTTTACTCTTAATAGTCACCATTTTCAACTTAGTCATCATGGAATGTAAAATTATATTAGGTATAATCTTAAATCATCATCATTTTATACAAAACCATATGTATGAATACATCTAAAAAATGCCATGACCCCAATGCATATCTGGCTGAATGAATAGTCTTCATTTGGCCCAGATCAAACTTCTTATATTATTACCTTTGGTCATAATTTATTCAATATACAAGTAGGAAACTTTTTGCATTTACTCATTTAATAATAATATCTTTAAATAAATATAATATTGATTATCACGAGTCATTTATTACAATATCCTGTGCGGTATATTATCAATTTTAGTCCAGATGTAAATTTTAAATTTAAAGATTAAAATATGCATTTTTATTAAATACAACAATATGATATCCTTAATTTAATTTTAGCCTTAATTTTTGCCTCCATTTATTAGATACTGAACAAAGATGATATGTTGGAAGTTGTGAACTGGGCCAACTGAAGAGTTGCTTCAATGAGAAATGCACATGAACATCATTAGCCTTTGTCAGATGTCTTTATTCATGCATTTGTAGTGTTGTAGAAAGGTTGAATTTTAAAAGTATATGTAATATATTACACATGGGAGAAAAAGAGTATAGAATTGAATTAATATGTGATTGTTTTCAGCAAAAATAAATATATTAATCTTTAACTTTTTTTCTGGGCTACAAGTGATATAGTAAGCTTTAATCTAATAAATGTTTAGTGATAATCATTGATGTATTTATCTGAAGATGTTCTATTGCAAGAAATTTTAATTTAAAATTATATCCAATCAGTGCAAATTAATATAGAAATATTATCAATAGTTATTTGTCCAGTGCATTTGATTCATTATTTTGTTTAACATTAAACTCTCCACCATAGATGTCAAATATGTCTATTACTAGATACAGAATTATAGTCGCTGGCTTTTTAATAGAATTCACTCATTAATACTTGCTTATCAGAATTATTGCTGTGTTGTCTGAAAAATTCTATACCTGTAGTGTTGTTACAACCTATCTCCATATTCACCTTGTAATAAAAAGATATAAGAAATAAATTGTGCATCGGTGCTAAAAAAAAGAAAATTGAATTATATGATAGTGTAATTCCTGATGAATCAAGCCTTCTCTTGCACAAATTGTTCTCAAATGTCAAATAACTGTCACAGGATGACCGCTAATTAAGCAGTAAGTGGACGTCACAGTCCACCATTTTGTCAAAAACAAACATTACCTTAATACAATTAGGAAAGTATATCATAATTTAACATTATTTGAAAGTTATAATTTCTAAAACAATTATGGCATCTATATTGCTTTTTTATTTCACATATTTGAAATTAAGATTATATAAACAATTCTACCATGTTTTACTTTAATCTTAATTAACCCAAATCCATGATCTCTAAAATCTACCATCTTTGCAAAACTTTACTACTTTATACATTTAATGTAAAATATTTATCTCTTTTAGTTCTGTTCTTGTAAACTGTGCCTTTATTTATCTAATAATCTCAAACATAGCATTTCTACTTACAAAGTATTGACAGTCATTATAATAACTGTCATCTCATGATTAATTTCTGACATGATTAGGTTGGTGTGAGACTCCACGACAAGTTTTTCTGGATTACTATGGTTGCAGCTCTTATTAAAACATATTTGTTACATATCTTATAAATATAATATACTTTGAATACATATTTCCATGCAATTTTCATTTATTTAAGCAAAAAAATTTTGACTTTATAACAGTCTTCTTCAATGTTATAAAATATATAAATGCATTATCTAATATATGTAAGAAATTTGATATCAGGCAGTTAAAATATATTTTATAGCTCTAATCAATATTCTTAGCTTTTAATTTATAGTTGAAGCTGTAAGCTTCAAATAATTAAAAATTTGCATGTATATAATATGTATTAATACTTTCAATAAAAAAATATTAAAAGATTTATTAGTGAATTCTTTAGATTTCCAAATTTTTTGGTCACTTTTAATTTTTATAGAAAATGATTATGTTATATAAAGAATTGTAATCTTTTTAAGGCACATTTTATTGTATTTTTTGTACAACAGTAATTGTCATACTAAAATATTTTCTATAATTTCATTCAACTAATTCTAGTTTGAATCTACTATCTTTAGGGTAATGATAAATTCTTAGAATATGTTATAACCTGAGGGTTGAATATCCCATCCTCAAAAATTGAGCTGTTCTTTTTTATCAAATGAATCACAAATAGGATAAGTTACCTAATCTCCCGATTGATTGTATATATAACTAGAAGCTTTGTGTGGATGATTTTGATCAGCAAAAAGTCCACTGAATATCATAGACAGATATTCTTGGGTTAAGTCTAATCTTTAATTTCTTAATATTGGTATAAATATAGTCCTTCCATGTTTAAAATAACCTCCAAATAAGCTTAGCAGCAGACCCTTGTAAACAAATATGTCCATTCCAACTCTAAGAAAAAAAAAAAGATAATAAGATAAAAAAATAAATTAATATCATACTAGGGATGTGTTTTGCATAATTATATAAGCACTCTTTGAACCACAAATGTGACTATATGTATGGTTCATTATTCTACTTATTTGATATTTTGTGATGTTGCCTTTAACTTCTTGTGTGGAAATTTTTATTTTTCATATAGTTCAGCATGATGTCTAATTGTTTTCAAATGTATTCTATGTTCTGTCACATCTTCCACATGCAATCATTTTTGCACTTCTTTAAAATATCTTTGAGATAATCTCTTTAACATAAATAGGGTCTGTCTCTCTTATGAAAGCCATGCTCAAATTTACCATGAAATTCTTTGTAGGATGAATTATATTCTTTGTTTATTCACCTGTTCAATCCAATGAAGTTTTGATTTTCAATAGTGATTTTGTTGAATCACTTCTAGTAAGTTAAACAAGATATATATTAGTCTTATGGTCCTACCATTATATTTAAAGAAAAATTATGGAGAACCCTTTAATGAAATTTTTCTAAGGTCTTTATATTATGTCAATAAGTTTCTTAATTTCTGTAGAAAATATAGTTGTAAAAATATTTATACTCAGTCTCTGCCTGGTTTCATTTAATATATATTCGATATCTAAGCATCTATTGGATGTCAATAGTGTAAGTACTTTTAATTGATTCGTACTATTAAACGTATATGAAATGTTCATAAGCTGATTAGGACTGCAAAGATTCCAAAATATCTGTCTACACTTTCTAATTAATATAAAACCAACATTTTTATGCACACTAATATTTAATTCATAAAGATTCTCAATATTTTTTTTTATTTATAACATACCATATATACATAAATGTTCATAGGCAGAAAGATGAGTCCATAACACATTTCTGCATGCATAATTTAATATGATATCATATACCAATGGAGTTTTGTTTAAATAAAAGGAATGTAACAGCTATGATGGTTAAATACTTAAATAATGCATAGTTAATTCAAGGTGTCATATTTTTGTAGAGTATTAAGTCTTAATAAAACAATTGTGAATTGCCAAGTTTTATTCATGATATTCCTAGCTAAGAATTTGAGAGAATATAAGTATGTATTAAACCATTTCTTATTAATTTTTTTGAGTACATTGTATTTTTATTGTTAAAATAATGAAACAGTGTGCAAGCCACACACTTCCAAGGGTATGAGAAATTACAGGTGCATAATATGAATGAAAATATTTAACATTTTTTAAGCAAATGCTTTAGCTTAATTGTGTACTTGTGAAACATAAACAACCTTAGGAATGCAAATATCTTCAGAATAGGTATTGCACCTGGGTTCAAATTTTAACTTGAACCTACTTATGTTGAAGATTTAGATTGGAAGTGGAGTGTGTAGAAAATTTAAAAGAAATTCTAACCATGAGTGAAGAATACAAAGATTTGGGTATTTGCAAGCAGAGTTGTCCTTAGGTACTCAGAAAGATAAATTAACTTGTTTAAATCACTAAATGAAATGCTCACAAGAGATCTAATATTATATTGATCCATTAAATCAGCATACTCAAAAATTACACTTCATGACCATGTGCAAAAATCCCTTTTCACAGCTTATATTGTGAAAAGGAATTTTTGCACATATGGTAATGACACAAACAACAGTATTGTGGTTGGTATGTCATTGAGAATTAGAATTTAATGTTGTTATACATTTTACCTGTAAAATAAGCTTCCTTTGTAGATGGACAGCATGCTGTCCTAATTGATGAAATTCGAGGATGAGTCCCAGTGTATTCTTTGATCATAAACATGAGCTTGTTAAAAGTTATAGTAACTAGTCACATTTATGAGCTATAGAAAGAAAGTATTCTACCAAGTATAATATACAAAATGTGAATTTTCATGACAAGATATAGCATTTTTTGGGCAGAATACTTTCATTTTTCTGCTTGTCTACTATGACTTGGCTTAAATAATAATTTTGTTTTAGACAGATTGAACAGAATGCCATGAAATGGTGAAGTTACCTGAAAAAATGATATCTTATGACCAGTGAACAATTGCACATCACTGATTTGCAAAATTGTATTATGGATCCATTCAAGATTTGGATTTGGTTAACAATATGCAGAACAGAGGGTTTTTTGGCAACTAAAAATTATCAAGATATTGTCAACAAAGGGTTTGGTTTGGGTAGTAAGTCCAAGATGTGGAATGAATAAACCCATGAATTGTTTAATTTCATTAATTATAAAAGGTCTATGCAAATTACAAATAATCTTGTGAAATATTGGACTGTGAATAGACACTTAATTATTTAGTTTAATTGACCTGTCAGTGAGATAATTTTGTATAACAGTTACCAGATATCTTAGTTCAGATAGAAGTTTATGTACTCCACTAAACAGACATTTTCAACTCATTTCAACTTGGGCATGTGGTAATCTATTCTTCGGCAAACAAAGTTGATTCTTGAACTAAAAGAAAAACATGGGATGCATAAAGACCTGTTACTGTGTAATACAAAGTAGAATATTTGAGTAAAATGAGGTCATTTAGTCTTTACGAAACATGTTGGTAGAAAGTTTTTGATGTTTGAGTATGCTTAAACATAATTGATTAAAGCATTGTTGAAGGGTAGAAATAGTGATATGGTCAAGCATTTGTAGACATTGGCCAGAATAAGATCAACTAAATAGGTATGGATTTTAAGATAGACAATCTCCTTAAATATTTGCTGCTTTGTAATATAATTTTCTTAGGGAAGTTAGATTCCATAGTGAATGATGAGGTGGTAGTGACCGATTGCTTCTAAATTAGAATTTAGATTCTTGAGAAATTCCATGTTGACTTTTGTGCTTGTAAGAAAGATGTCTTTCTCATAAAATGAGAATGCCTAAAGTATAAAGTTGAGATCCAGTTTGTATAATTTACAATGATTTTTACAAGCTTTGAAAGATTTGCTATTATTTTTCTTAGTCCAAAAGCTGTAATATTCTGATTATAAAGTGTTACCAGCTGTTTTACTTCATTTTGTAGTTTGCAGAGAAGATATTTTGCATCATACAAATGTGACATAGCTTGAAGAGTGGAATTAGTGTCATCAATATGTACCTTTATATGGTCATTTTAACCATAGTCTGTTAATCAATGCAATAGCTGTTTAAAATTTTTTTTGAAGACAGCCAGGTTTCAATTGAAGAATAGTGTTGCTGCCAATAATAATAATGATTTGCAATAATTATATTAGAAAAATCATTAAACCGTTTAATTTAAATTCCAAGGAAACCCATTGCTTAATAATAAACTTATAGACATTTTGAAATCTATTTAGCTTTAGTCATACAAGAATGGTCAGAAAATGACAAACAGGGTAGCTGAATTAAAATCTTGAAATTGGGTTGCAAAAAGAAATCATTGAGGGATAGTCTTTGCTCCACAAGAAACAATATCTGGAAGATAAAGTCATGACAATGTATAACACGCCAAATTGATTAAGTTTGATATATTATAAAGACAGTAGTTCATTGTAACAGCAGTTAATGTCGCCACATAAAATTATTATGCCGGACCTATCTGATTTTTTTTGAATGATGATAACAGTACAGATTATATCTTTTGCTTTTTGGCTTGAGTATATTGTTATGAGATAAAATTGTAGTTGATAAATAAAGGAATGTACAGTTCAATTAACAGTTATGTATACCATATTTAATTGAATTTAATAGTATTTGTGCACTTATTCAAACTTTGATATCTTGAACCTGTTTGATGATTGATTTATGAGTAAATATATAGTTCCTATTTAAAGCATTAATGATAGGTGGTTGAATTGACTATGAGATCCGTGTTTCTGTTAGTACAAATATATCATTATAGTGATTGTCTAAATATTTTATCAATTGTGACATTTTTTCATTTGAGTTTAGACCTTGCACATTGATTGTGACAATGTTTATGTTGTGCATATTATGTGTTTGAAGTATGAGAATGATATTTTTTGCAGCATGTTTAATGATCAAACAGGCATCTTGGCTAATATTTCTATAATATTAAAAGCAGATAGAAACCAGTCCCTACCTTGGGTGAAAGTGGTGTAGTGAAAATTACAATGGAGAAGTATTATTCGTTAAATTGCTAATCTTTAGTCTAATAAGTGACTACTAAAAATTATTAAAGTATCTTGTCTCTTTTACTGATCTTGGAAGCAGATATGGTAATTTAATATTTACCTTAGATCTAGGTTTTTGCATTAAGTATGAAAACTTTTCTGTGCAGATGGTTTCTTAGTGGAAGTCTTTAGTTGGTTCCTGTATATCGATTTTAGATCAGTCAAATGAATTCTTGGAATTGGAAATCTATAACTGGCTAGAGAACTTCGATTTCTGCAATTATAGGTTCATAAGTTATATTAGGGATAATGCCTTTAGTTTGCTTGGCTTATTTACCCTGACTTATCAATCTACATGTAAATACTGCCACTGGATTGCACTAAATTAGCAGAATTTATCCTGATATCTGAAATGGAGTAATAAATCCTAGCTAATCTTTACTTATTGCTACATGGATGATAAAATTTGTCAACCATGTCATATTTGCTGCAATCATCCATACCATGCAGATGCAATATGATTCATTGTGGAACATTTAAAGCAAGGGATTGGGTAGCCCCTAACGCTGATAGTAATTGGGATGAAACTCATAATAAAGTTACACTGATGAAGTTTATGTAGTGAATGATTGCTTCATTTTAATGGTGGCTTTTCATGAGTTTGTGGGAATGTCAAATATTATATTAGATATCAGTTCTCTTGATATGTTGAGTACCTGAACTGCATTTGCAATGTGGAGCATTCATAATATGGTCATGTACAAGAGAACACACATCTTTAGTGACAATAAATCTTTTTAAAGTGCTTAATAGCATTTTCTTCCTCATATTGCTGTTTGGTGAAATATTTTATTTTTATGACTCCAATTATGAAGATTCTTATTGATTAAATGATTTTAGTCATATTTATGCAACTGCAGTAAATAATTAGATAGTGATAGGCATGAACTTCCCAAATAAAGAGAGTTTTTGTTTTATTAATTATGCTATTAATCTTGTAAATGTTAAAATTCAATAAATTTTATATTATTATTGCTATCTTTAGGTTCTTGGCGGGGGGGGGGGGGATTTTAGTGCTCCAGCTTTAAGGTATTTGCTTATTGTTTGTTGAATCTCTGTGGAGTCAAACAAATCTGAGACAACTATTGGCAAGACAAGATAATTTAGATATATAATTTATGTTGTTCATGACAAACAACACAAATACACCTTTTTTTTGTCTGTGTAATCTTCATTTGTTCACTCCAAGTTGCATTTTGTGTGAAAGTAGCATTTTACTTGGGAGTTATAGTCAGTGATTTAAGTCCTGATATTTTTAGTTTTACTATTGTTTAACATTCCTTTTTTTTCAAGTAGTATTTTAAAATTTTCTTATGATTTACACAAAATATCAATATTTGTTATTGTATACTTATAGAACAAGGCAAAACTCTCCATACAGTAGTGCCACACTGTGCAAACCAGAGTAATCAATGGATGCCAGAAAGCTTGTGCATAAAATTCCTATCCAGTGCCTACTCATCCAATATCCCCAGACTAGTTTCTGGCATGTGATACTATTGTATGGAGAGTTTTGCCTTGTTTAATAACAATTATATGCTAATATAAAAGATAGTGATCATGTGATGTGTACTTATAGCATATACTGTACTGAGCTAAGGTGTTCAATCGTTTACTTGGAAAAATCATCATTTGATTGTGAAATCTTTGTTCTTTGTTTTTGATACCCACATTTCATGCTGGCATTAGGAAAATTGGAATGTTTTAATTTTGTGATTTTTATTGACATTTTCATTAACAATATTAGCCATTTTTTTCAACCATTGTTGATAGTCGTGTAATATTTTGAATTGTAAATTGTAAAGATTTCAAAACTAAATATATTGTTTTACCCTACTACTAAGTTTGACATATCTCCATGGCAGCCATGTTGAATGACATTTTATGCACATAAATGCTAAAAATTTGAAAGTTGAATAAATTTTGAGGGCGAGATTTTTGCTATTTTTTGAATTTGTAAGAATGTATTTATTATTAAGTATACTATTGTCTTTATTTCTACATAAAGTCTATTTATGGTTCTGTTTTGTATTATTATTGGTTGTACAATTGTGCATATAATTATGACTAACAATTGATCTTGTGTAATCCACTGCTGTAATAGGCTATGACTTGAATAAGCTTTCATTTCTGGTACTTGAAGTTACAATAATTCCTTTTCCACCGTTATTTTGTCTTCAAGTCAGTGGATATATAATTCAAGCAGTTAAGGTTTTAACACATCTTAGTTCTGACACCGGATTAGTCATTATATTTTCATGATTTAAATCAAATGCTAACTTCAGGCATTTTTGACCTTTCAAGAAAAAGCTAAAAAGATAGTAAAATCAGAGCAGTATATGCAAGCAATTCCATATCATATGATTTGGTACCTATAACATCATTTGTCAACACCAGAAATGCCTAAAGTTAGTTTAGAACCAAAGTTACTAAGGTATATAATAACAGATCTAATATCAGACATATATAGCTATAAAACTAATTAAGGTAGATTCAGTATCTCAGGTGCATGAATTTTTCAATCCATTACTTTGCAAGATAAAACATGAATATGGAGTGAAGAACAATGTAAGCTCAATGCTTTTTACTAGAAGATATGGATGACTGCTTGAACTGCCATTTACTGTTTAATGATTTATGTATTGTTTGTATTTTGGTTTCTGACGTTGAAAGATAGATGTCACTTGTTGTAATTAAATAACAGTCTGTACAAAATTTTGTTTCATATCTCTTAACCATTCTTCACTGCAACATATAGCGACCACTTTCCTAAGCCTAATCCTGCTCATCTTCTATTTTTAAAATCTAAGAATTGCTTTTACCATTACTAGTACTTTCCTATTATTGTTGTTAACATCATTTTTTACATGAACTTGCTGAAGGTCTAATAATGTCAGAAGCTGTGTTATTCATACATAGCTCCACTACTTTAATATTCAAAATAATGTCAATAACTATTTGTCTCAGCTTCTTTATTTATAGAAATTTTATTCATATTAATTTTTTTTGTTTGTTTGTTTGTTTCATAATCATGATTGTTGATAAAAAAATTTAAAAAAAAAAAAGGAATCCAGAAAGCTTTTCAAATAGATTAAGACTGAAAACAAACCATGTTAACTTCATTGAATGGTGTACTTTTAGTTAATTTATATATATATATTTAAATAGTATTTTAACTTGTATTTGTTCTGATGATGTAATTAGTGTTTCTTTTTTTTTTGTTATTGTTAATGTGTTTTTGTACTTAAACAGAAATGATTTCTAATCATTTATATCAAACAGTATTATTTAATTTTTATACATGAGGATTAAATAAAACAATAAATGTTATACTTCCTTTTGACTCTTTAAATACAATCTTTCATGAAATATATGTTTTTCAATAAGAAATATGATAAGACTGGAAATATTTTTCAATAACTAAAGGTTTAATCCTAATCTTAACAACATGAAAACAATTTGAGTATAACATTTTATGAAATAGACTGAAACGCAATTCTATCCCTTATTATTTAAGGGTAACCTTTGATCATAGCGTAATGTATTTTCTTATATCCGAGTGAGATCAAAATTAAGTTTCTTAGAAAGCGGTTTCACCTCACTCAGGATTGTAATGCAGCTGTACTCCTATTAGCATATTCTGCTAACCAATATTGTTACCCTGTTTGGAGAAAACATTCTCACACCAAACTTTTGAATATTCAATTAAACATTGCCATGAAGAATATTACTGATATACCATATCTGTTTCTTTGCAGTGGGTTCTTGTTCATTCATATATTTCTTCCCAAATATCAAAACAAAAATTGTTTAACAGAAAATGTATAAAAAGCTGTTAAGCAAATTGGACTTGACAACTCAAAATAAAGTTTTGTCATCTAAATCCATCTCATTTACAATTAAAGAATTAGGGTACAAAAAATAGAAGTCTTATAAAATTCCCCCAAAATTTCTTATTCCAGATCCAATAATAACGTCAGCTGGTTTGATCTTAAATATCATGGGAGTTTTATCAACAGATGCATGATAGCCCATAGTTGCATTCAGCTGTTTAATAAATGGAATTTAGTAGTTATGTTGGAATGGCAAAATAGACCATGAACCATATAGTTAATAAATGTTGAATCTATGGCTACAAACACAAAATTGAAGAACTTGTTAAAATCATTAATGAATCTATCCTTTGCTTGGATTCTTTATTAGCACTTTTATGATATTTTCTTACTAGTTAAACTGTCTAAAGAAATAAATATGTATATTAAATAAATAAATAATAATGCTTTTTATTAAGATGTTTCTGACAGTTATGACTATCTTGCAATCTTCAAAGTTTTTTTTTTTTTTGTAAACATTTATGTATGTACATATTTTATTTTTCTAAACATTTTTATGATTTATTTACACACACACACACATATAATCTTATGACTTTTTTTTTTTTTGCAAATATTTATATACATATATATTTTATTTTTTCATATGTGTTTTTTAAATTTGTTTTTGTTTCTAAATCTGTTTATTTTACATGGTCATATATGTGTACAATATCTCTATTCACAGAACAACCAAATAAAATATATTAATTAAGATAATTCATAAGCTATTTAATGAATTATATTTCTGTAGTGTAATTTTCACTCTCACACAAAGTAGGGACAGGTTTCTATCTGCATTTAACAGCTTATGGAGTAGTGTAATTATAAACACTATGGAAGTATTATTCATTAAGTGGATAATATCTAGTCTAATGAATGACTAATAAAAATGATTAACATATTTCCATCAAGTCGTTAGTGTCAAAGTTGGGAGGGCAGTAAGTTTGTCACTTATGAGTTAAACTGTAGTAATTGGCTTTCTATATATACTGAACAATGACAAAGATTTGTGTATGAGATTGTGATCTGGGCCAATTGATGAGTGCTGTTTCACAAAACGTGCATTTTGGGGATTGTACATCCTTTTCATATTTTTGGTCATATGTTTATGATTGCACTCGTCCACGAGGTCTTAAAAGTAAATAGAAATCAGTTCCTACCTTGTGTGAGAGTAGAACAGTGAAAATTATGCTACAAAAATATTATTCATTAAGTGAATAATATCTAGTGTAATGAATGACTAATAAAAATTATTAATTCATAAGCTACATTCCTAAAGAATTATTTCAATAAACTTGTAAATAATGCCAAAGTTTGCTATATCATTGCCAATTTGTCAGATAAAAAATGATCTGACACAAAATAGGTTGGTATTGATATATATCTGCAAGTTCATTTAAATAATTCTTTAGAAATCTAGCTTGTGAATTATTTTAGTAACATATTAACACTTATTTGTTGCGAAAATAAGTTTATATTATTAATGTTACATAATTGGCAAGTCTTAAAATTATTTACATGGTTTTTTAAAAATCATTTTATGTATAGTACACACATCTTTTTGTTTTTATTTTTTAAAATCTTCCATGTATAAATTTTTAGTTTTTAATAGCTTGATTTTTATATATTGAGTTGTAATGTAACATTTAAATTTTATTGAAATTATATTTAACATCTATTTTTTTTTTTTTTTTTGAATAGGTTATGACACATATACTGGACTTGTAAAGATCTCCATTTATCTTCTTAATAAATTGAAGAACAAACATAATTAAATTGTGTTTTTGGTAAAGACAGTTATTTTTAGTATCAAAGAGCTTAACTTACACGTGTACGTGTTTAACATTATAATGTTCAGTAGCCATTTTGAAAAATTCATTAAATATCACAAATTATCATATAAATTGTTAAAAAAATTTGGGTTGGATTTTGCTGATTACTTTCCATAGTAAAGAAGTTCTTATAGCAGTTGTCAAGTTACTTTCATTTCATTGCACAAAAGTTGGTTTCAGGTAGAGGTGACTTGAGTTATGCTTTTTGTGAATTTCTCATCCAACTAGATATTATCTTGCATATAGATGATACTTTGAAACAGTCAAATGAAATGAGCACATTAGTTGGGAGAAAACTACTTTTGTTTCAGAATTAAAATTTCAGAGACTGACAAACGATTTTACATTAGATGTTAAACCATGAAGAGATTCTCAAAATGAAAGTAAACAATGTGAGTTTTTTATAACCTTTGTTATGGATATATAAAACTATGATTTCTTTGTACTATAAAAAAACATCTATTTTAAATTTTTGGATTATATAAATGTTTGTTAACCATATCCTTTATAACAGTTTAACACAGCAGTAAAGAAATAGATTCCAGAGTTAGAAAACCTTGGATTGAACCACAACCTGATGCTTATATATTATCTGACCTAAATGATGAACCATTCAATTTTTTATTTTTTTTGCTCTTTATTTATTTTTTCAAGTATGATAGATTCCCAGAAAAGTTGAAATAAAAATTGACTTTTGGCTATATAAGATAATTAATGCTATAGCATAGCATTGTCTTTTAAGAAACAGAAAGTTTGTCTTTCCAAAGTAAATTTTCTTATTTTAAATAGTAAATTCTGCTCTGATGTTATAATTATGTCATCAAAACATAGTTTGCAAAGAGAAGGATATTCCAAAAAGAAAAGGATATATAAAAATCACAGTTTAGATATAAAATTAGAGGCCATAAATAGGAAAAAAAATGGTGAACGGATTTCTGACATTTCTCGGAGTCTTGGAATTGCTGATTCAACAGTTCATGCTTTCTTGAAGAGGGCAAAGGTTTTAGAAGCGAAAGCTACTATGAAGCAGCATTCTGGACAGAAGTTGCATTTTCAAAGAGATAATGTCATGGAGACAATGGAAAAACAATTAGCTATTTGGGTAAAACGTCTTAACGAACTAAATATGCCTACAACTATAAATGTTGTCCAAGAAAAGGCTTTATCATTATATGTTGATATTTGCAAAAAAGTTGGTAAAAAAGATGGGAAAAAAGTTAAGGATTTTGTGTCATCACAGGCATGGTTTTACCGTTTTCAAAAGCGGTTTGGGTTCAAGGACATTATGTTTCAAAAAAAGAATACTGGAATGAACATAAATGCAGCTCTAGCTTGTCTTGCTGAGGTAAAGCTTATGATTGAAGAGAAACAGTACAGTCCAAAACAAATTTTTAATGCTGCTGAAATGGGACTGTATTGGAAACGAATGCCATCCAGCACTTATATTTCTCAAAGAGAAAAAAATGTGCCTGGTTTTAAAGCATCAAAAGATCGTGCAACTTTGCTTATTGGTGGAAATGCAGATGGTGATAAAAAATTGAAACCACTATTAGTTTACAGGAATGAAAATCCCCGAGCACTGAAGAATATTGCTAAATCTTTATTACCAGTAATATGGAAGTCAAATAAAAAAGCTTTGGTTACAAGACAAATTTTTTGCGATTGGTTTCTTGATTATTTTGTCCCTGAAGCAAAAAAATATTGTGAAAAAGAAAATCTAGATTTTAAAATAATACTAATTTTGGGCAATGCCAAACCTTATGATATTGATTTTGTTAGTCTGTGCACCAATGTTAAGGTCATGTTTTTGCCACCTAACTCTGCATCTGTTCTTCAACCAATGGAACAAGGAGTCATTATGGTTTTGAAAGCTTATTATTTACAGTTAATGTTCCAAAAATTAATTGACGATGCAGATGTAAATAGTGATAACTCTGTGGAAATATTTTGGAAGAATTTTAATATTTTCGACTTCATTAAACTTCTCAGTGAAGCTTGGGAGCTTATAACACCCCAGTTAATGAATGAATGCTGGAAGAATTTATATCCAAATGCTCTCTATACCTTTGAAGAAATTGACATTAATAGTCTGAATATACAAATTGCAACTCTTGCAGGAAGGGCAGGGTTTCTGCAAGTGGATAAAACGGAAGTCAAAGAATTTCTGCAATCTCATACTGTGCCATTAACAAATGAAGATTTAGAAGAATTAATTCAGCAAACAATGGAAGAAGAAAGAGCTGAGGAAGATGAAAATGAATATGAAAGAGAAATAAAGATAGGGTTGACAGTCCAGGGCTTACAACTAGCTATTGCCAAAGCCAATGATGCAGTAAGTTATTTTAAAGAAAATGATCCATTTTATGAACGTGCATCAGAATTTGAAGATGGAATAAAAAACTTGTTATCATCATATCATGAAATTTTATCTCGAAAATTGCATGCTGTAAAGCAGACATTGTTAAATCCCTTCTTAAAGCAATTATAGTTTTTAGTATTATATAATATATAAATAACTATCTAATTAAATGAAATTTCCAGTTTTGTAAATTTTACATTAGTTTTATGTATGCTTTGTTTAGTAAATATATACATGTATAATAAAAAATATGCATATAATATAAAATGTAAAATATGCATATAATATAAAATTTTTCTCACCTCATCCTTTTTTAAATTTTTGAGAAAAAAAGGTATTTAATTTCTCCCTGTGATTTCCTGAAGGTTTGTGATAATGGTATATTAGTTGTATTTATATATTGGACTATTTCCTTCATTTGATATTAAGTATTGAATGTCTTGAGAAAAATTTATCTTTATTTAAATATTCCAATTACATTCAAATGTTAGTAATAGAATCAGGTTAGCATATGCACAACATTTCGAGAGGTATTATTCTCTCTTTTTTAAGTGTTGCTGGCCTGATCAGTGACAGTATTAGCATGGGAATCGAACCAGGACCCTTATATTCATGAGTATTAAATTTTAAGGATAATGTGCTCAGTTAATTAGTGTTACTTTAAAATTCAATTACTCAAAAAATCCAAGGGTCCAGATTCAATTCCCATGCTAGTACTGTCACTGATTAGGACAGCAACACCTGAAGAAAAGAGGAGAATAATACCTCTTGAAACAGTGTGCATTGTATGCTATTATACTAGCAGGTGAATGTAATTTAATATTTAAACGAAGTTAAATTTTTCTAAAGATATTTAATAGCTTAATATCAGGTGGTGGAAATAGTTCAGTAAATTTTTTAATAAAATTTTTGCTACATACATTAGATGCTAAATGCTTTATATGGAGGATCATATTTTGTCACTTTTAAAAGTACATATGCTGAATTATATTCATCAGCTTTTCTATTTCTGAATGTTTTTTTATAAAATTAATTTGTGAAAATAATGATTCACGTGTATAAGTAGAGGGAAAATGATAATACAGCTGTTGCTAGTGCTTTTAAACAATTGAAGCTTCCAGGAAAGGCATTTCAAGTTTTTAATATTTCTTCTTCAGCATTTTTTTTATTACAACTAGTAATAGATCATTTCCGAGTCATTTCTCAAATCAACAAACTTTTTTTTCCAAATAATTCTGGATTGAAAACCATTTAATTACAATTTTATATCAATTTGAATTCAATCACTTGACAATTTTCAAATTGAATCTATTTGCTGATGTTAAGTCTGTATGTAAAATAAATTTGGATATTTCTTGAAATTGCCTGAACTGTGGTACGTCTTAAAGAAAATGTGTTGATCATTGACTGATTTACAATAGAAAAAAACTGATGATCTTGATATGATGAGTTTATTTTGTTTAACAGTTCCAGGAGTTTCTATTTATTTTTAAAGCATGGTGCAGATTTAAAATTAATAACTCATGTTACAGGGCTTATACTATCTGCGAATATCTTGAAACAAGCATTGTCACATAAAACCTACTGATGTACAATGCAATGAAAACACAGATCGGCATGTCTAATACATTTGGTAAATGAATTGACAAAGCCATTTTCCTATTCAGTTATACTGCTATCACTATCAATTTTTACTGACATAATTTTGTAAGTATTTGTTTTTCAGTAAATGTATCTAACACTGTGTGGTATTTATAATCTTTTGTTGCCATTGTAAATGATGATAAATTGATTAATTCTTTCTTGATATTGTTCCCAATGTAATAACTAATAAAAATGGTTAAATAACCTGATCCATTTACATCAGAAGTCTGATCAAAACAAAGAGAAATTAAATTGGAAATTTTATATCTATTTTTTGATGATGGATTACTTTTTTAACCATTTCCAAGATTCTATCTTTTATCATATTTCTAGCGAAAAATATATATTTTATTCTTTTAAAAATTTTTTCTTTGTTTTCAAAATCTTCAAAAAGAAATGGTGCATATTTTAATCATGCTTATTTTAGATATTTACCATCATCAAAAGTTTCCAGTATATGGAAATTACATTTAAGATAATTTAACTAGTAATAGATATATTTGATTGATTGCTGATATATTTAAATAGGAATATTGATTGATTATTTATTTTTAATAATCTTTGCAATAAATTCTTTTTGTTCTTTAATACATTTCCTTATTTAAAATACATTTTAATGAGATGGAAGAAGGGTGATCATGAATATTTCAAATAATGAACTTTAATAAAAAGTGTAAATGATTATATTTAAGTAAAGTGTTAAAAATATGTAAATAATATATATATATAACATAAAAGAGCATGAGCAACCTGAACTGATCACTCTGAGAAATGAACCAGCTAACTCAGAAGAGCAACTAAAATATAATTAATCATGTTAACCAGCATTATCAATAAGTGAAAGTAAAAATAAGTACTATTCAAAAGAAATAATCATCTTTCATCATGAATGATTAGCAATCAAAAATAAGTCAATACAATAAATCAACAGTCCATCTTGTGGCTGGATTTGAACAATAAAAAAATATAAATCAACAATCTGATGACTGGATTGGAAATGAGTCTTGTAGACCAGGCTAACTATTGTACCTTTGCCAGCTTGGGAAATTATTTAAACCTTAATTTGGATGCACCAATTTAGTGCTCATCCATCAGAATACATAATCATAAAAACAATAATAATAGGATATTAAAACATGGTGATCACCATCAATGCTCTGGCCACATAGTGCCATTAATGCTCTAACCAATTATAAACTTCATTTCTAATAAGACTAAACTAAAATAAAATGTAGTGCAGTGACTTTGAAGAATGCCAAAACAGGACCCTTGTCAACTGAATGCCCCTAAAGCACTAAATACATTCTCATGCTCAAATCTAGCTCAGGGAACATAAGCTCTATTACTGTTATGGTGACCAAGAGATGATGCAATACAATTTTTAAACTGAATAAGTTTATTAATATAAAAAATGAAGTTAAGGTCTTTAGAATATGTCTCTACAATTAAAAGCCTTCTGTGATTTACATATATGTGATTAATATAAAATTCAAGTTATTACATGGTGGTTTACATATATATGGGAACAGACCTGATTTATAATATACAATTAATATATTTCAATTGATATTCAATAATGACAAACAATGATTAAATTTTACATATGTATCCTATTTGGCAAGCATTGATATATATACACACAAATATACAGTACAATTGATTTATATTACAACTGTTATATAAAATAATAAATCCATGATTAAACTTTTCAGTTGTATAAAAAAATACTATAAATGATTAAAATTTTATATATGTGTGTGTGTGTGCATTCACACAATGGTGTTTACATCATATTTTACCTAAAAGTATATTCAAAATATGCTTTTCATAATTCTTTGGTTAATATTAAGAGTATATAAAATTCATATGTGCATGTGTAATATATATAATATAATTTGAATAAGCTATTAAACTATTACAGCTTTCTTCTTTTTTTAAAAAAAAAAATATAGTCAATTTTTGACAGGTTAGAAAAGTTCTTTTTTTTTTTAATCAGGTAATTGTTTTGATTGATTGCTTGACAGTTAATAAAATTTCAAATCCTCTCAAGCATATTTCTTTTTTTATTGAAAGTTTATTTAAGTTTTTTTCTCATTGAAAATAAATTCAGGTTTTAACTGATTATTATTAATTATAACGTTTAGAATTGTCTTAAAATATAAATTTCAAAATGTCTTTGTTTTACAATAAATGATTTAAAAATAATATTCTCACTTTCAGAATATCATTTTTTAAATGAACCATAAAAAGTAAACTTAATTAAAATTTCATTTATATTTTATATAATGCTATTATAGGTTGCCTTTAACTAATCATAACATCTTTACTTTAAATATTAGAAATTTTAAAACAACTCACTTGTATATACATTATCTGTGTTTCTCTACATATAGATAAACAGCAGCATATATTTACCATTTTTTCAAGCTTTCTCTTGGTAAGCTTGTTTTTTTTTTGTGATTGTCATCATCATCAGAAAAGTATAGTCCAGGCAATTGTCAGCATCAGGAAGAGGTACAATTCAGATGATTTGTTGGCATGCCATGAGTTCCCTTCTGTTCAGGATTGGAAAGGTGTCTTCTAGAACATATTTAAGCAGCTAGTTGACCCATTTGAAATGACCCTGGCCTCATGAATCAAAACTACAGCAAATTATAGGGTATCTACTGGATTTGTACTCCCTTGAGATTTTTATAGGAGCTCTATATAACTCTGCTAACTATTCTGCTTCTCAAAAATATTATTAGCCAAGCCTTGTGGCCAACTCTTGCAAAATATATTTAGCCAAGACTTCTCAAAAATTAGGAACCATACTGTCAAATCAATAAGCCAGACTGAAATAACCTTTTTATCAATTCTTATATTATTGGATTGGGGTGATAACAACACATTACAGACTATTTTCAATCTGTCTAATCATGATTAAAAACAATTTTAAATCAAAAACTACTTTTAGATAATTACTAAAGTATCATCTACATGTTTTTACTCTTTTCAAATCACTAATCCTTTTTCATAAGCAAGTTTGAAGTTTTATCAAGGTGTATTATCAAAGATTTTTAAAAATAGATAATTTAGCAATTATTTAAAAGAGTTCAAAAATACATAATAGAAATTTTTACAATTATCAGAAACATGCTTGTTTTTAAATTTCAAAATCAGAATTACAAATAATATTTATTAGACCTTATTAACTTTAGTTATAACAAAATTTTATTTTAAATCCAGAATTATTTGATTCTCTTACTATGCTTATTTTATTCCAGGAAAGTAGAAAATATCTACTAAAATTTTTGTCTGTTTACTTTTCCTTTACTTTATATATATATGTGTGTGTGTGTGTGCACCCACACAACTATGTTCCTCGGTGCCATGTAACCCAACCAGTTACAATATATATTTTAATTTAATTTTTTTTTTTCATTTTTCCAAATTGTAATGTATATGTTAATATAAAAAGCGGATGTTGGATATTTTATTTATTATGCTGAAGTGCCAATTACACCATTAGTTTTTTTTTTTTTAGGGGGGGGGGATATTTGATTTTAAATAGATTTACAGTTGCTAAGTTTTTTTTTTTTTTTGGTTCTCATTACCATCTATAATAAGGATTCCAAAATGTGTACCATATACTGGAGATATTAAAATAACTAATAAAAAAAAAGATTTGTTTTTTAATCATATTACCTATTACTCTAAGAAAAAAAACTTTATTCTATGATGTTTATTTCCATATAGGAAGTAAACTTTTCAAATTAGCAGTATTAAAAATTAATTTATTTTTAAAAAAATCATGCCTTTGCAAAAGATATAAAAATCATGTAAAATTCCTATTATAGGTGTAAAAAAAATTTTGACACTGCATCAAAATAAGCCTATATTATTTATAAACATGAAAAGCATGGTGTGGGAGAAAAACTCATTTTTGGTAATAAATGTGGATATAAAGCTGTTTGGTTTGGGTTCAAAACAATAGAATAATTACATTTTTAAGCCATTACCTTGAATAAAAAAATTGAAGTAAAGGGTCTATTGAATGGAAAACAGTACTGAACAGACATTTTCTTCTACAAATGGAATTTAATTTCATTGAAATTTACTGGTGTTTGATATTACTGATCTCTTCCATTGTAATTTATGATAACGAATTATTACTATTGTAATTTAATGTATAAACGAGAAACAGTCAGTGTATCATAATAAAGCTGTAATAATAAAACCAGTTGTAAATAAATAATTTTGGTTTGTTGATAAAATATAACATATAGAAGTGAAGAGAGAATATTGTCAGAAATACCACTGGCTTAATTATTAACTGTAAAAAGATATTTCTGATAGAAAACAAAAACCATGATTAATCCTTTAATAGGATTTACTCCAGAGTGGGTTTTTTTTATGTATGTGTATCCTGACTCATTACTTGTATTTTATTAAGCAAGTAGTTTTAAATTGTCAGTATTTTTTGTATAATTAATAGCAAAAATCTCGATGTTTTTGAATGATGAAATAAAATTTTATTTAAAAAATTACTTTAGTAATTTATTATTTAAGTGTAATTGTTTATCTAACATTAAAAACACATATAAAAATGTACTTATAAGAAGAAATGAAATTAAAAATTAATATTTGCATAAGCAATTATTAAATTAAATACTATTGCATTTCATATAATACTAAATTGTCCAAACACTTTAATACTGTTACACAATGCTTTATTTACCATTACAGTTCACAGTTTCGATTGCCCCAGCAATCTTTTTCAGAAACTTTATATCTCCCAACCTCAACTATTACATTCAATTTAAGTGTTTGGACAATTTAGTATTATATGGTATACATTTGGCAATGCAATAAGAAAGAGTAATTATTATACTATTGCATTTACTTACATGCAGACACTAACTAAATTTTTTGTGAGGATAAACCCATTGGTATAAGGACAGTCACAAGCCAAAAATTCCAATCGAAGATCTCTCAGTTCAAACACTGCATGACTTTCTTAGTGAAGAACTAACTTTTCCATTATTTTTTTAAGTAGAAAATTTATATTTAACAATATTTTAAAATTAGTTTTATTTTTTTCAATTTGCTATTTTTTCAAACTCGTAGACATCATGATATTTATTCCAAAATTTAGATTTCTCACTAATTCAGAATATGAAAGTGACAAAATATTGCACTGTACTTAATTGGTTAGTTTACTGTATCTACATTTAATCAAAAGTCACATAATTTTTTAGGATTATTAACAGAAAATAAAATATCTAAAAACATAAAATAACAGAGTGGAACAAACGAATAAAAACAAACATTAAACAAGTTTCATATTATTTTTCAGACATAAACATAATGAGGTGTAAAAGGAAATTTGCTCTTAACTGAAAGGGGAATTTGATTTCCATTTGACACTTCGAGGAATTGAGCAGAGCAAATTGCTGATGTCCACACAATATCTTCTTGTCATCAATTGTTATAACCATATGATTAGTCATTTGGTAAATGAATATGGAAGGCCTGATCACCAATATGCACAACCAGCATAGGTGATTTTATTTGCTTTTAACTTCTGAGTTTAAAATTAAGAAGTAACCTGATGTTTCTTCTCAGTTGCCTGACAGTTCATAATTGAAACCACACTTGAAGTTTCTTGAGTGTAGGATAGATGTACATGCAAATTTTTTTTTCTTATAAATATTTACAATTTCAGAAAAAACTAAATTATAGTCTTTCTTTCCAGAAGGCTATGTAAGCAAGATGATGGTTGGGGGCCAAACATAGGGAGGATAGGAACAATTTCATAATTAAGGCTCGGACTGATTTGAAAATGACTTTATTTAGCTTCCTACAACTGAAGATCACTTTTGACTGAAGAAGAATAACATGAAATAGGAGAACTAAGTACTAATTGGGGCATTGTTGATTTTTGTGAAATTGAAAGAAAAGGTGAAGATGATTTTTAAAAATCTGCATATACTTTACTACAAAGGAACAACTATTGTAAGCATAAATGGAGATTGGATTCATTATAAACAAAATGTGGAAGAACAACTGTGGAGATTTGTTGTATATCAGAATGGATGGCAAGATTAGTCATACAACTTAATGAAAGACATCAAATGTAAATAATTCAGGTGTATGTTCTATCAAATTGTCAGGAAGAAGTAGAGAATTTTTTCGCAGATTTACAAAATGCTTTTTATCACACCAAAGAATGTTTTAAAATTGTCATGGCAGACTTTAATGCTAGAACTGGAAGAGCTGTGATTAAATTTGGTTATTATAACAGAAATTAAAGAGGATACAAAATTTGTGGATTTTACAAAAAAAAATTGAATATTATGAATTCATAAATGGAGATAGAAATATCCAAATGAAGGTACAGCAGAATTGGATTATATTTTGAATAACAAAAATATATATGTATTTCAAGAGTGTAAGTTCTTAATTGATTCAATACAGGAAAGTTTCATTGATTAGTGATATGAAAATACTGTTAATACAAAACTAGAAGTTTGAAAATTTTTAAAATATAGTATTAACAGTCGATCTTTTTATCCTTCAAAAGACCTTGCTAATCATTTTTAAAATATTGACGGGTTTTGAAGATTGTTCAAACTTAACAGAAAATGATAACTGATTATTAAGAATTGCAATCAAGATAGTTTGTACAGAAAAATAGTAATTCACCAATAAATTTTCAGTTGAATTGAGACACTATATGAAGAAAAGAATGAATATGAAAAGAGTTAATAGTAATATAAAAAAAATATAAACATCTTTGTATTGGAAGAAAAAAATTATTTTATCAATGAAAAGGAAAAATTTGAACTATTACTTAAAAAAGATGACATTATAAAGTGTGTAGAAGAGATCTACAAAGAATTCTATAGTAATACATAAAAAATCAAAATAACTACTACAATTATTATATCTGGATTACAGACATGCAATTAAATTTATGAAGAAAGTCAAAAGCTGCAGAAAATGGTGGAATTATTATTGAAGTCTTCAAAGAAGCAGATAAAAAATAAACGTACCACATAATTGGAAGATCATACTAGTAATATTGATATTTAGGAAAGATGTGAGATTACATATGTATAAATCTATTAGTTCTATATTAAATCTTTATCATGAGAATTACAACTCACATTAAATTTTGCACTCCAACTAATAAGTCAAACTGAACTTTAAAATGGTTTTATAACAATAGATCACATTCAAGTATTTGGAGAAGTTGTAGAAAGGACCAACAAATATGAGTTGCTGTTATTTGCTTTAGATTTGTAGATTATGAAAAGGCTTTTGATTCTACAAGCATTTGCACAGTGATTAAAATTTTGAATCATTAGGATATAGAACCAGGATAGTATTATATACTGGAAAATATTTATCACAGTCCAACGATAGTGATTGGATTGCATGTGACATTAATAAGATTAAAAATATCAAGAGTGCATGGCATGCCATTTTATATCCAAAACTTTATAACAGCTTTGTGAAATACAATGCTAAGAGAAAAGAATATAAATAGATTTTGCAGATGCTGTAGTTATCTTTGCAACTAATGTTTTCAAGAAATATTGCACAGTCTTTCAAATAAAAGTAAATGCTAAAAAGATTCTAAAATAATGTTCAATCAATTTCTCATAATAAAAAAATAAAGATTGATTATCATGAATTAGAAGTTAAGTAGAATGGAATGGTTTTGGTAGAGATAGTTTTAAAGGAAAATATACATGAGTATTAGTCATTCAAAAAAATATGGATAGATGTATGTTGGGATTGAAAATGAAATAGTTTGGTGAGAGAACAAACAAAGAATTAAGAAACTAAAATGGAACTGGCCTGGACATATTGCTAGACAAGATGATAATGGATAATTGATGTCTTAAACTGTATCTCAAGATATTGTAAAAGATCACCTGTGAGATGGATGGATGAAATAAAAGTTTGTTGATGTGATGTGAAACATGAAAATTTGGATTGTAGAAACTGGATTAAACTTGGATAGATATTTCTCCAGTGGACCAATAAGCGTTGAAAACAATTGTTCTACAATTAATTGCTTGTATATATGTATTAAATGTTTATTTTTATATAAAATGATTGCAGTGTCTTATATATACATGTTTAAAATAAATACATATATATACTTTTTTAAACCTCAATATGCATTTATGAAAAAAGCAAGTAAGTTAAAAAGCTAGTTATTACATGACTGAATGTACAAAGTGAAATGACTGACAGAGATAATTTATGATGATACTCTTCGAGGAGGTTGTGGATCTGGAATTAATGAATTCATATTTACAAATTGCTATTTTTTCAAGTTATGGATGGAAAGAGAGGAAGTAATTTGTAGACTTTATATATGATGTGATTTTGATTCTGAACAAATCTGCAGTTAGCTATAGATATACAAGAATGGCTATTATAACTCAGAATAAAACTTGCACACACAAAAAAGGAAGAGATTTGCAAAGTAAACCATACAAATATTCTACCAATTATAACAATATAGATAAATTATTCAAATGGAAGTCAATCTCCGATAATGCTCTATTTCTTAAATATTATAAATCTCCATGGACTCTCCCACTCATAAGAATTTAAAAAACTTAAGTTTAGAGTATACATTGTATATACACCAACTCTTACAGACTATCCTTAAATCAGGGCTTGAGCCTATTGTGTGCCTGATATAATCAAATATTCAATTGTACAAATCTATTTAGACCACAGGAGAACTCATTTTTAAGCACCTTCAATAGGTTTGCAATATAGATAAACTGATTGAGATAAAGAAATTACCATTTATTTCTATTCATTATTGACCAATATTGTTGGTGTAGCCAACGATCCTATTTAGGAAGTGCATGTGCAATCCCTTTGCTAAACAGGCATAAATTAAAAAAATTCTTAAATACAATTTTAAGTTGAAAGATAATTTATGTTGGAATTTACAAATCCTTTGATAGAATGTTCAGTGGAATCAATTTTAATCTTAAGTGCATGGATATGAAACAATTCTGAAAATCATGATAATTTATTTTTTTGTTATGGTCTTATATTCTGCTAGCATAATTAGTGAAACATGAATTTTTTTTTAATGTGCTTTTTGAAGAGTAGTAAATCACAATTGCTCTATTTCAGAACCATCTATTGTTAGTATGAATAATAATGGAGTGTTAAATTATTATCTTCAGACTAGTTTCTGTCTAGTAGCTCCTAGTAAGAAGCTTTGGAGTTTTGTATCTTCACAGCTATGTTTCAAATCCTTAAGGGATTTTTGAATTGCAAACTATTATGTTGAAAGTATAAAAAAGAAATGATTTCTAAATATATAAGAGTAAGATTATAACTAATCACTGACAAAAGCCCCTAGCCAGAAAACTAAACTGGAGATGTAGACATAACATTACCATTGTACCATAATTACAGCAAATGATTATGGAATGAAAAAAAAATTTTAAAATACATTATTAATATAAACTTTATATTAGATCATAATTAGTCACAATTGTCATTCACCATTATCAGGATTATTTAGTTGAAAGTTTATAGGTTACAATATTACAGATTTACAACAGTTATAATTGACAAAACAATTCTAAGGATACCTTGCTTGTTTTAACGCACCATTAGAAAAATTGTAGTGTTAATGTTTGAGTTTTTACAGATTCTTTGAAAGATCTGGCATTGACAAATGGCACATATACATAAATATTCATTTTTATGCACTTATTTTCAAGCAATATTTATTACAGTTTTAATTATGAAATAGTCTTCCCTCAGACCTACATAGTAAAATATATAAGTACATTACTTTATCAATTTATTTATGTATAATAAATATATTTTTTTAATATCAGCATACATTTTTATTAATTACAGATATATATATTCATAAATGTCTTCCATATATATCTAATTCATTTTTTTTTATATTTAATAATTACTTTTTAAAACCTTATATACATTATAATCAATAAGCATAACTGATATTTTGTCACCAGAGTCAAAAAATTTTGCATGCCCCTCATAATATTACCTCATTAGCAAATATTTATATTTTCTACATGAATATTGTTTCAGTGTATATTGCATTTAATGTAATTTTAGGTTTAGAAAATAATTCTTTAGTGTCTGCTGAAAAGTCAAAAGGAGCACGATTGCTTTGCAAATTATGTAGCCATTATATGTAGCAATTTTATTTCTTATTCAATTAAAGTTGTAACTTTTCTCAAATACAAAAGAAAATACAATATATTTCCGAATGAGCAAATCAGTGTTCCGTCTGATGCGAGCCTAAAATCTCTACTCTTTAAAATTATTAAAAGGAAGTAATCGTGCATAGTTAGCACAATCTGGAGTTTGCATCCTGACAAATGAATTTTTTTTCAGTAGACATGAGTTTTCTCTCAGATAACTAACTACCCAACTTTAAGCAGTAAATAGGTATCTAGTTATCCTTCCTAGAATGTAAAACAAAAATGAAAAACATTCAAATCCTTGATAAGTTTAATTTAGCATCGTGTCTTTTTCACTATTCTATGAAAAGCTGTTATGAGAACTCTGCCCTGCATTGAGCTATTTATTAAAAATGGGCCATTTTACCTATTTACTGAAAATGGTCTACAAAGGTAATGAATGTAATATATTAAAATATGTAATAAAGAAAAGTATATATATATCTTTAAAAACACACACACAAAATAAAAACAAAATGCAGAAAAATATTTTTTAAAAAATTACACTAAAAAATACCCAATCTACTAAGTCAGCGCTTCTTAAACTTTTTTCATTTATGACCCCTTTTTATCATCAAGATTTTTTTGCGACCCCAGATATTAAATATAAAATAGATATAGAAATAAATATTCTCATAAATAATTTATTTCTTTGGTAAACAATGTACATATGAAAATAAGTAGTTTTAGGATTTAAGTATACAAAAAAATAATGAAAGAAAATCATGTTTTAATGAGAAGGATGTGCTTGATTTTTGCTGCATAATAAATTAAATCTTGGTGAAATATTTGATACTGCTTGACGTAAAGCACCTTCAACATTTTTCAGTGTTGAACACTATTTAGATACCTTAAAGCTGAAAAAGTCATTTCATATAAGGATGTGGTGCTGAATGGCAGAAGAACATTTAATGCCATTTCAGTAATTGTGGGAAATTCAGTCCTAGTTCCAATACAGAATTCAGTTAAGGATTTTTGTGGAAAGTCAAGTTTTAAGTTTGAGTCACTTGAGAGCTCAGCAAATTCCTTTTTGGCTTTATACGGCAGGTGATTAATCTCATTAGTGTCAATCAAAAATGTTCTTAGAATCCAAGATAACTTTTTGAAATCTAAATTCGAAATAAAGTATTTGCAAAACTGTGTTTCTAGGGTTTTTAAGTGATCTATAATAATTTTTGCAATTAAAGTTTTACAATTATTTTTTTCAATTATAAAATTGTCGATAATCTAAAACATTTCCAATGAATTATTTTCCATCCTATTCTTCCAAATGTTGATCTTTTTAATAAAGCCAATTTTATCATTCAAAGTAAAAATACTGCTAATTTTTCCTTGAAGAGACAAGTTAAATCATTTAGCTTCTCAAAAATATTACACAAATAGCACAGCTCTGATAGCCATAAGTCATTTTGAAAAAGAGCAGAAAGATCAGATTTTTGTTTGGTTAAAAATACAATAATTTCTTCTTTTAATAACAATAATCGGTAAAAGTCTGAAATCCGGGCAAAGCCGCTTAGAGCATTGATGCTAGACAAAATCAATGAAATGTAACGTTACCGGGCCACCACAACCTTTTCTTTTTTTAGACAACAAGGTTATTTTTTTCTAATATTGATTAAACGAATAATTTTTATTTCATTTAGAACATGATTTCTTTATTATTAAACAAATTTTGATATTCATTTCCGTTACTTTTTGTGGGTTTTTTGGAACCTGACTGACATTTTTTCAACAAATTTTGCTAATTGTATTTTTTCTTTTTATCATTTGAAAAATTCGGACCGTTTCACGACATCAAAAAATTTGTTTGAATCTCACCGCCAAAAAAATAGAGTACAATTATTTGCGACTTGTTTAGAACTTAATTCTACCTTTCTTTTTTTTTGACATGACTAAATGGTTTTTCTTATTATTATTAATTTTACTTTTTTTTAAAAAAACACAACTTGTTTTCACTTTGATTTACATTATGTTTGAATTAGCCTTTTTTTTGGGGGGGGGGGGGGGGCTACTACAAGAAACAGCTTTTTGAACGGGGGACGGGGGAAATTTGTACTGTTATTATTAACAAAAAGGCAACAAAAATAGTCAATTATTTTAACAGCGCTGAAAAAAGAGAATCAACTTTGGGACTTGTTTTGAATTTTGATTTCTTTTTGGTTGATGTAATTGTTTTTCTTAATATTAAATCAAAATTTACTTTTGTGTTTTTGTCAATTAAAAAATTGTTTTCAAACACCGACCCCCTCACACTCTGAAAAAGAATTGTAACCAAAAAGTCAAGTATTTAACTTTTTTTCTTTTTTTTAAACACCTTTTTCTGACTTTTTACTTTGATTTCTATTTTGTTCCAATTACCTTTTTTTTTTTGTTAGCCTTCTACAATAAACTGCTTGGGGGGGGGGGGAGTATTTCATAATTTGTTATTATTAATAAAAAGGCAACCAAAGTCATCATTTATTTTAACTCAGCTGCAAAAAATTGAATCCATATACTTGTCAATTTCTAATGAAATAAAAAACAACAAAAAAGGACACAAACTTTGGATTTTTTACAATTATTTATCTGATTTTATTGCTGTAATAGAAAATGGACATTACATGTGCCTGACAAAAAAAAAAACACAATCTCACACACTTTCTGTACTCGGCAATTCTGAAGAAAAGTTTCAAAATTGCACATTCGTCTCAGACCTTTTAGTGGTCTCGAATATTTTCCCCCATGCTGAAACGTGACTTAGCGCATGAGCTTTGTCGAAGCCTGTTGGAACATACACTTTGCCAATTTTTTACATATTAACCTTTTTTTCGGTAAGGGTGGGGACCATATGACAATTATTAATAATTAACAACATTTTTAAAATCTAAATGACATTACTCTATTACGGATATTTGAAAAAGTCGTACCGCCTTGAAATTTAAACACCCTCAAGCGATACGGCAATCAGCTATGAATAGAATGAATATGCATAAATCGCTTCGAAACACAAAACAGGCCATAATATTTTTGTGCAATGTCATGTAAAGTGGCCTAGCTCAATGGGTTAATACAATATGTAAATGTTGTATTAGCGTGTAAGGCCACAGCCGCCGAAATGGCATTTTTATGTGTTTTGACACGTAAACAATGCCCCAAGCAGCCGTGCCCAGATTTCAGGCTTTTACCCAATAATCTCCTTAAACTTTGTCCTCTTGACATCCTTCTTACTTCTGCATGTAATAATAAATTTTTGTATTCAGAGTTCATGTCTTTACAAACATTTGATAATAAATGGCTGTTAAGGGCATGGCTTTTAATAAAGTTTATAATTTTGACAGCATTCTGAAGCACATAGTTCAATTCTGTTGCTAATTTTTTTGCTGCAAAGGCCTCTCGATGGATCAGGCAGTGTGTAAAAGTTACATGATTATTAACAGAACTTTAAAAAATGATTTAACAAATATTTTATATCAATCATTGCTTTTGCACCATCTGTGCATACTGCAAAGCAATTTCTTTTCCATTCTAAACCTTCAGTTTTAAAAAAATTGTCATATGTCTTCCTCTTGTATGTTCTTCCAAAGAATGACAAAATAACAATTCTTCCTTGATGTTTCCTTTATAAATGTCTCTGGCATACACTAATAATTGAACTATTTTGAAATATTTAGTTGTTTCATCCAACTGAATTGTAAATATTGGGCTTTCTTTAAGTCTAGTAATAAGTTTCTCAAATTAGTCAGAAATTCTATTAGTGACAATGTCATTTGACAAAGGAATTTTCCGAATTTCATCACTGTATTTATTTCCGTAAAGTATTTCTACCATTTTAATAGCAGCAGGAATATAAGATCTTTTCCAATGGTGTATGGATTTTTACTTTTAACAATCAGATATGGAACTTCACATGATGTGAGTAAATATTTTTCATTAACAGTTATAAATTTCTCAAAATATTGTTGTTGTTTTTTATTTGAAGTTTTTAACAGTCGTTCGAAATATTCTTTTAGTTTATTGATATGAAGGATGCTTGGATTCAAAATGCCTTTTTAATTTTGATGATTTCATATTCTCCAAAGATAAAACATTATTGAAAATTAAACAAAGAGGTTGTTTAATACCATTACAGTTGTTAAAAGTAAAGACACATTGGAGAAATGTCTCCTCATGTTTTCTTTTTTTGCATCTTATGTGCCTCTTTCTGAATATATCATGCCTGCCATCTGCATCATTGCCTTTGGTACTCAAGTTCAACCATTAATTCATGGTATCATAAAATATAAATAAAATAACTACTTATTAGTTAGCAGAGACACCAAGTGGCAACAGTATTTTTTGTTTAATTATATGAATCATATTTATTCCCGTATGTTCTATTTTTTAATATCCCATATGTTTTATTTTCTAATATTTAAAAAATAATATATCTATTATAAATTACATGTTAAGTCTAAAAAATAGGAATATGTTTTTACTTGTCAATAAATAAATGACAATAAGTTTCAAATAAAAAATAAATTTTTATAATAACTAATAGGATGATAAATTTTGAATAAAAAGTAAGGAAAAAAAGTATATAAGCATTTTTATATATAAAAAATAACATCTTTCATAATATTTATTCAAATAAATACTAACCTTAGTTGAGTAAAACAGTAAAATACAATATTGTATTGTTCTTGCAATGTAGATACTTGTTGAAATGAAACTGAAACAAATAACCTGATCGGAAATACATTATATAATCACAATGGCGCCAACCTTATTCTCACTACTACAGTATATATTTTGATTCTGAAATAACTTATATGCGCTGAAATTGCAATGCGACATCATTATTATAATGCATTTTGTGTTATTTTTAATATGTAAATATAATTTACAGTCAACATGGCCATCATTGCGATTTTATAATTGCACTGTACAGAAAATATATTACATTAAAGATAATGAAGGGATTACTATTAATATTTTTTAAAATTCATGTATCTGAATTAAATTTTCACAACCTCAACTTTTTGCTTTGTGACCCCATTTGGGATCGTAACTCACAATTTAAGAAACGCTGTACTAAATCATGCCCAAAGCCATTTATAGCAGCAAATATCCTGATAAGTGCTGTATAAGTTACTGTTTCTAGACAGGGCTTAAAGTTGGGGGGGGGGACGACAAAAATCAGTATAATTGGAAATAATAACACCACCTGATCACTATTTCTTATGCTTGGTTATAACTTATTAAAAGAGGCAAAACTCTTCATACAGTATTGCCACTTAGTGTAAGCCAGAGTAATCAATGGGTGCCAGAAGGTTATTCACCAACAAAGGCCACAAGCCAGAAACTAGTCTGGGAATATTGGATGAGTAGACACTAGATGGGGATTTTATGCACAAACCTTCTGCCATCCATTGATTACTCTGGCTTGCACTGAGTGACAATACTTGTATGGAGAGTTTTGCCTGTTTTAATAATTGGAAATACTTAGAGAACTATAATATCATATAGTGAGAACTGAAGTTACATTATTGACACTGGGGGGTGGGGGCACAGACCTACTACTAAAGGGGGGTGAGGTTTTGAATTGCAGGATTATCAGAAAGAAGAAGAATGAACAGGATGTAAGGTAATAAACAAAAGGTAGCTGATTTAGATATAAATGTAGATATCGAGAGGGAATTGGTCTGTAAAATTAATGGTAAGCAAGTTATTTATAAATGTAATGGAGAAGAAAGAGTCAAAATAATTTATAAAAGAGTAGTTAAAAAAAGAAGAAGTTGCTACAATTGGATATTTGAATATAGAAGGTGGTAGGAGCCCAGGAAAGTGACTTTAATTAAACAAAATAGTTATAAATGAAGAGCTTGGTGTACTAGAGTAGTGGAAACACATCAAGAGAAGAAGAACCTTTTCTGGAAGACATACTATGGCAGGGTATATAATAGAAAAGGAAAAAGGGATGGTGGTATAGGAGTTATGTCAAAAACTGTTTAAATATTGTTAAATATCAAGAACATTTTTGGTTTGAGATAAGGCTAAAATAGCAAGAATGGATGGTGGCTATAGTGTATATGGCCACTGGAGATAGTCAAACTATAATGGAATGGAGCAATAGCATATATGAATTTATTTAAGTATATACAGAGATTTAGAAAAAATGGGGAACAATAATGGATATAGAGGATATGAATGAGCATATTGAAAAAATTGATGTCTTGGATAACAAGAATGGACATCTTTTGAAAATTTTTGTCAGAGAGTGAATTTTAGTATTCAAAATTTATCAAATATTTATGAGGGGCGATATACATGGCCTAGAAATAATATTTTACACAATAGATTATGTATTAGTAGATAAACAGTGAAATGAATAAAGTACGGAAAATTAAAGTGTTTGATAAAGAAGAGGGAATATGTAAGATTTCTTTATAATAGAAATGGTAAGTAATGTGATAGAAAATATGAAAGATGCGGATGGATATTGAATGATATTAAGTTTAAAAAATGTAAAATAAAAAAAGAAATTATTGAGTTTGTTGGGATTGAATATAATGGTGTGATAAAGTAGAAAAAGTGGCAAATAGCGTTTTAGGTGAGGATACACAAAAAAATAAAACCAATGGAAAAGTAACAATTAGTAAAATTATAAAAGTGAGAAAAAAAGCATGCAGAGAGTATAAATGTGCTAATAAAACCAAAGAAAATGAAAACGATGTCAATATAAAATAGGAAAACTTTAAATAAAAAGAAGTTGATCAAAATAGATAATTATAGAGAGCCAATGGAATTAAATAGTAAATTATTGGAGGATTTTAATAAAAGTGGGAGACATAGAAGTAAAAAAAACTTTGGAAATATATTAAAAGAAATGTAGATGAGAGAGAAATAATATCACTAAATGGGGACAAGAAAGAGTGTAGTTCTAGAGAAGAAATAGAGATAATCTCAAATAAGTATGTAAAGGATATAGAAAAGATGTAGATGTGAAGGGCAGAATGATAATAAACATAAAAGTATATAGTTTTACAGAAAATGAATTGAATGAGGCAGGGAAGAAGTTGAAAAGTGGAAAGACAAGTCACTTAGATGGATGAGCAGCAGAAATAATGATGAATTTGAGAAATCCAAAATTAAATCTATTATTGTGTTAATAAGATGGCATAGAAGACAGAATTTCCAGACCGCTGGAATAATCCAAGAGTGAGTCTTATTTAAAGGACAGAGTAAGGACCATAAAAAGATAAACTTAGGCTGGTAGTAATATCATCAGTATTATGTAAAGTTTTTGGATATATGATGGCTGGAAGGCTGGCCAAATGGATGGAAGAAAATAATATAGTGAGAGAGAAGATTTTAGAATGGATAGGCATATAGGAGATAGTTTATTTGTAGTTACACAACTTATAGATATGAATAGAAATGCAAATAGGCAGTTATATATAGGATTTCTAAATATAGAGAAGGCATATGTTAGAGTAAATAGAATATGGGTAAGTTTAGTAAATTTGGGAATGAATGGAGCTTTAGTGGATCTTATTAAGAGATTTACATAAAAATAATTACTACACTTATGAATTAGGAGATATAGAATCAGAGTTAAAAATGAGGTGGAACTAAGGCAAGGATGTCTGTGTCACCTATTTTGTTAAATTGGGAAAGAAATGGAAATGGCAATAAAAAGACCAGGAAGAGGGGTAGAGATATCATTAATAGATGGCAAGGGATTGTATAGATTATTAAGCCTTTTATTTATATTTTCTTGTGCACAAGAAATAGAGAAGACAAAACTCTCCATAAAGTAGACCACTCAGTGCAAGCCAGAGCAATCAATGGATGCAGGAAGGTTTATGCATAAATCCTATCAAATACCTACTCATCCAATATTCCAGACTAGTTTCTAGCTTGTGACTCTCATTAGTGAGGAGCCTTGGATTGAGAGCACTGCACTTAGATCTTAGGATCTAATGCAACCCTCCATCAGCTACCTTTTACTTTTTAGCTAACTATAAAGCTTTGAGTTCAAAATGAAAACATAATGTTTTCAAGTTAAGCTCATTAGCTTGTATAGATCTGAATTCAGTTCAGAATCCATACTTCTTGTGTGTTTGGTTCTTTAATAACCAGTCATCATAATCCTTTTGAGCAGGATTGGTATTAAACCATCAAACATCATACAATCACCATTCTTTATGCTTACACAGACTGTTTTTCAAAGAGGTAAAACTTTCCATACAGCAGCACCACTCAGTGCAAGCCAGAGTAATCTTTGAAGTAGGGTTTGTGGATAAAATTATTATCTATTGCCTACTCACCCAATAATCTTGGACTACTTTCTAGCTTGTGGTTTTCATTAATGAGGAGTCTTGGATCTGAGAGCACTGTACCTAGATATTAAGATCTAATGCAACCCTCCATCAGCAACCTTTTAATTTTTTTTATATATCTATAAAGCTTTGAGTCCAAAATCGAAAGACAATAATGTTTTCAAGCTAAGCTAAATAGCTTGTATAGTTATATACATTTTAACTCTGCATAACATCTATACATTGCGGTGTCTTTGCTTCTCTAATAACCACAGTTACCATAATCCTATTGAGCAAGATTGATATTAAACCATCAAACATGTGATCATCATGCTTTATGCTTTACACAAGCTGTTTTCACAGAGGCAAAACTCTACATACAGTAGAACCACTCTCAGTACAAGCCTGAGTAATTAATGGATGCAGTAAGGTCTGTGCCTCTGTAAAAAACAGCTTGCATAAGCATAAAGAATGGTGGTTATGTGATATTTGATGCTTTATTTAAAAATATGTAATATTTATTTAAATCACAAAACATCACATGAATACCAATTTTTTTGCTTACACAAGCTGTATGGACAATTTTGCCTCTATCTAAACAGATTGTGTAAGCATAAAGAATGAATAATAATATAATGTTAAATGGTTTAATACCAATCCTGGCCATTAGCATTATAATGACTGTGGTTAGTAAAGATCCAAAGACACCAAAAAGTATGATTGCTGAAATGAGTTCAGATCTGTACGACTATACAAACTAATGAGCTTGAATTGAAACATTATTGTGTTTTCATTTTGGACTCAAAGCTTTGTAGTTAGCTAATAAGATAAAAGGGTGGCTGCTGGAGTGTCCCATTAAATGCTAAGATCTAGGTGCAGTCCTCTCGGATCCAAGGCTCCTCACTGATGAAAGCCACAAGAATAAACTAGTCTGGGGATATTGAATGACTAGCTACTAGATAAGGATTTTTTGCATAAACCTTCTTGCATCCCTTGATTACTCTGGCTTCCTCTGAGTGGCGCTACTGTATGGAGAGTTTTGCTTTGATATGTAATAACGATATTTATAAAGATGGATAATAAAATATAATGCTTTAATTACAGTAAATAAAACGTGTATATTATTTAAACAATTTCTTTTACAAACAAATATTTAAAAAATAATAACACATTTTTACCCCTTACAATTACAAATAATTTTGAATCGAAAAGCAATTTACTTGACATGAGGATTAAGTTAAGTTTACATAAGTTTATTTTTATTTAATTTTGCTATGACAAAATATATTCTATTTTTATAACAAAAAAAAAAAAGCAGTCTATATAATTTGTATGTAAGGAGAAACAATAATAACGAAATCAGAATATTTATTTTAAAGACGGGAATCTTTGTTGTTAGCATTAAAAAAGATAACGATTGCAAATAAATTAACTTTTTTTAAAGAAAATCAACCGATAGATGTCGTGATGTCTTTTGTGAGTTTTTAAATGCAGCATGAATAAAATAACGTTAAACTGTATTTAGTCTCTGCTTTAAAAAAAGGGGGAGAAAAAAAAAAGAGTATGGTTGGAGTTTAGGTGAGATTTTCCTGTCTAAAGTAATGCTATTCTTCATAAATTTTCATTTTTTCATTAAATGTAATGTGTAATTAAAGTAATTTTTTAGTTCGTATAACTTCATAGTGTTGCAGACGTGCATATTCTTTGTTGATAAATGCAAAGACTATCTGATTTTTGTAGCATTAATTTTTTTTTTTTTTATATGTATAAAACAAGAATGTAGCTTTCATTATAAGGGTCGCAAACTTTGGATTATAATCTCCAAGATGCGTATAATTTGATGCCGTATTTGTAAACTTAAAATATTTTGCTCTGAACTGTAAATGAGAAGTTTAGAGTGCTTTTTCTTTTCAATTAGCAGTTTACAAAAGAAGTTACTTATTTAATTTTTGATTCATCTTTGCTGTAAAATGAATTAGAATTTATTCAAAGTGAGAATGGAAAGAAATTACTATATCTCGGTCACGTAGTTCAAGAAAGACATTAAGGATTATAAAGTGACAAGTTAAATCCCGACAAATTTATATTTTTGAAGATTTCGATAACCAAATAAAATTGCATGCATTTAAAATATCGGTTTTTATAACGATCTGTATATCGCATTTTGGAAGTTTATTCAACATTATAGTTTAAATCAGTAATACCAAATCTTTAACTTCGCTTGAGCTAATTTAAAAATTTTAGGCCAGCCACAAATAAATTTTGCACTTTTATTTAATGCACAAATAATATATTTGTAATATGATAAAATGTTATTATATACTTCTGTTTGTTACGGATTTAAATACAGGAAATACATTATGTGAAAGCTGATATTGCATGTCTTCCGTAAGTTTACTGTACTCTGGCACATACGATGTTATAGCTAAAGTCATGCAGACATTCAGATGTTCATTCGTTATTCTGTATCTGAACTTTGATTTTAAGATCATTGTTGAAAACCATTTTCGCAAATTTATCAAAGGCATGAGTTTAACGTTGAAAAGTTTATCATATAAAAAAAATCAATTATTTTTATTTCTAAATTAGAGGCATTTTTATTTATCATACTTGCAATCTGTTGTGATATTTCAGAAATATTAGTATCAATAAATGGATGATGTCAAATGATTGAACAATTGTGACTGAAATTTACAAAAATCAGAAAATCTAATTTTGAAATTACAGTATTTTTATGTTCAGCGAGATTTTCATAATACTTTTCTGTTTCAATTTTTTTATATTTCTTGGCCAAAGTTACATTCCTTTATTTGTAATTAAAGTAAAAGGCTGTAAACCTCTTGCATGTGCTTTTAAAATGCTTATATAACAGCCAATCAGATGTAATGATGACTATATAGGGAGCTCTTAAGTTGCAACACAAGACAAAGATTTTATGAGAAAAAAGTGGTTCCACCTTACTCTTTACTTAAATTTCTATATATATATAAGCCAGTCTGAAGCATTTTTACTTAAGAGTTTGAAGCTTTAAACATCTTCACATTTAACTCATTGTATATTATTTATAAATCAACAACGCAAAATATTTCGATTTACTACGAGGTAATTTTATAAATAATACGCAGTGAGTTAAATGTGAAGATGTTTAAAGCTTCATGCTTTTAAGTCATAATGCTTCAGACTGGCTTGAATATATAGAAATTTAAGTAAAGAGAAAGGTAGAACCACCTTTTTCTTATGAAATCTCTGCCTTGTGTTGCGATTTAAGAGCTCCCTATACAGTCATCATTACATCTGACTGGCTGTCATATAAGCATTCTAAAAGGGCATGTGAGAGGTTTTTAGTCTTTCACTTTAATTATGAACTGCTTCTGCCTAATAAATAATATTCTTTTATTTGAGATATCCACAAATGTAATTTCGATTCTAATTCATTTATACTTCCTATTAATTCAATAATAGGTTTTTGTTTTTCCTGGAGTTCAATATTGAGTATATTCAATTTTGTTGTTACCTCTGCAAGAAAAGCTAAATCAGATAACCACTTATCATCACTAAGTTCTTCATAAGTTTCATTTTTGGGTTCTACAAATTGGTTTTTATTCCTGGAAGATGCTCTATAAATCGTTGTAGAGAGATGCTAAGATCAAATTTCAGAATGCAACATTAAAGTTCCACACACAGCATCAAGTTCATTAATCAGAATTTTGAATAATCTGCCCTGAAGTGGTCTGGCATGAATAGAATTTATAATTTTTAGAACAATTTTCATGATGTGTTCATAATGCAATACTTTTGTACATAATGCTTGTTGATGTATGATTCATTATTCTTACATAACGTGATGAAGCCAAAACCAGAACCTGATCATGGTAGGTGCACCATCTGTTGTTATGAACACAAGTTTTTGAAGTAGGAAATTAATATCTTTATTATGAATTTTAATAATTTATATGTCCTCTTTACGTGTATTTTTTTTAATGGCAAAACTGACAGTATATCTCCTTTTACTGAGCAATCATTAAAAAACATCCTTATAAAAATATTTATTTGAGCTATATTGATTCATCAGACTATAAACTTAGAAAAGTGCATTTTTGTAAATTATTCTTGTGCTCTGATATTTTCAGATATTACATCTACTCTAAGTGACTGAATTTCTGAATAATTGAACTACTTGGATAGCTGACACAATTTCATTTTTATTTTTAAATTTTTGAAATAATGTCTGATATGGCAAGCATTGTTCCATTAATTATTTTCATTTCCTCAAAAGGTTTTTTGGGTATTGAAAGTCTAGGTGCAACCTTAAATGATGCACTTGTAGCAGCTTTTATTTTATTCATGGTCCTAGTGAACATCATTTGTTGAGCAACTGCAATTTTTAATTCTTTCACTTTAGATTTTCTTAAATCGCTGTTAGAAGGATATTCGGTATCATATTTTTTATGAACTGTTATAAAATGTCATTCTATGTTTCATGTTTTCCCCAACTACAAATCAAAAAAAATATATTTGTTCTTAAAAATAAAAAAAATATATATTTTTCTTCCCATTCCTTGTAAAAATGACAGTTGTCTATACATTTTTTTCTGGCTCATACACAGACATTATTAGAATAACTACAAAATAGTTATTAAAATATTAATGACTAATGTACATAGAATAAACATATATTTTTATACTTGGGTGAAACCACCTGTCAGCTGCCATTCAACTTGGAAAATTCACTTGTGTAAAGAAGTATTATAAATTAGCTCAACTGACTGCTCGCTCGGTTAATAGTTAACTATAACTGTGTTGGGTTTCAATGATTCATAAGTAGAGCTGCTGTGTTATCGAGTTTGCATTATTCATAAAACAAGCTGCAATAAAAGATGCGGACCACATGTGGTTCACAAGCTACCGGTTGGCCATCTCTGTTAAAATTATTATTCTAGATTCTTGAAGCTGGAATTATATTGGATGTATCGTAATCTTTTTTAACTTTTATTTACTGTGTAGTTATGATAAAAAAAAACTATTGGGGGGGTGTTACATTTTTCAATTAAAAATTTCAGTGTTCATAAGTACAAATATAATGATTTAAGCTAACTCAGTTGTCAGAATTTTAAAACATATAATGAAAATAAATTCCAAAATAATTTATAGAAAGCTAATTGTCTATTCATTGATATTATACTTTGGATTAAATTTCTTATTTATCACATTCCTGTACGATGCTTAATAATGAAGTAATAGTTAGTTGCAGTACAAAGTTTTCTCATCACATAGACATATGTCTGTGTAAACATTGTTTTCTTATAAGATTTTACTAGTTGCTAATTTATCTCTTGATGTGTTTATAAATTTGCATTTAATTACTGTTTTATTTAAATAATTAACAAAACTATTTGACTCCAGCATACACAATATTTTTATGTAGCAAAATTATTACTCCATTTCCAGTTCTGCCATCTAGTATAAGCCTAAATAATTATTAAGTTCTAGAAGAGAATGCTTAATAAATCCATTGCTATCTTATACATATTTCTAGATTCATTTCTAATTTATGCTTTCATCAGTGAGAAATTTTGGATTTAATTGTAATGCATGTCATTTTTTTGCAAATCTAATGCACATTTCCTCCAGCCATTTTTCACTTTTTTTTTTTAACATCCAGTAACCAACCAGAAATTCTAAAGTGTTTTGAATCTAAGCCAAATTATATAGTTAAGTAAATCTTACACCATTTCAAAATCTGTATAATTTGGTGTCCATAATTGTTTAATAACTATAACCATCTAGATTATTTAGGATTGTCATAAAACTCATAAAAGATTACATAATCCCAGCTTTTTTTTTTTTAACTATTTCTCCTCACTGTTTAGTTTTTATTACCTATAATGCTTTTTTGATTTTCTAAAAATCAATTTCTGGCAAGAGCTCTTCTATAATTGGTAGCAATCTAATAATATTTTTAAAACTACTGTAGCTACAATGGATACTGATATTCCAGAATAATTACTATAGTCTTTTTATTTCTTTTATGAAATGAAATAGCTGAAGTGTTAATAGGATGAGGTGGCATATCTTCAAATGTCTAAATATTCCTAATTCAAAATGTACATGAAATACTTCCTCCATTTGATCACAGTAACCTCATTGCTATATATGTGAGAGTATTCCATCCATTGATGTAATAAAATTATGATAGATTGTAATGCTTAAACAAAATCCAAATTTATCATGATCAGCATCCACAATGTTCTCCTTGAAAGAATTCCATGCTTCAGGAGCATGATAACTGGTAATCCAAGTCAGCAAGTTGTGTTTAATTTTAGCATGATTAGAAGTTACTTCTAAAACAAACATTGATATAAAATATTTTTTTTTATGTACAATTAATTATATTCAAATGGCTTAGAATTCAGTCTTGCATTAATAGTCACAATAATCTTAGAATATTATATTCCTCATCTGCAGTGGAAAAAGTGCTTATATGGTTATTAAAATATGTCTTGCCAGTGAATAGCAGTTGATTAAGTTGCAAGCATAATTTCTTATGTGAAATGGGAAGCTTTATACATCGTGATTTAGACAACTCAGTAATAAACTATATTATAATAGCTATTTCTCTTTATAATGTGAATTTGTTGAGATTTCAGTCTGAAAATGGTTCATTATGTTTTTATTACATCTTTTAACTCTGTAGTTAACTGATAAGTTTTATTTCTTAAACAATTAAGCACAGTGACTATTGGATTTCTGATTGTATCAATGAACCTTTGTTAATTTATAAAAAAATCAATGAGATTCACTTTATTGTGAGTCAGGAGAAAAATTATACTTGGGATCTGTTATGAAGATCTCATCATTTCTATTGTTTGGATGTTCTTAGTTTGAATTTTATTAAAGGTCGTGATTTGAGGTTGGTGTTAATTGTTATTGATAAATGTTTTGTACCTTTTTACCTTTTCTGCAGGTCAGCTTTTCTTATGATGTTTTATGGAGTAATATGCAGTAAGATAGAAGATAACAAATTTGCATGTAGTATTGATCTTCAAGTAGATTGCGGAATTCAACAAAAGAATGTTCAAATATAGATGAAACTTAATCAATATTAGTATTTTTCATGCATCTAGTGACAGATAACTTTATACAAATAATTTTAGCCCCAATATTTGGCAGCTGAGGAAAATAAATTGGGCTGGTCATTTTTCTGCAGAAAGAGTAATCTTGAGTTTCAGCATTTTGTTGCATAAGATATATACTTCTTGTAAAATGCTTTCCTATTGTTTAGATGTAAAATGTAAAATATATTTTCATTGTGGGATTACTGAAAATATTTCAAAAGTTTTTTTATTATAGCTGAATTTTTTCATTCTAAGAAAGAAATCTAGCCAATATAGCAAAGCAAAAATAATGGGTAAATATACTCATATTTCAAAGGGAAAACATCACCAACGCCTTAATGCTCGAGTTGAAGATCTTAAGGTTTTGAGAGAAACTTATTACAGTAATCCCATAGAATGAGGAAATTAGCAAAGATTATATCAAACAAGAAATTTTTGCTTATATTAACTTTCTGAGTCTAAAAGTGGCCAGAGTGAACATAAATGAAGATCACTAAAATATATAGTTGGTGATTTGATGCCATATCTAAATAAGTGAGCCACCTTCAATTCAAAACCTTTGTTTTGAATTTCAAGTTGTAAGATTGGTATTATAAATATTAAATAGGTCTGCTAGAAATATAAATGCATTAGTTCCAGCTTTGAATCATAAGTCCTCTCACTATCAATTGTAAAATTCAACAATTGGTCTGGAGACATAGATGTAATTGCATTATCATCTTATGTCCTTTGATTATTCAAGATTATAGTAGATGGTTTTGTGGTAAGTTAAAGAGAATTATTTCCAATATTGAATACTAAGACCATTTTCTTGGTTTTTGTCATTATCAATGAGAGGATGGCAAAAGTCATAAACTAGTCTGGAAATGTGGATATGATAATATTATTACGTAGTATTCATAGATTTCTCAAACTTAAAGAAAATGGATGTATAGTTCGTTGAATAGAACTACTCATAAAAGCATAAGAAAGATTTGCCTGTTAGAAGAAAAAAGAATACATGTACTGCAAAATACAAAAGAATAACCTAGAAATGATAGAACAACAGAAAATGCAATAATAAATAGTGCTCAAGAATAGAGCAAACAATGGGAAGATTATTGTAGAAAAGTATTATAATGAATACAAGCCTGGAGAAATACACAAAGTGATAAAAAACAAAGAGAGGCCAAGAATAAACAAAAATATTGGCTCCAAAAAGTGAAATTTTAAAATAATACATGAAGCACTGTTTTGAATTATATAAATTAGATTGTAATAGAAAAAGTAATAAAGTTATGGCTTAGATTTTCATAAAAAGGTGAAAGCAATGTTTAACTATAAGTTTAAAAGCTGCGAAAAACAATATACCATAATTCTTTCAGCATGTCAGTAAACAAACATTTTTCTTTTCTCTACTCTGTGTCATGTTTTATAAGTCTAAGTAATCAGTGGTTTTTAAATGGTAATGCAATTCAATTCCGATTCCGTGACCAGTTTGTAGTTTTGCCATAATCAAGGATTTGGGATGTAAAGCTGGAATCCAGTGCAGCTATATAATGGGAAGCCACGTTGAATACCTTTTCTTTAATAACATAATAGCTTCAAATGTATAAAATTGTAAATTTTAGAACCCATGCCAATCTGCTTGTGTAATTGTATAGAAATCCTTGAAGTGAATGTACAGCTAGGCCGATGGTCAAATATGGTGACAAAAATTATTTTAGGAAATTTACAGATTGTTTGATATTAATAGCAGTCTTAAGAGCAGACAGAATTATTTCTTAATGCTAATCTATAAAAAAAGGAAATGTGAAAATTATAGAATAGTTGCAGTAATAAGAATTTTTAGTTTTAAGTGTTAATGTGTACAACTATTTGAAAAACCTCTGGCAAATAAAGTTGAATTTAGAAAGGTCACACTGTCATACAACACGTTCTTACATCTACGATATTGTGAAGAAAGCCAGACAAAATGAAAAAGCTAAGTTTGCTTATGTGTTGTATTGACTTTAGAAAAAGCAAACTTTTGACAGGCAATATTGTTTAACTTATTATTGAGATAGATAATAAAAGTGTCTCAATAATTCAAAATTATCATAAAAACATGAATAGAATTGAAAACTAATGTGAAATGGAAAAGAGATGCAGAACATGATCTGGTATTAATAAGCATATTTAACCCCAATCTAGAAAGAATAATGGATAAATTAAAAGTTCAAACATGGAATGACAACTAAAAATTTTGTGGATGACTTGTAGTTAACGAAATGAATGCATACTGAAGTCAATATTAGAGGTAAAAAAAGAATTGTATGGGTTTATTGCTCAAGAGTTCATAAGAAGTTCGAATATTGAAAGTAGTGGAAATGGAAGTGATCAGAGGGGTTTGCACTCCAATGTCTGACCCTCACCACATGAAATGTTATCAAGAAAGCAAAGAATTATGGATTATTCATCAACATAATCACAATAAAAAATATTAATAACTGGGAAAGAGAAAACGAGTAAAATTTGATCAACCTGAGAAGGAAACTAAATAGTTTTGTATCTTTGGAAAAAAAATTACAAATGATCTAGTCCAATGGTATTTAACTATTTTTGTTTGCATGCCTTTAGATTTATTTATCTTTAAACTATATACTCGAAAGATCATCGGTGCATCATTTCCAACCATTATCAATCCATTGCAGCATGAAAGTTCAAGTTCAATCCATCTCCTATCTCTAGCTCCTCTACATCACTCCAGCATACTTCTTTATTTCATTCATGCATTGTACATATAGTCTCTTTCTAGCTCTTTCATAATCTCTTGGAATCTAATTTATCATTTCTTCTAGTTATATGTCCAGCCCAACTCCACTTTAGTGTTTAATTCTTTCAATGATGTTAGTAACATTTGTTTGATCTCTTATCCATGTATTTTGTTTTCGATCTCTTGTTACTCCTAACATTCTTCTCTCCATACTTCATTGAGTGATCTAAAGTCTTGGCACTGTTCTTATATGTCTCCAAATCTCAGATCCATAAGTAAGAATGGGTAAACAAACTTATTAAAAACCTACTTTTTCAAACACATAAGCATATTTCCTTTCAATAATAAGTTATTTCTATGAAAAACACGCCAATCGAGTTTAATTCTATGATTAATTTTATCCATTATCCTTCCATCTGTTGTAATAATCTAACTAATATATTTGTAGTCGTTAGCTTTTTCTAACTCATCGTTATCAATTTTTATTTTCTTCTTTTGAGAAAATACATTTATTTCAGTCTTTTTAACATTTATCTTTAGTCCTACTTTCTTACTTTCATCTGATAACTTTTGCAACATTTTCTGAAGATCTAAAACATTATTTTCAAAAACAAAATAATCTTCATATCTTTTATTCCTCTAGCTTTCTATTTTAATCCATAAAATATTTCTTGTAAGAATGTTATAAAAAATTTTGGTGACATAGAATCATCCTGTTGTACACATTTCTCAATGTTAATCTTAGTAGCTCTATGTAATTTAATCATTGCTTTTGCCTTTTGATAAATATTCTTTATAATATGACTATCTTAGATCTATACTTTGATGATCCAATGCTTTAATCATCAAAGAAATGCTTATGGAATAAAAACCTTTATATAAATTACAATTCCAAAGCATAATGAAAACTCATATTCATTAGTCCTTTCTATAACTTCTCTCAATACTTGGATATGATCTATAATACTAAAACACTTTTAAATTCCACTTTTTTTTTTTTTTTTTGGTTGGTTAAAATCCAAAGCTCGCTGTAGATGAATTGTAATTATCTTGGTAAACATTTTGTATAGAACTGATAAAAGACTAATAAGTGTGTAATTTCTAATATTTTTTTATCTTTTTTAAATATTAATATCACTGCATTTTTTCAATCATCTGGTACATCCTTATCATTTAGACATTTGGTATATAACTTTTGCAAAAAGTTTTTTTTATTTCTTCACCTGCTTTTTTTAAGATATCACTAATAATTCTATCATTACTTGGAGCCTTTTCCTTTGTAGATATATTTCCATGTCTCATTTCTTCATTTAAAATTCTGGGCAATTCAGAAGATATAATAGTTGTAGGAGATACTTTTTCTTGTTCTTTATTGCTTAATAATTATTGATAGAATTCGTTTATACATTTTATGATATCATCTCTTTTTAGTAATAGTTCCATCCTTTTTTCTTATTACAGAAATATGTTATCTACCAATACCATGATGTTATTTTACATTCTTGAGATTTGTATTTTCTTCTATAGCTTTCCTTGTTAATTCATAATTGTACTTTCTTATATTGTTATGTTCCTTTTTTTCTTCATAAATTATCTTGTCATAGTAGAAATTTTATTGGTCAATTTCTACTTTTATGTACTAGCTATTTTTGGTGCAGTTTTAAAAATGTATCAGTTATCTTCCTACTGATTTCATTCAATTTTGAATCATGTTCAAAATCTGTTAATATTTGAAAATGACTTGCAAGTTTTTATTTAAATTCATTAAATGTTTCGGAAGATTAGGAATATCAAGTGAGAATACTATAATTTTTTTTTTATAGTTTTGCATTACATATTTTATTTTTGACTAATCAATGATCATTTCCTGTGTTGAATTTATTAAAAACATTCCAATCTTGAAATACATAGATGTATTATTCCATATAAATAAAATTCTAAGGCAAGCATCCAAAATATATAAAAAAAGTAATTTACAACTGACATAGTATGTTTATTTTATTGTTTTTTGAATGTTAAATAGTATTTATGTAAATGATTAATAGTCAAAGCTAATCCTAGGTAATTTATATATATGTAGACATTGAGAAATTAATATGACATAATGTATTATTTAATGTAGCTACTTTTTATTCCATATTATTTATAAGAGATCCTGATAACTACTATTATTTTTTACTGTATATTAGTAAAACCCTTATCATTTATTTCTAAACATTATATGCCTTCTTTTTTTTAAGAATTCTTTTCTTCACTATTTTATTCCTTCTTTCCTACTCTTAAAAGAAATTCATTACCTTTTTTTAAAATTATAATTCCCCTTAATTATTATCTATAGATACTGTATTAGATAGCTATAAAACTCAATTTTAGTCGTCCTAGACACTTTATTTTTTGAGCACCCACTGTCCAAGAAATCAATGCTAGTGATAAGGATTAGCAGATGCTATATGCAGCTACACGATATCTCACTATGTATCTGATGGAAATTGATTTCAAACTCTGCTGATGTGTTTATTTAAACATAATAACTTAATTAAATTCATCCAGCACAATATTGGTCAGTAAGCAGATCATACCAGAACTGCTCATCATCATCAATTTACACAATTAAATTTTAAACTATGATCTCGGTGATTTTATACTCGTGAGCTGTTTATATTTCTCTAACAATAATAATTTATTCATTGATCTGGACTTAGCATAAAAATAATATTAACTAGCCCAAATCAACTTTATTTTTATTGAGAATAAGAATGCTTCTAACTTTTTGGCATCACCGTCTGGATTTGGAAGACTAATTATATCTCAAAATATTAAATTTTCAGTACTAAAATACTAGTAGCCTAACACAATTTGAAAGCATTTTGAATGCTTCTATGTATAGTAGATAACTCACAATCACATATATATAAATAAACTATATATCATTTAATCAGACTGAGAATTGAATAAATTACAGTGGACATAACTACAGCTCTCTCATTTTGAAACAATGGAATAACTAATTATGAAAACATCAAAGAAATGTGAAGCACCTACAAAATCATGCTGTATTCTCATATATTAAATTGTCATAATATGGTCCAAATATCTATAAGTAAGAAAATTTTCTTTGTATAATGTGACTACTTGCATATATCTCTGGCTGGTTTTAATATCTTACTTGCACAAATTTCACAAAATCATTTTTAATTACATATATACAGTTTGAGATATCTTGTAAAAATATTTTATAACTGAAAGTATTATAAAAATAAACTATACAAATGAAAATATAAAATCTTACAAGAAGAAAATATATGTGTGTGTGTATATATATATACATAGATACATACACACACACACACACAAAGATACGTTTACAAATTAATAGTTCTCATCAATGTAATACTAGCTTATTGAAATATTTTATTTAAGTAAAATTTTGAAAATATATAATTTAAGTCAGTATATCAGTTCAAAATAACCTACATGAAGTTATTTTTGTAGTTTGGATGTTTCTTTTCACAAGGCACAGCTATTCTTCTATACCTACAACTTTGACAAATTTTATTTTTGGTTTGTATATTTAATATTTCTTATTTTCTTTTTTTATTAAATTAAATCAAATCATTTATTGACTTTCAATTTTCCACAACTCCTTGATTGATAAACAGGCTATCAACTCAAGAGGCACATTTTATAGGGCAAACTGTATTAAATCCATTACTATGCCTATAATTACAGTTCCAGATAGTTATTATTAATTAAATTAATTAAAGTTTGAAAATCAATAAATCATATTGTAAATTATACTGGTGGTGAATAATTTCCACATAGTTATGATTAATGATAACTTAGAATTTTTCATTGCTGGTTTAGTATTGTTTATCCAAAAAATATTTTTTTTCCTTGAGTGTCTTTTGCTAGTTTTAGATGAAGTTATATATTTAATGCTTTTCCAACATTGACAAGTAATGTCTGAATTTCATTTTTAACTGATTTAATTTTAATTTCAGCAGATCTGCAGTAAATGCAGCAATTGTCAGTAATTATAATTGACTGAAACATAAGAAAGAAAGAACTGTACGTCCAAATAACTGCAACCAAAGATAATCGATTGATGTTTTTTTATCTTTTATAGTTTGTTTGTCTGGAATCTAAAGCAACACTACTTTTTATTTGGAAATATGTAGATTTGTTTACCAGTTGATGTGCTTGTTTTCAAGTCATCCTTTGTTTAATGCCTTATAATTACATTTTCTTTTCTTGGCTTTGAACATATTTTTAGTTTATTAAAATTTTTAAAATTGTTTTTTAAATCCTAAAATTATCTGTACATAAATTAATTATTAAAATAAAAAACAAAAAAAAAAAAATACTTATTACAAACAAACAAAAATTCATTTCATAAGACCCATATTTGGATTTATACATTATTTTCAATAATATTTAATTATATAAAATGGTATTTGAATTACAAATTTTGTAAATAATAGTTTTACTTCCCAACAGACACTTTCATCACCTTTGAAAAATCCAATGCCATATCCTTTTACCTTGATATCACAATAAATATTAATTGTAATCCATATTGCTTTGTAATATTTTTATTGTCATTACTCAATCTTCATTCTAGAAAATTTAAATTCTTGAATCTGTTTAAATGATTGAGAAATTCTTTACAAACTGTTTGTGTGTTAAAAGTCATTTGTTTATATATATTAATGTGTATAAATGATTTTTGGTGAATACCCATACATTTTTAAAAATGTCATATACTTGTTAATGGTACAGTTTTCAGTCTATTGTAGCATATTTCATATCTTTAATCATTGCATCAAGTTACCATTAACTTTTAATGTGCCCCCTCCCCCATGCACACATACACACTCAACCTTTTTTTTTTAATTTTATTTAAAATACATCACATTTTTTATTTTGGCTCAATTGTAAAACTTTACTGTTCTACATTTTTATTTGTTTATTAGGTCTTAACAATATAGTGCCTATATTCAATATTTTTCAATCATGTCCACAATATTAAGTTTCATGCCTTATCGCAGATAATATCAATCCCTATATCCTATGCATTTAAAACTCATTTCGTGCAAATGTTTCTACATGTATATACAGTATGTATACATGGTTATCTGAAGGTTTGTGTTGATAGCATTTCAATAGTAATTATATGTCTGACTATTTCCATCATACTGAACTTTATTTAAACTTTCCAAATACATTCAACTATTAGCAATAGTACACAGATTACTATATAACATAATATTCCGAGTAGTATTACTCTCCCTTTAGGTGTTTCTGATGGACCAATGACAGTATTAGTTTGGAAATTAACAGGTTCTGGTTTGATTCCGTACACCTGAAGAAGAGAGGAAAATAATACCACTCAAAATGTTTTATATACCAACCCATGTACTTTTATTAACAACCGAATGTATTTGGTAATGAATTGTTTACATTCATTATTTAATATCAGATGTTGGAAACAATCCAACATGTAATTACTAGTATGTACATATGTTTATAACATTCTATTAAATAAATAAACATTATAAGCAATTATGAAAAAAAAAAATGATACATTTTGATTAGCAATTTTATAAATAAACTATATTATACCTTTTTTAAAAAAGAAATTTTAATAGATATAGGTTATTTATCTCAGTCTGCAAAACTCTAGAAAGAATAATAGTGTCTTAGAAAAAAACTCCATTAACCTCTTTCATACTTTATAGTCTTGGGCTGTATATATTTTATGAAATTCCTGGACAGTGAGCTACCTAATTGATCTCTCCATCACATCAGAAAGTGACAATAGGAACACTGATTTTTTCCTCAGTGATCAGTTTTCTATAGTATTGCATCTCCTTACTGTTTGTCTGAAATATAATGTGATATATCACCTTATTAATACACAGTCTTTTGTCAACTTAGTTTCTTCTAAAATATATTTATTCTGTGGGCCTTATATGAAATGAGAAACTCTTTTTGTTAGCATCACCATCCTTTTTCATCTGATATTTGAATGGCTGAATTTTGGCTTCACGAGTGACAATTAGAAACAATCAAATAATTGATTGGTTTTAAATTTAATATTTCAAACTTTTCATATTTTAGATTATTTTGGAATTGCAATTCTTGTTTTCACAATTCATTACACATTTCTTCACATGTCCATTATTGCTTGTGGAGGAACCTAGATATCCAAATTATCTACTACTATAAAATCTCTGATACTTCTAATTTGGTAGGAATAGCTTTTGCCATTTAAAAAAGTAATCAAATAGGTTATCAGTATTTTTCTGAAGGTTTGTGATAATGGTATTTTTATTGTATTTATATATTGGACTATTTACATAATCTGATATTAAGTATTGAATGTTTTTAGAAAAATGTAACTATAATATTTCAAATATATTCAACTGTTAGTAATAGAACACATGTTAGTATATGCACAATGGTTCAAGAGGTATTATTCTCTTTTTATCAGGCTTTTCTATCTAACTAGTGATAGTACTAGCATGGGAATCGAACGTGGACTCTTAGATTCTTAAATTTTAAGGTAACATTCTAACCAACTGAACAATTTAGAACATTACCTTAAAATTTAATATTCAAGAATCTAAGGGTCCGGGTTGGATTCCCATGCTAATACTGTCACTGGTCAAGCTAGCAACATATGGAGAAGAGAACAGAATACCTCCTCTAGAAATATATTAACTTGTGTGCTATTACTAACAATTGAATGTAATTGGAATATTTAAAGTTAAATTTTTCTAAAGACATTCAATACTTAATATGAATGTGTGTGTGAATGAAAAATTTTTTCTAGTAGATATATACTATCATGACAGACAAAAATAAACTATGACCCTTATTCCCAGGAAGTTGTAAAGTCACCAGCCAAAGCAGCAGTTAGTGGACGAAGGCGGAGGGTTCTAAGAATCCCATGATTACAGATCCAGAGATAATGACTTTTTATTTAGGTAGTTATAACATCAGATCACTTTCAAGTCAAGGAAAGATTGCAAAAATTGGAAGAAGAACTGTGTTATATTAAATGGAACATTATTGGACTTTGTGAAGTTAGAAGAAAAAATGAAGAGACAATTGACTTAAAAAGTGGATATGTACTCTACTACAAAGGCACAAATATATTGGAAATACAAATGGAGTAGGATTCATTATAAGTAAGAAAGTGGAAGCCCAACATTGTGGAGATTGATGGTGTATCAGACAAAGTGGCAAGATTAGTTATTGAACTTAATCGCAGATACCAAAGGCAAAGAATTGAGGTTTATGCCATAACAAGTTTTTATAGTGATGAAATAGTAGAAGATTTTTATATGGATGTACAAAAGGCTTTTGAGCAGAGTAAACAACATTTTAAAATTGTTATGGAGACCTTAATACTAGAATTGGTAAACAAATAAAAAATGAAAGTGCTGTAGGTAAATTTGGTTATGATAATAGAAATGGGAGAGGATGTAAACTTGTGGAGTTTGCAGAAAAAGAAAAACTTTATAATATTATGAATTCTTTTTTTGAGAAAATTGTGAAAAGGAATGATATGAAGGTACAGCAGAATTGGATTATATTTTGACTTACAAAAAACATATTTCAAGATTATAATGTTCTTAATAAATTCAACACTGAAAGTGACCATCGATTAGTGAGATGGATACATGTTAATGCAAAACTAGAGACTAAAATTATTAACAACAATAATATTTACAATTGATATTTCTAATCTTCAGAAACATTCTAATGAATTTAAATTAGAACTTGCAAATCGTTTTCAAGTATTAGTAAATTTTGTACATGATTCAGATTTGAATGAAATTAATAGGAAAATAACTGGTATACTTTTAAAAACTGCAACAAAAATAGCTGATAGAAAAAGCAGCAGTTGACCAATAAAACTTCTACTGGGACTAGAGAATTTATGAAGAAAAGAAGGAATATGAAGATACATAAAAAGGATGCATTAAGAAGCATATCTAGAATTTGGTAAAATGCGAAAAAGAGTTGATGATATAAGAAAGTATAATTGTGAAATAGCAAGGAAAGCTGTAGAAGAGAATATTAGTCTCAAGAGTGTAGCATAACATTTTAATATTGGTATGAAATTTATATTTGCAATAAAAAAAAATGGAACTATTACTAAATAGAGAGATGACATCATGAAATGGAAAGGAGAGATCTATCAGGAATTATGTAGTAATAAAGAACAAGTTTCTCCTACATCTATTATATCTTCTGAATTGACCAGGATGTTAAATGAAGAACTGAGACATGCAATTAAATTTATTAAGCAGGGAAAAGCTCCAGGTAATGATGGAATTATAATTGATATATTAAAAGATGCATGTAAAGAAATATAAAAATTTTGGCAAAGTTATATACCAAATGCTTAAATGATAAGGATGTACATTATATACCAAATGCTTAAATGATAAGGATGTACCAGATGATTGAAAGAATGCAATATTAATATTTAAAAAAAAAGGTGATAAGGACAATAATAGAAATTACAGATTTATCAGTCTTTTATCAGTTTTATACAAAATTTTTACCAAGATAATTCAAACTCATCTACAGAGAACATTGGATTTCAACCAACCAAAAGAACAAGCTGGATTTAAAAGTGATTTTAGTATAGTGGATCATATCCAAGAATTGGGAGAAGTTATAGAAAGGACTAATGAATATGAATTACTATTATGCTTTGGATTTGTGGTTTATGAAAAGCATTTGATTCTATAAACATTTTTTCAGTAATTAAAGCATTGTATCATCAAGGTATAGACCCATGATATTGTCATATTCTGAATAAAATTTATAAAAATGCAACAGCAACAATTAGATTACATAATGATACTAGAAAGATTAGCGTTGAGAAGACTTTTAAGACAGGGTGACTCCATATCTCCAAAACTTTTTACTAGCAGTGCTGTAAGAAGTATTTTATGGATAAAAATGGGAAGCTAAAGGAGTAAAAGTAAATAGAGATTATTTAAATCATTTAGACTTTGCAGGTGATGTAATTGTTTTTACAAATAATGTTTCAGAGCTCTAGGAAATGTTGCAAGAGTTATCAAATGAAAGTAAGAAAGTAGAATTAAAGGTAACTGTTAAAAAGGCTAAAGTAATATTTAATGGATTTTTTCAAAAGATGAAAATAAAAATTGATTATGATGATTTATAATAAGTTAACAGTTACAAATACCTCAGTCAGATTATTATTATATATGGAAAAATAATGGATGAAATTATTCATAGAATTAATCTTGGAGTGCTTTTGGTAGAAATAATATTAATAGGAAATATGTCTATGTGTTAGAAAAGATTTTTAATAAATGTGTTTTACTAGTTCTTATTTATGGATCTCAAACTTGGAAACTTAATACAATACAGACTCCAGACCACTCAAAGAAATATGGAGAGATGTATGTTAGCAGTAACAAGAAAAGATCGAAAACAATATATGGCTAAGAGAACAAACATGGAGTTGGGCTAGACATATTGCTAGAAGAGAAGATAGTGAATGAACAATTGAAATCTTAAACTGGATTTCAAGAGATTGTAAACGACCCAGAAAGAGACCAGATGTAAGATGGAGGAATGAAATAAAATGTGCAGGGGTGATGTGGAGAAGAGAGGCTATAGATCAGAGAAGACAGATTGAACTTGGAGAGATCATCCTGCAGTGGATTGATAATGGTTGACAATGATAATGAATATGGAAATAGTCCAATATATAAATATAAATAATTTATTACTTTGGAATTTATAAGAAGTTTAAGTAACTGAAGTAGTGAAGCAGAATCATGATAAAGAGTCCACCATCCTATCACGATACTAAATTATGCATGATATCAATTTCTAAGGTATTTATTTCAAAACCGTATCATTTGATTTTTTTCAGTAATGATATTTGTCAAATTCTCATCAGCAGCTAAGATCAAAATGTTATTAGCATATCTTACATGAATAATTCATTTCCCTCCATACAGTCTTTGAGAACGTTGCACATGATAATTTCACTATCGGTATTAAAAAGAATAGGGGAAAAAATAAGCATTCTTGTCTAACATCTGCCTTTCTCTTAAATTCTGTTAACAAGTTTTGTCTATTTTGACTTCATAGAATTTGATTCTTAGAAATTTTGGATGAATTGTACTTGATATATAGATATCCCAAAGTTTCAGAGTAAACTTTCATACCTTTCACCATTTTATTTTATGAAAAGCTTTTTTGTAATCCCAAAGCATATAAACTTATATATTCTAATATTATACTTTGTAACTTTTTTTAATCATTTGATAAACAATATGTTTTCTAGTGTCTCTTTTTCTGGCTGTTCCTTGGACATTTGTGGATGAATAAATGTTTTTAGATGTTCATTAATTATGTTATTTTATTTACATGTAAATTTAAGACTGTTGTTGCTCTTTATAAAGCAAGATAAAGATTGGGTAATTTAATTCTTTTTGCTATATTCTGATTTTTCATATCTTCTAATAAAGTTTATGGATTGTTTTATTTCTGTCTGCTCTCATATATTTTATAATTTCAGCTGTTATGTCATCTACATTGGAAGCTTTATCAGTTTGTGATCTAATGTATATCTTCTGCATAATTTTCTTCAATTGCTTAATAAAGGTGGAAATGTTTGTTGCATACCTCAGCTATTTCAGGGCAATTTATGACAATGCTTTCTTCAAACAGGCAAAACTCTCTACACAGTATGGCCATTCAATGCAAGCCAGAGTAATCAATGGATGCCGGAAGGCTTGTACATAAAATCCCCAACTAGTTTCTACTCATCCAATATTCCCAGACTAGTTTTTGGCTTGTGTCCTTCGTCAGTTAGAAGCCTTGGATCTGAGAGCACTGCACCTAGATCTTAGGTTCTAATGCAACCCTCCAGCAGCCATCTTTTATCTCTACTTAACTACAAAACTATGAATCTGAAATTGGTGATCATGTGTTGTTTCTTGGCTTACAGTGCTTTCTTCAGAATTTTTACTTCTTTGATTTTTGAGTTTTCTATTAACATGTCATAATTCCTGTCCATGTAGATTGAATTCTTACTTTTCAGCAAACAATTTTATAATTACTTTGTCACTCTCTTTAGGTATATTCTTGTGACAATTATTTTTCACTGATCCTCAGTCAAATCACGTATCACCTCTGACATCCATTGTTTGTATGTTTGAGTCATTATTTTATTTATACTAATTTTAACTACTTATGACGTTCCTTTATTTTAATATCAATTCATCCTTTCTCACATACTTGATTACTATTAGACTGCTTTAATTGTCAAAGTGCATTCCAGAGATATGATGTTTCTGGTCACCTCATTATTGTTTGTGTATTGTTTTTATTTATGCAGCTTAATTTTATTTTTGTTAAGCATCACCTATTTTGAACTAAAAAAGTGATCTCATTTTTATAAATATTAGGTGTAAACCACTACATTCTTTAGATGATATCTGCACTCTCATTTTTGGAAGAAATCTTTATTGGCATGGGTTTAGAGCACGAATGAGTAAATTATGCTTTTCTTATTACAAAAGATAAATTCCAAATGATAATATAATGTGGACACCATATTATTTGCATAAAAAAGCAATCTATTGATTCAAGGAAGTTATTTAAAAATAAATTATCCATTATGAATTGCATTTTATGATGCTAATAAATAGCAATATGGTCATATAGGTGCTCAAGTAATAATTTTAAATACAATTATAAATTAAATGTGTTACCAGAGATATGCTTATTAGAATTTGGAATGATTTTACTGCATCTTTTTGCCTGCTCTATGAAGCCATTTATAAACAGTTCTAATGATCATTATCATATAAATGTAATACAAAATTGCACTAATATATCCTATTTTTGTTTAACACCAGTTTTATTTTATATGCCTCAGATTTTCTTCCTCAAATAATGATCTCTTATCATCATGTAGCAACTGCCTTTACAATGATAATAGCATCAATTGAATTGTTCTTTACATAAAATTTATTTCTCAAAATATAATTAGTATAATCTTTTCTATATACCCTATATATTACATATATAGACACAAGTATATAATAAGCCTGTGTTTCAATTATAATCTTTTTTGTTTAATAAGCATTTGTGTGTGTTTAATAAACTAATAAATTGTGTAACGAATACATACATTATAGATTTAATTCATGTACTATTATGAATGACTACATTTAAGCAATATTATTTTATTATAAAAGTGAAGTATTTAATAACCAGATTCTGAATTGTAAACTATAACAATACAAATTTTATAGGACCAATTTCAGGAGAATTATCTTCATCAGCTATGCTATGCCTTAAATATTATTAATTATAAATCAGAATATTCCTGATTCTTATTCAGAATTGTACTATTTATATATAAAATTGCTTGTCTTATTATCACAAGGAACTTTTTAATAGAGAGTGATCAAGTGCTTTCATAAAAATATTAACAAATTAATGATTATTAGACATTGTAAAATTCTATTCTGTTTTAATCTTTATAACTATGGATTTTGAAGTCACTTTTTTTTTTTTTTGTATAGGTTTATATTGAAGATAATTCCCAACATTAGGATTGATTTAAAAATAAACTTTGACCTGGTTGTGAGCTGAGATTATTTAGGCTATTCCATAACATCCATCTAGAGAAAAGCATAGCATCTTGACAAATATCTGCTTCTTATATTAAAATTATGGCATCAAAAGGTCCATCCATATTTTATAGAAAAAGGAAATACACTAATCATAGTTTAGATCTGAAATTAGATGTGATAAAGCGAAGTAAAAATGGTGAACGAATTGCTGACATTTCACGGAGTCTTGGAATTCCTTATACAACAATATACTGTATTATTAATAATCGACATAATTGTAAAACTGTGACTACAATGCTGCAGGATTCTGAAATCAATATACCGCATCTAACAGTTAATGTAAGGAAGGAAATGGAGCAACGGTTAATTGCTTGGATAAAAGATCGCAATCGTTCACATGAGCCTGTATCTTTAGCTCTAATCCAGATGAAAGCTTTATCATTTCATAAGGATATTCGCAAAGAAATTGGTGAAGAAATTGCTAATAAAGTTAAGGATTTGGGAATAACCACGAGATGGTATCACCGTTTTCAAAAACGATATCGATTAAACAAATTGACACTTCTGAAAAAGAATGCTAATGCAGATAAAAATAAATTGAATGTGAACACAAATGCAACTAATGGGTATAAAAATGTATCTAGTGCCCACAAAAGTGAAACAAATTGGGACGTAAGTGCAACTAATACAGATGTAAATAAGAATAGCATAAGCATAAATACTGACAGTTTATATGCAGACAGTATGGATATGAATCCAAGGAATATAATTGTAAATGCAGACAGTATAGAAATGTATGCAAATAGTGTGCATGCTCATACCACAGACTGCATAGTTGCAAATAAAAATTGCACATATGCAAATGCAGACAAGAAAGACATGAATTTGGAGAATATAAATGTGAACAGTGTGAACACAAGCACAAATGTTGCATCTGGTATAACTATAAATGCAATTAAAACTGGTCCTATTGATTTAGAGCTCATAATTTCAGAGGAAGGATATAATGTAAAGCAAATTTTTAATGCCAGTGAGATAGCACTGTATTGGAAACCAAAGCCACATTGGACTTACCTTCCCCTGAAAGAAAAAAATACTCCTGGTTTTAAAATAGCTCAAGATCGTGTAGCTTTGCTTGTTGGTGGCAATGCAAATGGTGATAAGAAATTGAAACCATTATTGGTTTATAGATCTGAAAATTCTCGAGCAGAAGAAAATTATATTGCTAAATCTTTACCAGTTATTTGGAAGTCGAATAAAAATGCAGTGATTACAAAACAAATTATTAGTCGGTGGTTTCTTGATTATTTTGTACCTGAAGTGAAAAAATACTGTGACAAGGAAAATCTAGATTTCAAAGCACTACTTATTTTAGATAACACTACATCACATCTCATTGATTTTCGTAGTTTGTGTCCTCAGGTTAAGGTAATATTTTTGCCATTTCACATTCTGAAGCCAATGCACCAAGGAGTGATTAAAGCTTTAAAATATCATTATGTACGTCTCACTTTCAAGAAACTGATCAATGAAACAGATGTAAACAAGAAAAGTACTGTTCAAGAATTTTGGAAGAATTTCAGTATTTTTGACAGTATTGAACTTCTGAGTCAAGCATGGGAACTTATCACTTCTCGCTTAATGAATAGTTGCTGGAAGAATTTATATCCTGATGCTGTCCAGTCGTTTGAAGAATTTGATATTTGTGACATGAACACAGAAATTGTAACTCTTGCAAGAAGGGCAGGGTCTCATAGTGTGAATGAAAAGGATGTTGAAGAATTGCTAGAATCACATTTTTTGCCATTACCAAGTAAAGAGTTGGTAGAATTGTTTCAGCAGACAGTAAATGAAGAAAGGACTGAGGAAGATGATGTTGAGACTAAAAATCAAGCAGTGCTGGGATTGACAGTGCAAGGGTTACAAGAAGCTTTTGCAAAGTTGGAAGAAGTGACAAGTTATTTTAAAAAACATGATCCATTGTATGAGCGTGCTTTAAAATTTGAACGTGGAATAAAAGATTTATTATCATGTTACCAAAAAGTTCTAACACAGAAATTAAATGCAGTATAGCAGTCTGTAATAGATTTATACATAGTAAAGGAAGATCCTGTCCCAAAAAGGCAGTTTTGTTTTTCAGAATGTTTAGATTGCCTTCAAAAACTATTTCACTAAATTTCATCAATAATTTAACGTGTCTTTTATTTGTTTTATATATGTATCAAGTATAATTACATGTAATCTTAAAGAAAATTTACAATTACTAAATAAATATTCCTATAGCCAGGTTATGGTATTTCTGCCATAAAATATATATCATTTCAAATGACACAGTCAATAAATTGACTGTAGCATAATATTTATTATTATAATAAATTTTATAAGATTAATTCCACTTTGGTTTTACTATATGTAAATATTTTTTTAAAAAAATTTTGAAATATATATTGTATATTTTTATCTCTAACTTTTACCCATTTACAATCTTACCCGCCCTACCCCCCCCCTTTTTTTTTAAAAAAAAAAAAAAAAACAACAAACGTATTTGTGATTCATATAAACTTTTAATAAGTAAATAATATAAAATACCATTATATAACAGTAAGAATTCTATATATTTATTATCACAATAATACAAATAAACTTTTCTCTGCAAATATTTTTTGCCCTTCTCTTGCAAATTATTTTAAACCTTCATGCGATGTGATGCGCTGTGGCTTCTTTTTCGGAATCGGGGAATCTCTCAGCCACCATGCCCAGAGAAACCTGTTAACCACATTACCTTCCCTTTTCATTCCCCACCCTTTTCCCCATATTCTTTTCTATCCTGCTCCATTCCATTTCCACAATAATCTTTGTCAATTCCATGGCTTTTATATCTAAATCTCCCTTATCTTTTCCCAAACTCAGTATAAAAACCAAGAACTAACTTTTGTGTAATCACTTTGTTTATATTTATTCTTCCACAACTTCATTATTCAATTGACATCTATCATTTTTATATCAAATTAATTAGAACCAAAAATAAATAATAGGGAAATTTACAAATATGACATACAAACATAGTCAATCAAACGACATATAACAATTATACAAAATATCCTATATAAAGATAAACAATTTTACAGTCATTTTTAAATAAATAATTATTAATTAAATTAATTGATGTTTATATATATTTATGCAGCTGTGATTATTATTTTCTTTGCTCTTTCATTCAATTGTTTCCCTGTATATCCATAATAAATCTTATTGCAATATTCACAATTGTATATACAATTGTTTTTTTTATAATTACATATTAATTTATCTGCATTTTTATTAACCATCTTACGTTTATGCTTTTAATAAATAGTTTTTATTTTTTTATTAATATATTACTAATTTTAGGATAGTATGAAAATTTTATCCACCTTTTTTCTTAGAATTATTATTATTACAGTTATTAATTTTTATAATAGAAATATTGTTATGTAATTTAGATGGTTTATAATTAAAAAGTATATTTTTTATATTCCTAGAATTATATCCATAGTTTTTGCATATTTGGAAAAACTATTGAATATTAAAAAGAAAATTGTTGAAGTTTGTGAGAAAAATAGATGAAGACACATTGACTTGAAAAATGGACTTACACTGCTATAAAAGCACAGGTATTCAAAAAAGGAAATAAAGTAGAATTCTTTATAAATAAAATATGGATGAACAGTATTGTGAAAATTGGTTGTATATCAAATACAATTGCAAGATTAGACATTCAATTCAATGGAAAATATCAAATGCAATTAATTAAGATTTATGCCCCAACAAATTCTGATTATGATGAAAGAAATAGATGATTTTTATTTACATATTCACATTAAGAATTATAATGGAAGATTTTAATGCTAGAATTCGACAAAAGTTGAAAAATGAATGTCTTGTGGGTAATTGGATAGATATATTCTTGTGAAATTTGCAAAAAAAAAGAATTCCTTGTTTTGTGGAAAATCGAAAGCAAAAATGGTCATAAAAGCATGAAAAAGAAATTTCTCTAAAAATTAGTTTATCGACTTGACTTTGAACTATTTCAAAAGGACTCCTTTTCAAGAATTTTGACCAATCACAAATATTGAATCTTGCTAGTGCAAAATCTATGCCTAGAAACATGTGGCATGCATCGTTATTTGCATAATTTCATTGTCTTTAAAATGATATATATATATATATTTTGCGATGAAAATTGCACTTTTTATGAAAATTATTGTAAAAAGAGATTTTTATTTTTTTAAATTTTTTTTTAATATTTCGTGGAAAAAATGAACTTATTTTTCCCTGACAATAAAAATTAAAATTCTGATGTATTGGTATAAATGCTATTCAGAGGGCTCAGCTGTAAGTATATAATCTTTTTAATTTTTTTTTATATAAATAATTTAAGATACTATATCTATTTTGTGCTGTAGAATAGAATTTTATGTTTTAAAATAATGATCTGTTTTGAATGTATTGAATAATTATAAATGTAAGCAATTTTATATCTATATTTTTTTCAATCTACAGTTATTATTATTTTTTTTTACATGAATATAATATTTAGTTGCAAATAATGTTTATAAAGAAAAATTAAATTTATTTTATTATCATATCTATTGCTCTAAACAGTATCTCATTTGTCGATTTTATATGTATTTATCATATATCTCTATCATCACTACATAATCAATTATATTTCATTTTTTGCAATCTGAATATTTTTTTCTACTTTTTCAAATAAATATAATTTTTTTGTAAGTTATGATTGCAATCATATTATAACAATTGATCCTTTCCTAAAATAAAGCCATCTACCTAATAAGCTATAAGCTTTTCCACAAGGGCAAATGAAAGGTGTGATAGATAATAAGGAGCATCAGTATTGTAACTATTTTCATTAATATTTTATATTATACTAAATTGGTAAAAAAAAAACATCTTATTTAGTTATCACTATGTGCAAAAATATGATATACCCTGAAAAAATGTTTTAATCCTTCATCCTGGCACTTTATGCGAAGGAGCAAAGGTAAAAATGCCAGGATGAAAGACTAAAATGTTTTTTCAAAGGTATATGTGTATCATATTTTTGCACATAGTGATAACTAAATAAGACAATATTTTTTTACCAATTTAGTACAATATAAAATATTAATGAAAATAGTCACTTTGGCTCAACTCCTCAAACTAAACATAGTTCTTTAGCTTCATCCAGTTGCTGCTCACAATCATGCTGGTTCCACACTAGAGTGCTACCCCAACACTTAAGCTTCTTTCAGCCATTGTTCATTAAAATCTTCCACCAATAATTCACTTAGTAAATTCACCAGAATGAGAACTCCATACTTTGCTGCAAATGCTATTTATCCATGCAGTTTGACCTCTGGCTATTCAGGGTTCATGCTTGATTGTTATCAGGCTTGTTTTCCTCTTAATGTTTTTAATTAGTTGTTTCAACTTCTATTGTATCAAGAAATGTTTTGTAATTAGCAAATATTTCTCGTCATTTATCAAACCAAACTTTCTTAGCACATATTACATAATGTACCGGTCTATGCCTGCTCTGTAAATTCATACAATGCACACAAAATCGAACATGAGATTACTATCCCGCATCAGAGTACGGCATCATAATAAACTCAATATTAAAATTCAAAACAAATGAAGTAAAGCTATTTAATTGAAGTTTAAATGAGAAGAGATCAAACCAAAGTTGGTTATATTTCCTGCTCTCTCCCTTACCAAAATTCTATTGCCATGCTAATTGATATCATAAGGTTGGCAGTGGCATATCTTTGTAAGGCAGAATTTTAACCTTGCCTTTACGTGCCACTTTTGGAAAGAGAAAACTCTCCAGGAAGGATATACCACTATGAACAAAACACTTTGGAAAGAGAAAACCCTCTCCAGAAAGGATATAACACTATGAACAAAACATACAAAACAAAAAATAAAAAAAAGATATCAGCATGTCAACAAACTTTTAATTACCCTGATAAAGTATCCCATAGGCTTTTGCTCAGTCAACTTTTTATCTCAGACAAAATAGTGGATTACAATGTTATTTTGAAAATTTGTATAATTTTGTTGGAGAGAGAGAGAGAATAAGATGAAACACTTGCAAATGAATAATTTAAATAAAAAATAGTTTATTTTCACCAAATAAACTCACTACCATTTGCACACATGAATAAACCATATTTTATTAAGATAAGAATTATAATAAATGAAAAATCAATAAGTAAACTGATTTAATTTCAATATGAAACTCCCCTCCGTATTTTCTTCATCTAAATACCCTTGAACATGGTCTGAGTTTCTACCTACACACACAGGTTAAGCAATCCCTTTTCTTACAGATAATAGTAATATATGTATATAGGGATGTATCTATATGTATCCTTCCAACTTTCTTGTTAAACATTTTATAAATGCATTTTGTATACATATCAAACACACATGGAGATAAAAGCAGAATAATATAATTTCAATCAATTTAAATTTTTTTCCTAAAAATATAGTAAGCATATATGTGTGTTACAAGCAACAACAACAGAAAAAGGAAAATACACGTTGTAACGATCAAGATTGTATAATCAGTCAACAAGACCAAGCAGGGACTCTCAACCAGTAAATGTGGGGGAGGCCACGTCTCTACTTTAAACCCCTACCTGGACTTTCAACCTCCATCACCTAATCAACATCCCTGACATCACTTACTTTCTCCTCTTTAAACAACTCATTGTAGCTCAGGGATCCGGCAAGGACTCTCTCTCTCAGGGTTCTCCATTAATAACCATATCTCCAAGAGTGCCTATTAACTAATTATTTTATTACATTAATATTATTGGATATGTACTTATCATTATCTCAGGGTTTTGGGTTCAAGTTCAATCTCAGGTAACAAAACATCCCATACATTTCTATTGTACCAATTTGTATGATTAATAATCTTTTATGATGATAATAAATTACTTAAGTAAATAACTAAATAAATAGTTCTGAATTACAATACAAACATACACTTATTTTAATTGAATATAAGTTTATTATAATATGGTATAATATATGAGAGATGAATAGCTCACAAACATAAGTTGAATATTATCTACTGGGCTTTCACAATATGTCAGAAGATAATGGCAGCTTACAATAATTGCTTACACTCTATATACTTTACATACATAATTAAACAATATCAAATCATTCCAAGCGTAAATTAAAGTATAATAATTTATTTAATAGGGGTTGCTTGTGCATGGTCTGTTCTGAGTTACTGGAATGGCTAATGGTTGCATGGGAAAGTTAGAGACTAATATTAAACTAAGAGTTGTGGTGCTATCTATAAAGTGGAGTCAATGGCATAATGATGAGGATGATCGAATTGTCAATTTAGATACTAGGTACATCGCTTAAGGAGGTGGATGTCCCTAACCGCAGAGGTTCATCTGCTAACACAAGGTGCATACCAATTGAGAGTGCTACTCGGTGCTTAAATCCAGAATTTGGGGTTGCTAAGAATCACTGGCTCTTTGTGGAATCTGGACTGGTGTTAATCTGTGGATTAAAAATCCCAGGCATTGTATCTGGTCTGCTCTTACGCAGTTTGACCATACGGACACATGAACTGCATTGGAAAGATTTGAGAATAATAATAATTATGCCCATTGCCACACATAAGACAGAAATGCGATATATATGTACTGAAATAATAAATTACTGAACCTGCCTCCCATATGAGTAAACATTAAGAATAAGTGAATTTATAGATAAATCATGAGCATCCCATTTAACTATTTGGAAAATACTTTTAATAATCTAACCCATTCACAACCTATAATATTACTTTTAAATCTTGATATATATATATAATCGAGAGATGTTTATGTAGTTGGGGAAGTTATCAATAGTTGGAATAAATTGATTTTCACAATTCATTATTTATTAAGAGTCATACGTGAATTGCGTCTTTTACAAATATTAATAAAGCATTAAGTAAGTTACTTCTTAAATTATACAGATGAAATTATAATCTTGCCGCATTTGATAAGTTTATACAAAGTATCATTTATTTTATTTACGGCATTTATTATTTGCGACTTAACTAATAGAATTATTTATTATAAATATTCAGTAATATACTTTCTAACTCTTAGGTTAAACCTCACATATATAGAGCAATATTAAGAACAAAATGATTACAACTTTAATTGAATAACTGCTCACCTCCTTCATTGATTTTTATACATATAATTCTCAGAATCAAATAATACATCTTGATATGATGGGGTGCAAGAAGAGAAACTTTAAAATAACTTATAAAACTTGTTATTGTTTTTTACATTTAAAATCTTAAAATGTTTTTGCTCTGCTTTCTCTCTTAAGAGCAGGGGGAAATCGTAAACATGTTAATTGATTGGAATTTTCTCCCTCCATCATTTAAGGTAAAATACGTAAATATATTTTATAAAATATATAGATTCTAAAGTTATTAAAATAATTAAACCAGTAGATAAGATGTTAATGAGTAAATAAAAATATACACAACTTATTAGGTTAAGATTATAAGCAAGTGAAAGATATATGATTTAAGTTACAGTTTACATGCTGATTATTTTAAATATATTACTTGTATTAATTAACTGCAGAACTTTTACAGCTGGATTTGATGGATTCCGATCTGGATTTGCATGACGGTGGTAGGGCATGGCTTACTGCATCTGGATGTATCTTCAGATGCCTCTTCCCTCGATGACCTATGGAGAAGCTGACACCGGACTACTTGCTCATGCTGGTAGGTACGTTGAACATTGTTATTTTTTCTTGAGCAGCGTAAGGAATTTTTAGAAAAGGAATTTGAATTTTAATAATTGAGAAATCAAGTTTGATGGGTCAAGTTCTGGAAATATGATGAAGACATAAAAATTGATATAAGAGAGCTCCATAACAATGCTCCACACTATCTTATACCTTCTATTGTGTGTGGGGTTGCATCTTGCAATTTTACCTAATGGATTTCCAATCCATTACTTTAATTACTCTGCTCTTAGCTCGTTACTTCCTCATACCTACAAGTCGCCCATTTGGTTTCCTGCTCTTTGTGATTATTTTATGTTTAACACCTTAGAACATCGAAAAGTGTTCAACTGTAACTTTTTGGAAGATTGCATGTATGGATAAAGAAGTACTTTACTTTGTTCATTTCATTAATGACTACCTACCTCTCTCCCATTGTATAAAATACTTTTTACATTTTTGCTTAATGGATTTAAAATTTTAGAAAATGTAATAGAAAATGATATAATGTTATGCACACACACATGCCTATTATAAATATGTGAGGATATTAATAAATTCTATATATATATTGTACTGACACGTCGTTACATGGTATTTATCATGTGTAAATTTGTTGAAAGAGATTTATTTTAAAAAAAATTAAAAATAAAATGTATATTTACGTCTAAAAAAAAAAGTTTAAAAGTTTGAGAAAAAGAAAAGGACAAGGGGTGGGGGTTGTATTGAGATAAACGATTTCTGAAATTTTTTCCTTACAAGTGATTAACTTTTTTTTTTATTATTAATTTATAATATAAATAGTATTTATTTATAGTATAAATAGCTTTGTTCTTGTCTTATAATATTAAAGTAATGGAATATGTGTGTATATAAAATAAATGTTAAAAAGAAAGGAATTTTCTCAAAAATAATACAATTGAAAGCTAATGCAAATAAAAGAATTAAAAACTGAAAAACAAAACAAAGAAAAAATATAATTGCAACAGCTAGTGATAAGTAACAAATAAAGGATTAATTACTACTGTTTAATTAAAATATAAACTAAAGGAAAGAATCTTATACGCTAAAAGAAAAGTAACAGAGACCCAATAGGAGTGCAGTAGAATGTCTGTGGAATCCTAAGATAAGGAAACACTGGATATATAAGGGAGAGCTTGGTATTGTTTAAATGAGTATTAATATTATTATTATATCATATAATAGTATTATATTGAAAAATAAGTCAAAGTTAATCCTGTTAAATAAAAAAAAAATGCGTTGCTGAACCCATCGAATTGTGCGGCCGGCCTGAACCTTCGCTCAATAACACCTGGTTAGTTTGAAGAAGAAAAATGCTCGTTTGAACCTGAGAATCAGCAGTATCCATGTCCAGAATAGTTCATATGTCATAACCAAGAAATAAAAAACCGAGGAATCACCGTTTCCCTATTGTGCATATTACAGTGTTCAAATCATAGGTAAAATCATTTTATTTTGCTTTATCTTCAAGCTTTTAATTATAGCCATTGAAAATCAGTGAGATAAAAGTTTTGATCTTTATAAAAACTACTAATTTTTTAGCCTATTATTATTACATACATTAGCTTTCATAATCAGAAGGTTAAAATCAAATCTCATTAAGGGATGTGTGTACTTTAATTAAATATGCTTTTATTTGTACTTGTATTGTTTAAATGTATATGATAAAATGTATTAAATATCTAACATATTACAAGAACGTATGTATGCATTTTCTATTATGGTACAAGAATGAGAAGTTAAAGAAAGAGAGTGGGGTATAGAAATATTTAATTATCATTAGTGATGTGAGCCAGTATTAAAAGAAAGGGGAAATTTTAGGCAGTAGATTTTGAATAAGTCCATTGTTTTAGAAAGTAAATAACTATGATATTGAGATTGAGAAATGGAGGTTTATAATGTGGGTGGAGAATTTGGAGTAGCTAGAATCCGATGAGCTGGCTTGGAGAGCAGGTACTAAATTCGTTGCTGGTCGAGGAAGCACATTAGTTACATTGTAATTAACTGGCGCCTAAAGGGTTTTTTCCTTAAAATAAAGTGCTTGGATAGTCAGTGTTATAATTTAGTATCAGAGTATTGATATTATTGGTAGCTCGCTACCAATGATATTAGTATTTCCACCTGATGGACCTGAAACCTTCAAAGACAGTAAGAGTTAAAAAGAGAAAATAAGAAAAAGATTTATTTTTCTTATTAAATTTAAATCTTGAAGTGATTCTGGTTCTGAACTCTCATGATTGGTCTAGCAGTAGTTCATAAGCTGTTATGTGTCTGATTGTTTCCTCATACATTCTTTTACTGCTAATAATATCTGCCTAAACTGATCATTTATTATTCATTATAATAGTTGCTCGAGAAGTGCTTTTAAAAATTTGTCATAAAGGCACAGGTTTGCCACCTCTCTTATGCCAATGTCATAATCCTTTTCATTTTTTCTTTGCCTTCTGCCTCTAAAATGTAATCAAACAATAAACATGGATGATTGGGGTTTGAAATAATCATTTAGATTTGTTACAAGCTTGTCGTATTTCTGGGTTTGTGGTAAATTTTCACATAGTTTGTTAGTTATATCAATCATTGGCATGCATAGCAAAATAATGAGTCTACTTTACAGTATTCTCAGTAATATAAGTATTTTTTTTATCTTCTGAACATACAGTTTCCAATCACTTGTATTATCTACATTAAACTCGCATATACCAATTTATGATATGCCCACCATTTTGTCTGGTAATTCAAATCCAATTATGACAATATTACTGTCTGCTGTTCAGGCAATTACTTAAGATTCGATTCCTGTATTGACTGTGCCAATTTTCTGTGTCCTGTGAGCAGCAAGTAAATAATTGACAAAGGCAGAATTGAGATGGTAAGCTAATAGTTTAATTTAAATAACATACGAGCATATTTACATACATATTGTAACATGATAAAAACAATGATGCTGGGAAAATGACCAATATAATATGAATAAAACATAGCCCAATCATTGGTTGCCATTTTGTAATGGAATATTGATTATAATATGGGATGATAATATAATAACTTTAGTATGCCTCAAAATTGAGATGTCATTCATAATAAAATAAATCCAGATGAAATGTGGAGTGCCATTTTATAACAGCCAAAAGTTGATTTGGCATTTTGTAACAATTGCATCTGTACATGATCATCATTGGCTAGCATCAGGTAGATGCTTTGTAACAATAATAATGGATCTTTTATTTCACTACCTCTCTACATTTGTTCAGTCAACATTTGTCATAAAACAAAAGAAATTAACCTATAGATTTTTAGACAACCACTTATTACTGACACTATATGGAAATAAAAGATCATGAAAAAATGCTGGTAGTTTTCTATTCTATCATGTCAGCCACATGATGGTGCTATTTCTAGGTAAATTCCTAGAAATATACCCATTTCAGCAGCCTCACCCAACCCAAGAGGCTTCTTTCTACAATAAAACAGAGAGAGTCCCTGTGGTGGGTTTCACAGCCTCAGCCAACATGGCTTCTTTCTACAATAAAACAGAAAGAGTCCCTGTCAACTTAGCTGCTCTCGCTTTTTTCTATGCTAAAAGCACAGAGAAATGCCTTTATTGGCTGCCATAGTTGGTTGTGTTATTCACTTTATCGTAATACTAGAATATCTATTTTCTTTATAGTTTCATGTGAGTGGATTTCAGCCTGTCATAATTATTTAAAATTTCATTACAAAGGTATTTTTTTCAAGTGCTCTAACCTACTGTTATGTTATTAAAACAGGCCACTCAGTGCCAACCAGAGAAATCAATGGATGCCAGAAGGCTTGTGCATAAAATCCCTATCTATTTCCTACTCATCCAATATCCCCAGACTAGTTTCTGGCTTGAGGCGTTCATCAGTGAGGAGCTTTACTGCACCGAGATCTTAGGATCTAATGCAACCCTCCAGCAGCCACCTTTTATCTTGACTTGACTACAAAACAATAAGAATAAAATTGAAAACAATAATATTTTCAATCTAAGCTTAATAGATTATATAGTCATATGGTCTCAATCCAGTTCCAGTACTCAAACATTTTGATGTTTTTGGCTCTTTAACAGCCATAACCCCTAGTATCTTATTAGGCAGGATTGCTTTTAAATCACTAAACATTACATGATCACTATTTCTTATGCCAGCACATTACTGTTATTAAAACAGGCAAAACTCTTCATACAGTAGTGCCACTCAGTGCCAACCAGAGTAACCAGTGGATGCCAGAAGGCTTGTGCATAAAATCCATATCCCCAAACTAGTTTCTGGCTTGTGGCCTTCGTCAGTGAGGAGTTTTGGATTTGAGAGCACTGCACCTAGATCTTAGGATCTAATGCAACCCTCCATCAGCCACCTTTTATCTTTACTTAGCTACAAAACTATGAGAATAAAATTTCAATATTTTCATTCTAAGCTCAATGACTTATATAATAATCATATGGGTCTGAACCCAGTTCAGTACCATACATTTTGGTGTCTTTGGCTTTTTAACACCCATAGCCACCACTATCCTGTTAGGCAGGATTGGTGGGTCTGAACTGGGTTCAGACCAATATGACTATATAAGCTATTGAGCTTAGAATGAAAATATTGTGTTTTCAATTTTATTCTCAGTTTTGTAGTTAAGTAGAGATAAAAGGTGGCTGATGGAGGGTTGCATTAGATCCTAAGATCTCGGTGCAGTGCTCTCAGATCCAAAGCTCCTCACTGATGAAGGGCATAAGCCAGCAACTAGTTTGAAGATATTGGATAAATAGGCACTAGATAGGGATTTTAGGCACAAGCCTTCTGGCATCCATTGACTGCTCTGAGTGGCACTACTGTATGGAGAGTTTTGCCCGTTATAGTAATGTGCTAGCATAAAAAATAGTGATCATGTGATGTTTAGTGGTTTAACTACTCTTATGTTGTAACTTTATTAACAATGTTGTGAAGGTTCCATTACGAAGGAGTAACCCTCAAGAATTGCTTTCAAGGGTGCAGCACAACAGTATTTCAACGATCATGTGAAAAGTAACTTTTGCAAGAATTCATCCATGACAAATTACTTTTTATATATACACTGGGTCTTGTTTTATGTGGTAGATAGGTTCATCAGAAAATGCGCACAAAAAAAATTGCACAAAAATAGACTTAACTTACCTTGAAAAATGGGCGATACGTACTGTAATTTTCCAAAAATCACATAAAAGCAAAGCAACAATATAAAATTACTTTAAAATTTGCATAAAAAAAATAAAAATAAAATATGACTAATAAAAAATTTCAAATTTGAAAAAAAATGATACAAGACAAACTTTTTTTATTTTTTTATTAACTACAGTATTTAATTTTATTCAAAACTATATTTTTATGCGTAATTTACATTTTTTTCATACATGTTGGTATTTTAATTATTATCGCTATTTGGGACATCAGAATCATCACAAAAGGAAATACAACTAGCGCCAACTTCATTTTTTTAAATTGATCTTATAGTGGATTCGCCCAAACTAAAATGTTTTCCAATCGCTGTTGATCCTTCCCATTTCGCTAAGCGATCTAAAATTGAAATTTTTGTTTCCAAAGAAATTCATTTTCTTGGGTGTTTTTTCCTCTCCATTAGGGTAAACTAAAAGTTTAAAATAAAAATAAGAACTTAGACTTACGATAATAAAAAGACACCGACTCATTACTGTTGGGCAAAATTTCATTAAAACTAACAATTAAAAATGAAATTCTTATTTTTGTCTTTAATTTTTTAATTTTCAATTCCATTTAAAAATCAAATTTCATTGTTTCAGATTACGTTACATAATTTTAAATCGTTAATTACAATTAAAAATCAGATTTTAATTGTGCATCACTGCTGTTACTCATCTTTTAAAAATGAACTTGCAGACACTAAATGATTAATTGATTATGTACTCTTTTTTTAAAAAGCAAAAATAGAACGTGATTTAAAATGCAAAAACAACAACTAACATAATATAGGCATCTATAACGTTTGAACAGATTTACATTATAATCTTGTAAAATTTAATGGGTGTATATAAAATGGGGAAATCCTGATTTTAAGTGAATTATGAACTTCTTTATTGCATATATTGAAATTATTAAATGAAAGTTGAACTCCGATAATGCGCTATTACTTTAAATATGACGTGAGTGCGTGAAATGTATAATATTTAAAGTAATAGCGCATTATCGGAGCTCGACTTCTAATCTAATAATTTTTATGCATAAAAGAAAACCGCATACAAAGATATTAAGAAAAAACGTGAATCGCATAACTTCAAAATCGCATTAAATAAATCCGCATAAAATGAGACCCAGGTGTACACCCAAACAAAAACAAACCAGTTTCTGATTATTAATTACTGTTGTAAAAAAGCAAATTAGATTGGTATTATTTTTACATTTAGTATTTAAATAATGTTATTTTATATATATACACACACAAACCAAAACAAGATAGTTTCTGATTAATTCCTGTCAATACCAAAAAAAGAAAATTAGTCAGATATCATTTTTAAATTTAATATTTAAATAATATTACTTTTTATATATTCTAACCTCCCCCTGCGCGTTCTCACCCCAAAATATACTGTTTATTACGAATATTACGGGTTCTAGCTCAGTTAACAAATAAATAAATGAAATATTCAGCATTAATTAAAATGATTACTAGCTCTAATTTTTAAAATACAAATACGGTTCAATTTTTAAAATGAATTAACAAATATTTACTATTTTCATGAGACATGGAGTGACAATACCGGGAACGAGATAGACTACATTGAGACATTATCCACACGATACTACCTCAATGGCATAAGAACACTATCCCCTCTTTTTTACTATACCAAATAACTAACTCATAGTATGCTTATGACTTTCTAAGCTCTATTCACTACGATTAAAATAATAATCATATCTTCTTTATAACAAGAATCTAGCTCAATTAAATAAAATGAAGTAAAATAAAATAAAATCTCAGGTTCATAAATTGTATTCTAATTAATTTAAAATTTCAGTAGTAAAATATGAAAAGGGAATTTTATGTCATAATCTACTACACAGCAACTAACAATAATAAAAAAATAATAACAATAATAATATAATATAATCTTATTTCTTCCTAAAATGAAATAAATAAATACGTACGTGGTAGTATTTTAATAATCTGACAACAGAATACGTGTGGCAACATTAGCATATAATTTAATGTAATATTGTGGCAACCGACTTATGACCAATAAATAATATAAAATTATGATCTTTTAATTTTAACATACCAATAAATTCTCAAAATTATTTTAACACTTTTATGTTTACCTTTTGTGCAAAATTTATATGTCTGTTTCAATTATAAATGTATCGTGATTTCATGCATCCATGTGGAGAAATAACAACTCGGACACAAAAACTTTAGAACAAATTTAAAACAAAGTTTATTAACAACATAAATAAATTAACAATATTTTTACACTATATACATTGGATATCCCTTACTCTCCTATCTCAACTTAATTTATTAGTTTATAAAATGAAATCAAAATATTATTTATTTTTCCTAGTTAAATCTTATCTTTTTAACACTTAAGAAAATACAGTATTATTACTTGATTTATTATTATGGTTAGCTTATTACAAAATGCATTTCTTATATGATTATCACAAACACTTTGCATCCCTAATATTATTAAAATTATATTTTTACAAAATTTACATTCGTAGTAAACTTCTACAAAATAACAAAATTTAATTTCATATTGGTTGTATGGAATCTTACTAAGTCAAAACATTGGTCTACATTCGGTATTAGGTTTTTATTGTTCATTATCCGATGTTTATTAATCCTAATATTCTCATTCAAGCCTTACTTTGGATGATATAATTACAACTATTAATATACCATGCACAAGTATATGTTTATTATATATTATTGAACTATTTTCTCTTGATAAATATGCAATACTTATTTTCTAAATGTTATTAAAAAAAATTCATTCAAATTTTATTATCACTTTTAAAATACTTGGTTTAGATTTCTTTTCAAAATCTTATATTCATTTCCGAATTAATTTTACAATGTATTATATGATTCTTTCTCTCTTTATGATATTTTGGACTTTCAATTTTAAAGTTACACAATTCTATACATTTCAGCAAATAAACTATTCTTACATAAACGATAACATATCTTCAGTTCTATTTTATTCATTATTTCTTTGAAAATATCTTTCTGACCGATGCAGATTCACGAAATAAGGATAGCGAAGATAGATGCATAGGATCAAAATACAACTAGAATATTACTCGTCATATACCTTGACAATCATGGCACAGTGAATTAAAAGACACTATAGAGGAGTGACCTGTATCTGTCTACCAACCTCTATCATAGGAACGATGTTAAAGCTATTTCTTCAGCTTTATTATAACATCCAAAGTTTAAAGATATGCAAAAAAAACACTGTCCAAACTATATGTGTCCAGTCATAGGGCTTAGTTAACTATACTGAAATCACACAAAACTAAATATGATCCAAATCCTTTATTTTTCCTATTTCTTAAAAAAAAACATCATCTTGGTTTCCTCTCCACTAGTACTTCCAAGTCACTATCCGATCTTATTTCTCAAGATTTTTTCTATACTGTACATCGACAAATACATATCTGCATTACTAACATTAATAAAATTCATTGATATTTTAAAACTATTCCACTGTTCTATAAGACAGCTTGCTTACTAATTTCCTCCGTATATTTAATCATATACAACTATTTAAATATCTGAATACTTTATCACATGAAAGTTCAAAAGAATCACACAATTGTTCTGTTAAATTATATTATTAATATACTTTAAATAAATTATTGCATGCATATTCCGAATTACTCCTATCTCATAATATGTTAAAAATGTTGTATAAAGTGTGTACATATAATTTAAACTTTCACACTTCATTCTTAATCAATTGACGATCTAAAAAAAAATACATTATGCATTATAAATAACTATCAAAATTACCAAAACGACCTTTATCTTCTCGATCGCGTTCCGTAGGCTTCACCATCCATTTGATCCTTGTAGATATAAGATTCACGTCCATACACTTTATTTTAAACACTATTTCTATAATTTTATCAAGCTATTATATTTAATTTTTAATATTACTAAATTTATGTTTATATGTTTTCCCTAATCTCACATAACATTTTATATTCTAAATAAATTAGTAAAAAATATTTAAACTATATTTACTGTACTTCTTTATCAAACTTTCTTGAAAACCGTTCATATTAAAGCTAAAAAAAAATGTTTATTATTTCTTCTTTAGTCACTTAATGTTCTTCTCCCTGCTTGTTAAATTTTAAGGCAAAACAAATATTACTTCGTTCAATAAATATTCATGAATGATAATCCTTGGTTTTTATAATATTTAATACAATTATTAATTATGATATTAGTTAATCCCGTAAAGAAAACGTCTACATATTCTCTTCTAATATTTTTCTGCTAATATTTTCCCGCGCGACTTTTACGATGCATCTTCTAGGTACTTTTATTTAAGTATTCAGTAAAATTTTCTGTCTCCATGGATCCATTTTCATTAAGTAATTTAAATTTCCATTTTCCTAATCTCTATCTTTATTAAGCGTTTTTATAATGAACACTTTATAATATTTTAATTCTTCTTAGATAAAGTTTTTTCTTTCCTTTTTTAAAAAAAATAATGACTCTTTCCTATCATTATTCGGTAACTTTTCCTTTCTTTTAAAGTTCTGGTAACCATATACTTTGTAATGTTTCCTTTAAAAAGGACAAACATTCTTTCTCTGTTATAACTTTTACATAATTTTTTCTTTATGATATACGTATCTTAATTTTTTCCATAGAGAAGAATAAAATAACTTCAGAGTAGCCTTATAAATTTGTGCGTCATAATTTTTCCTGACGGCAAATAACTTCTCTTTTAAGTTTTCCGTATAGCGTCCAAATTATATTCCTCTGAGTTATAATAATAAGTTTCTGGTTGAGCATAAATAAAGCTGTATTAAGGCACTTTACAAATATTTTTCCTTTATCATAACTTCTATATACTGTTTTCTGTAGTATTTCCATTTTACTGTAAGGTTTTCGCTGAACTTGAATAAAATATTCTGATAAGAAAACTTTTAAAATTAGCCCTCCATGTAAAAAATCTTGAGAAATAAGATCGGATAGTGACTTGGAGTTTTGTGGAGAGGAAACAAGATGTTTTTTTTTTTAAAAAAAGTGGTTTTTGGTTGTGGTTTGCATATCTTAAAAGGAAACTTTTAAAACAAATAAAAAATTTTAAGAATTATATTACTTTTCTAGCTTATGATCTTATACAGCTAAAAAATATGTTACTCCCTCCTTCACTTACACATTACTTTCTCCCGCTTCGTCTAATTCCTATTTTCCGTCTGCTGAATTACCTTCATTGATTGGTTAATGACTTTTTTAGCGCGAACAAATTTACACATTTTAGTTTTATAATAGATTAAACCTTTTAAAATAAAGAATTTCTGACGTCATGTCTTAAATATTACTTAGAATAGTATTTTTTTAACTCAATTATAATTTTATCAAAAAATCATTTAAACTTTAAAACAATTATTAAAATATTTAATATTTCAACTTTTACTTTAACGATATATAGCAATTATATTTAGTTTTATAATTCACAAACTTTATTATTATATTCTAACAAGCATGTGTGTGAAGGTATATAATATACAGTCTAAATATTACTAACTTTATCAGATGATTTTTTAATTTACTTCTCTTACCAAAAATGATATATTTTATAAAAATTTGGAAAATAATTTAAAAATGTAGAACTAAATATAATTCTCACCATCATAAAGTTTATCTTAAAATATATTCTATTAATTTTGACTATTAAATATAATTATAACACTACATATAGCATTTATTTAATTTATTAGTTTTAAAATATCATACTCGAATTATTAATATATTTTTAACTATTTATAGCTGTGTTATTTTATATGGCCAGCTTTTACAACCATAAACAAGGATATAATTAAGCTTTATTTAACTGTTTTCTTTTAAAATAATCCATTACACTTTTATATACCAGGTATTTTCAGCCTTAAATTGTACTATAAAATCTAATCGATCATACAATTATCAATAAATTACACAAACGTATTTAAAATTTAAAATTTTTTAGCAATTGACCATTCTACCCTATTATGACCTATAGATAAGGGCACAATATACACACTAACAAAAACAACCCAGTTTCTAATTAATTACTGTCCAAAAAAAGCGAATTAGTCTGGAATCATTTTTAAATTTAATATTTAAATAACATTGCTTTTAATATATTCACACAAACAAAAACAACCCAGTTTCTGATTAATTATTGTCAAAAAAGCAAATTAGTAGGGTATCATTTTTGAATTTAGTATTTAAATAATGTTACTTTTTATATATACACACTAGCAAAAATAACCCATTTTGTGATTAATTACTGTCAAAAAAAAGCAAATTAGTTGGGTATCATTTTAAAATTTAGTGTGAATTTATAAATTTTGTGTAAATTAAAAAATGTATAATTGTATATTATTTTCTATTAAAAAATACTGTAACTTTTTATATATACACACAAACAAAAACAACCCATTTTATGATTAATTATTGTCAAAAAAATGTAATTATTCAGGTATCATTTTTAAAGTTAGTGTGAATTTTTGAATTTTGTTTAAATAGTAATATTATTTACTGTTAGTTACTATAATTTCCTATTACAAAACTAAAGCCAATAGTTATATAGGATCACAGACCCGGAATCGTAATATGTATGTGTTTTTGATTAGCATCAATGCCATCAAATGGCTGACACGATAGAATAGAAAAGTGCCAAAATGGTCTTATGATTTAAATGTTATTGATAACAGAGCCAAACATGCATCAATAAACAGTAACCCTTTTATAACCTGTATAAAATTATCTAGCTCCATCATTGGTCACATTAGCCAATAACAATATTTCTCATATTTAGATTGCCCACTACACTAAAATTGAATACTAATGACAATCTTTCTTAAAATGTAATTTATTCAAATAGTATTTAAAACAAAAAGATGTAAACAAAATCATTACTTCAGATATCACCAAATCTATTCACTAGTCCAGAGTAAACTGCAATAAGCAGTGATATCATATATCATCGCCCTAAACAATGATGTTTCTCTAAGATATCTTTGATTTATAATTGAATTAAATCAAATTCGAATCTACAAGTAATTAAGTTCTGATATACTTTTACTAATTTAATATTATTTATAATAATGCAAAATTGCTTTAATATTTAATGACATTCTCTTTAAATCAGCTAGTTTCAAAAAATTATAATAACATTTTGAAAACATTTTATAAACCTACACTATTTATAATGTTTAAATAAAATAAACCCTTACTCAGTTTTATATCTAATTTAATAAAATGTTAAATATAATATCAATATTTCAGTCATACTTTACATTATATCGATATGCAATTATTGCTTCAGTTATGTTTTAAAATGAAACACTCTACAATAATTCATTATCAATAAATCTATTGGATAATCTTGCAATTGGCCATATCCAATCAAATTATAATATACTGTAGGTTTCTATTGGATATTTACTGACTTACAATCACTGATATTATTCATTTACCTAAATCTCCAATCAATCAATCAATTAAAATGAAATTTATAACCATTAAATTATATAAGATGATTATTTATGGTTGTCCAAGCCAAAGATAGATATTAAATTATAATAGTTCATAAATTTTATGATCGCCACTTCAAAAAAGTTTAAAAATAATTAAGACACAACATTCTGACTAACGACAGAACAAAATCTATTAAGATTTTTGTAACTGGACAAGATAAGCAAATTAATAGTCAATCCTGAACTGATGAAATTATTTCTATCAGACTTATTTTTTTCTATCAGAAATTATTTTTATCAGACTTAGATAAGTAAAGAAATATTTAAATGAAGTAACAAATATAAAATTTATATCTAATCGAACTTAATAATAATGTATAAGAAAATATTTCACCAAAATTGGTTTGATCTTGGATCAAACTTTAAATAGGAAAAATTACCTTGCACATTCAAAATAAATATTTGGACAGATTTACCAGATTTTAATCAACTCTAAATTTATTGGTTAATAATTAAAAATGTATAATAGTAATAAAAAAATTGTATATAAAAGAACAATAACAAATTATATCTGCAATAGACTAAAAATGTAGCCAGTTAAAGAAAATACAATACTATGTTTCTTTAATATATAAATAATTGAAGATCTGTTACTGTGTAGAATTAATAGGAATAATAATAAAATGTGTATATATGAAACTCAAAAGTGTGTTGCATGGCAATAAGACTGTATAAACTGGAAGGAGAGATTTTAAATATTTTCCTGAGACGTTAAATAGAATAGACAATGATAAAAAAAGTGTGATCAAATAAAAATTGATCTCTATTTATTCATTAATGCAATTTCTAAATAATTAAACTAACATAAAGCCCATTATATTTAAATCCTTCTCTATCTGAATATTCCCAGGTTAAATCTTGAACAAAAAAAAAAAAAATTGAAAACATCAGTAAGAATTTAAATAATAGTAACAAATATGAATCTCTGCAAACCTTTATATATGTGAATCTTATAATAATCCATATATCATTTAACCCTACATTTTAAAATAAAATATGAACAAAACACTTATTTTTTTTGTTTTTTCTTTCAAACAAAAAAATGTATACACATATATATTATAACACAAATTAACAATCTTATTTCTCCTTTTTATCCACTAGTCCATCACAGTTCCTGGTTCCTTGTAACGATCCAAAAGAAAGTGACGATCGAATCTAACCGTAATCTGCACTACAAGCTAGGCATGTGAACCTAGAAAAATTTATAAAGTAGGCAGATACGCAAATTAAGATCCCACTTTATTTTATATTTAGACCGTTAGCCCAATGTCACTAGCTCATGGAGACGCAGAGATAATAAATATCTTGATTAATTTGTTTCTTAAATATATATAAAAAATAAAAGCCACTGCCAGTAATTAACACACAAACATTTATTTATGACATATAAATTTTGAATCATTTTAAATTTTGAGGAATAATATTTATTATTTTAGATTTTAACATTCTTTTAATTTAACTTATTATTTTAAAATTTAAAATATAACTATCATTTCTTTTTCAACCGAGACCTTTTTAACTATATTAATTTTAATGCCTAAGTCTTTAAACCAGTTTCTTCCTATTAATGGACTAATATCTTTATCTACTATATATATATAGGTAATATTGTAGTTTTTATTTTTAAAACCAACTATTACTTTGGATTTCCCAATTAACTTGATCGGGTTCCCGTTTACATCTCTAACGTTAATGTTAGATTTCTGTATTTTAATCTGAGGGCTATCTGTGGATATTTCCTTCCACTTTTTCATGGATATTAAAGAAATTCCAGAGCCACTATCTATTTCCATTTCTACTCTTTTGTTACTTAACTTAATCTCTAGCATAAATTGATCCTGCTCATTTTTTAAGATATTTCTTTAATTATTGTTTTCCACTGTTTCTGATCTTTACCATATTCAGGTTTTCATTTAGATTTTTTGCACACTGCTGCTAAATGACCTTTGCCCCCACAGTTGTAACATTTTTCGTTCCTCCATTTGTAGCTTTTAGACAAATGACCTACTTTTCCACAACAAAAACATTTTATTTCGAAACTTTTCCCTTCTTTAGTACAATCTTTATACTTTCTCTCTATTTTAAAAATATTATTCCTAGAGTTTTCCTCCGTTCTATTTGAAAAAGCTAAAGTTTTTTCTACCACTGATTCGTATACTATTCCCTTTTGAATAGCACCTTCATATGTTATCTGAGTTTCAATTAATAATGATTGACGCAATTTATCGTCCTTCATTTCCCATAATAACTGATCAATAAGAATTTGTTCCACAAAGTCGCCATATTCGCAATTCTTTGCTAATTGGTGTAGAACAATATCATATTCTTTAATCGATTCGAGTTTGTCTTGTTTGCGGTTTCTCAATTTTAACCTAGCTAAATACTTCGATGGTCTTGGGCTAAAATAATCTGTTAGTCTTTGAACCAGTTCATCGTAGTTACTACTATCCGTAACTTGTCCATTATACAATTTGCTTACTATTTCAGCAACTTTTCTACCTGACAAACATAATAACGCTGCTACTTTCCTGTCATTTTCAATACTATTTAACTTAAAATAATTTTGTAATTGAAGCACATAAAAGGGCCATTCGTGCGGATTATCTATCCCAAATTCCGATATATTAGCTTGTCCTATCGACATTTTAATTCTTTAATAACTCACCGACTTCTGAATTACTGTTCGGTGTACTTCTTTCATAAAGCTTGAAAAACAGGTTTTCTCCTGACTGCGCCAAAATTGTGATGTACTTGATTTAATGTTACTTACCGAGAAATAAACAAATACACCTAATTCAAGTAACTATTACTCTCTTGCATGAAATTAAGATATCCCACTTAACAGATACAAGATTTTATTAGTATAAAAGTTAACAAGCATTTATAAACAGGATTATCAGTTGTTTACTAGTGCCTGTAAGGCTTACAAAAATAATAATGACAGGTATAGTCTGTATAATTACCCTTGGTCGGTCTTTAGTACCTTCAGACCCGAATATCTGGTTCTTCTCCCATTGTTGGTCCTGTTCCGAAATTCACGCTACACATAAGTCTCTCAGAAAAAAAGGACTGACGCTGACTTGACTTTTTCCCGCTAGATTGTATGTACTTTTTGTTCTATTGTTTATTCCTTATCAATTTTATTCGCAAAAGTATTCTGGGATTATTTCTGAACTAATTAATTAAATTGTTCTTTACATTTTTAATCCTTCATTTAATTAATTCTTTATTCGGATCTTCCATCTTATTTTACACCTTGCTTTTTATAAAATATATATATGAAAAACCATTTGTCATTTCTAATTTTCATTTTAATTAAAACAACTCGTTTACTTTCACATGTAATTATTTAACATTTTTAACTTCTGGAGTACACACAGTTTCACACGTATTTTTCTTAATAATAATCGTACTACAACATAACAAATTTAACTTATTTTAAAAATTTAAATCATCTACACAGATGAAATTTATATTTATTTTAAGATTGTCGCATATGAATAAACTACATAGATTTGCATTTGAAAAGAAAATATTCTATCCCTTCTTTAACCTTAGGCCAAAAGTTCGCAGTCAAACCGGCGTCAATCCATCTGATACATTGATGTAGTCAATGTAGCATGAAAATACAACAGCACAAAATATACTATACTGTCAGGAATGTACATCTGAACAGTATAGTTAGAGAAGACATTGACTCTTGTCTAATACAGGAATGTTACGTTTGTATGGCAAGAAGAACAATAAAATAAAAACTCCATAGGAAGGAACTGCGGTCCTTTTTTGCCGACTTAAAATCCCATCCGTAGGCAAAGGGGTGGTGTGGCGTATACAATGATTCTGCATGTAGCGAATCTCATACTACATCTACTAATTACACCAATATATCCAATCCATTGACCCAATTTAACTATGAAACAAATAACCTAAGATTACCCTCCCTTAATGTAATTTTACAAATCTATATAGTCATTCATGCCCGACTTAAATTTAACATTTATATAACTTTGCACAGATGAATTTTATAAAATTTGTTTTATAATGTTGAATATAGATCGGCTGCATAGATTCCACGGTTAAAAACATTTCAAAATAAACATAACCGATCAAAATACAAAGTCATTGATAACATCAATTGCAGAGGAAATACAAGAAACCCAATGGCATTCATCATAAGATGCCACATTGACATTGATGACTTATATATTGTAATCGAATATGAAAACCACAACATAATCAACCACGAACGAATCCATGCAACGTCCATACTCAACTTAAATTTATGCATTTAAATTCAAACAATAAATATTAATACAAATAAAAAAATAATAAAATGGAAATTATTTTTTTTTAGCAAGCAAATATGTAAAAATTAAACATTTATAATTAATTTGAAACATAAGTCAGATATATATAATTTAAATATTAATTGTCAATTTGAAAATCAGATAAGAGTTCATTTATAAATTTAGGTTAGCTGAATCTTAAAAGTTTGAATGAAAGTTCTTAATTATTTTTAAATTTTGAAATTGTAAATTTCATAGCTCATGGTAGAAGAGTCCAGGTTCCTGTTTTTAATTGCCATGGCGTCTCCATTGGAAGACTGGTCTGATGTTATGGAGGTGATCTTAGCTGGTTTCATTTCGGAATCACAGTCATTTCATTTTTTTTTTAAAATAGAGAGTGTGATATGTGCGTCCTATCACAACTCTCAAAAAACAATCAAGCTGGAACTGTCAGGGAAACTGTCTTAATTTTGAATTGTTTTCATTTTATAATTCTCCTATGGATTCCACTAACGAAAATGTCACTGTTCCATTTTTTCGTTACGGTCCGGGCCTTTATTTGCTGCTTCTATATTGGACAAGCTAATTCTTTTTACTCTTATCTAACTTATCCTCTGACTTTTTAATTACAGTATATGAGAGCCCTGAGGGCTAGCTTGCTTTTCAATTAATTTCTAAAACAATCATTTCCATTTACAAAAATATGTTATCTTTAAATCTTGTACTTTTTTATAACAGTAAGTTCAAATACTTTTATTTATTAAAAAAAAATATTTTTAAAGTTTTGCATCTGTGCGAATACGTTTAACAACTTTTTAGCGTTTAGATTTTTGATAAATTTATTTTTATTTGTGAACTTAGTTTTTATTTTAAATTAATGTAACGGCATATTTATATATCGTTACAGTAGAGACAATTTTTCTTTAAGTAGAGAAGACAAGCATGAATGATAACTATCGTGGATTTGAATTCAATTACTTTCACGTTTAAATTCAATATTTTCTTTTAAGCATATAAATGTATCCAAGCTTTTAAAACAACAGATACTTAGTCAATGCAAAGTCACACATCACTGGTTTAATTTTCCCTTTTCATTGTTAATAATGTATAAAGAGAATTTTTTTCATTGACAAAATTCAGTTATATCCAAGTGAATAATAAATGCTAGTTTTACTTTCCAAATTAAGAAAGTAAAATTTAAATTGCTTAATATCACACATAAGTTGAGTTAATCAATCTTGTGAAATTCATTGATCAGAATAAGATATCCATATACACATCATAAGGTTTCTTTTCATCACAAATAAATAGATGGAATTCTAGATTTTGACAATGGAATATATTTTTTTTATATAGCTGATTTGCAATGGAATGCATGTTGATGTTTTTGTTTTGTTTTACATTTGCCATATTCCTTGGAATTTCATCAATGAGCTATCCCCAATTGAATGGGCAAATGTTTGGGTTTATCCTCCCATGATTTGAGAAATTAATCACTTAAAAAAAATATAAAATTTTAACAAGTTTTTAAAGACGAATTTAAACATGTCTGTCCTAGGCAATGATAAAAATTATAAGAACTCAAGTTGCAGCATTTCGAATCTATTTGAAACATTCTTGTTGACATTAATGTTGTCAGGACAATTGTTGGATATCACTCAAATTTTGCTTATTAATGTAAGAAAATTTGCCTCCAATTAATAAGTGAAATGAAGATTTCAAAACAATTGGATACTGTGAAAATAAAATTTTGTTTTACAAGTTCAATATTATTTTTTATTTTTAAGCAAAAATAAAGAATTCATATTACATTTTCAATACCTTTCAATGAATTTATATACAGTTTTAATAATCTATTCCACTACTAATTAATAAACAAAACATGAAACATAAATCATTTAATTTTATAATAGGTAAGTTGCTATGGTGATTATAATAACAGAAATTGAAATGTGTAATAATGGATAATAATATTGATTTTATTCAAGTATTCTTGCTATGATTCACTTAACTATTATAAAATTTATTTATTTATTCACTTGTTTATATTTTTCCTGAAATTGACAACAACAGATTTATGATTTGATGCTAGAATAGTAAATATTATTTTAAAATATTAGGTTGCCATGATTATCTAGTTAAAATTAATACATCAGCACCTCCATTATTCATAGATCAAATGAAATGAAAATTAATAAACAAGATCAACAAACTTTAATTTTTTTAAAAAATACTATGACATACAGCACTAATCTGGCACTTAGAATACATAGCCTATTTAAGGCCTATTAAAATAATAAAAGGTCATTGTGACCTGCACTTAATAAACCCTAGTCCTGTTTTTGGATTTACAAAGGCAAGGGTCTTTGATATACATTAATACCAGAACCTATAGACCAGGTTCTAGGGGTTTATATACTCCTCAAGACTTGTGGAGTTTTTACATACCTTACCATATATGGTGTTTTCTTTCCATACAAATATTTTTTCACTCCTCATCATATATGGTATTTTATACAGTTCTCTGACCTTATAAGGCCAGCTATGCAACTGTACAATATTGCTACACATTTATAGTTACATTCTTACACATTTATTGTTTACAGTTATTTATATAATTATTATACACAATCATTGTACAAATTATTATTTTTATTCTACACAATTATTATACATTTATTGTTGCTCACAAACATATATTCCTTGAATGACCTTGAACACTGCAGATCTAGTAAAAAATATGTGTGGGGTAAATCAATGATATAAGAAAGTGTGAATGTGAAGAGAAGTTATAGATAAAAAAAACTGGATTTAATTTGGAGAAATCTCCATCTTAACTCGATTGTTGTTGAAAGAGATGACAGAGAAAGCAGATTCATGCTCACAAATTTCACGTAAAACTGTATGAGGAAATTTTTTTTATATCTATAGTTTAGTAATGAAAAGATGTCAAAGGTAGAAGTGGCAAATAAAAATATTAATAGAGCGAACGATTCCTCATTTAAATGAGTGCTGCTATTTGCATAATTAAAACTAAAAACAATGACTATTAAAGAAGTAAATTGTAATATGCGACCATGGAAAAAAAAAAAAAACTTGATTAGAAATATTTGCTCAATTTCATGGCCAGCTTTAGAGATCCTTCGATCGAAATGGCGTTATAAGTAAATCGTAGTGCACACACACACATTCTATTAGCCATAACTGCAGTAATATAATTTAAACATTTTTGTATATTATAACAATAAGTACGAAAAGTTTTGATTCATACTTTAGAAATATATTCATTCTTTAGACTAATTTTTTGTTTAACGTACCCTTAATTATATTTCACATCTTCCAATAGATGCCGCCACATTTCGTTAATGGCGGAAAAAAATTATATTTATGTATTTGAATTTATCTTTCTTTGTTTCTATCTTATAGGTAAAAGAAAAGTGTAGATATTTGTAAAGGAATTTTGGTAAGATTTTCCAATATGCGCTCAGTTACTTTTATATTTAACACATTCATTAACAATTTTTATGAATTATTCCAGTTATCACATAGTGCAATTGCAAACATTGATTTAATTAATATTTTAAAATATTTTTTACCTACTTCATTTATTTTATAGAGTCAAATGTTAAAAATTAGCAGTGTTGAAATTAGCTTGTTTGGTTTAATGATTTAGGAAAAATAACTTTAGAACCTATTACACAATATGGGGCCTTTTACTTAAACTAGTAAACGTAATGGATTATTAAATACTGTACTTTACAAGTTATGTATTCGACGATTCTCTTTTACTTCACAAAACTAGAATGAATTCTTTTACTTTATTTTCGTTTTTATTTTATTTCAAGAACTGTTTTGATATGTATGTATTTTATAATAGTTTCAAAATATAAGATTACAAATTTGTTTTGATGCATAAACAATATTTTTTAAATATTTGGAATTAACAAATTTACTTCGGAATGTCGTTAACGATATTATTTGGCTGATCGTGTTAACTATTTAATACGGGCCTCTTAAATTGCTTTTTAAAGATGTTTATGTTTTGTTATTTGGGCATTTTTTTTTGTGCCCAGTTTTCGTATAAATTTGACAATATCGCAGATCCATTTGGGTTTGAATGTATTTGTTCCCGTTTCTGGTGCCCCCCCCCTCCCCACACGAATATATATTTTTTCAAACTTCTTTATGTAACTTATTCTTTATTTTTTGAAGTCAATCTTCATCTTTTGCAGCTATTGTGTTAAACGGGTAGATTACATGGAGTTTAAGCCTTTCATTTTAAATCATCATCATCAACCATTATCACTCTACTGCAGGATGAAGGTCTCTCCAAGTTCAGTCAATCTCCGATCTTTAGCTTCTCTTCTCCACATCATCCCAGCACACTTTCTTATTTCATCCATCCATCTCACGTGGTCTATTTCTGTGTCTTTTACAATCTCTTGTAATCCAGTTTAAGATTTCAATTGTCCATCTATTATCTCTTCTAGCAATATGTCCAGCCCAACTCCACTTCAGTCTTTTAATTTTTTCAGTAAGGTCAGTAAGACTTGTTTGTTCTCTTACCCATATATTGTGTTTTCAATCTCTTCTTGTTACTCCTAACATGCATCTCTCCATACTTCTTTGAGTGGTCTGAAGTCTCTGTATTGCTATTCTATTAAGTGTCCAAGTCTCAGATCCATAAGTAAGAACTGGTAAAACACATTTATTAAAAATCTTCCTTTTCAATTACATAGGCATATTTCCTTTTAGTATCAAGTTATTTATACCAAAAGCACTCCAATCAAGTTTAATTCTATGATTAATTTTATCCATTATATTTCCATCTATATTAATAATCTGACCAAGGTATTTGTAGTTGTTAACTTTTATCTCGTCATAATCAATCTTTATTTTCATACTTTGAGAAAATCCATTGAACATTACTTAGTCTTTTTAACATTTATCTTTAGTCCTACTTTCATCTGATAACTCCTGCAACATTTCCTGCAGCTCTAAAGCATTATTTGCAAAACAGCTATATCATCTGCAAAATCTAAATGGCTTAAATATTCTCCATTTACTTTTACTCCTTTAGCTTTCCATTTTAATCCACAAAATACTTCTCACATCACTGTTTAAAAAAGTTTTGGAGATATGGAGTCATCCTATTTTACACCCTTCTCAATATTGACTTTTCTAATATCATTATGTAATCTAATTGTTGCTGCTGCATTTTTATAAATATTCTTTAAAATATGACAATATCCTGGATCTATACCCAATGCCTTCATCATTGAAGAAATGTTTATAGAATCAAATGCCTTTTCATAATCTACAAATCCAAAGCATAATGGCAACTCATATTCGTTGGTTTTTATATAACTTCTCTCAACACCTGGATATGATCTACCGTACTAAAACCACTTTTAAATTCAGCTTGTTCTCTTGGTTGGTGGAAATCCAATGTTCTCTGTAGACGAGTTATCATTTAATAGCAGACTCCTTTCTACAACCAGCGTAATATATATGAAAATATATAAATATATGAATTGAAAGAGTAAAACATAAATTGTTTGATGATAGATTAATAGTTATAAAATAGTAGAAAAAAAAAAAGATGAATAAAAGCATGATTAATGGATGTATACATGTATGTTTATAATATATATATAAAAAGTAATAATATTTTTTTATATTTTTCCATGAGTTTATTTCTGGTAATGAGCACTAGAAAGTGCATAAAGATATAATGTTTATTGTCACGTGATTAATGTTTAAAATGACATCTTGAACAGGTTCTTGAGCAAAAATCGATTTGATAATATGTAATTAAATTGCATACTTAAGTTGTCTAATATTTTTATTTATTTATAATTCGGTTGATAAAAAGTTTTATTCTCAATCTTATATATTTTATGATCATGATTTATTTATTGGCTTATTAAAATTATTAAAACGTCACGTTAATCTTGAAAACCAATTTTTTTTTTTTTCTTAAAACTAAAACAGCAAAAAACAGTTGGGACACGTATTATCTTTTAGAACAGTTACTTTGCTATAAATTTGCTGAAAATGTAGTCTTCCTATAACTTTTATTAATACACAATATAATCCTTGTTAGTTTCTTAGGATTTTAAGGCATTGATCCTATTTAGTTTAAAAATTTATTATTTTTCCACAGCTGGTTTATTGCAGTGGTAAAATAATGGATTTGTAAGTAAAAAATCCATGATCTCACTGACATGATGCTCAAACATCTTATGACCTTTGATGTGACAAAGCATTCATTTGCTTAATCAAGTTTTTTAAATAGTCATTGAAGCCTGAATATGATATGGATGTTGATACTTTTTGTATCTATAGTCACCACCATCTTTATGTCATTGTTTAATAAGTCTGCCTTAAATATTTATTCCAAAGCACTCTGCGAAGTTCTCTTTCTATTCTTTTCACATGCCCATACCATATTCACAGTTGTTTTATTTTTTTATTATATACTGTTTATTTATTTATTTTTAATTTCCTCAATAAATAATTTTGCTTTTATATTTTTTAACATTTCTATATTTTGAAAAATAGCATTGATTTATCAATTTTTAAAATGCATTTCATAAAGTAAATTCGGTTGTTTTATTGAATAGGATTATTATTAAATTAGTTTATGTAATAATCAATAAATTTTACTAGACCAGTATTAGACTGTAAATATATAGAAGATAATCACTTCTCCTCACTAGCGGCATGCTATAATATTAAATAGGGATATTAACTGCAAGGATACTCTCACCCCAACCATGAGATAAAGACTGAGAAAATAAGAATGACTGTCTTAGTTTCAAACTCAAATGCACTATTATGAGCCAATCTTAAATGTCTAGAAGTGAGTGTGTGAATATATAAATCATTCACTTTAAATCCTTTTTATTTTTAATAATCTTATTAGCACTTATGAAATATTATAATTTACTTTATGTTAATATTAGATGTTAAATTATGTAATAATCAATAAATTTTACTAGCGCAGTATTAGATTGTAATTATATAGAAGGTAATCATTCCTCCTCACTTGCACCGTTAAATGTTAACTGCAAGAATACACATGCCTTGGTCACAACATAGTGCAATTGAGTTTGAAAATAAGACGGTCATTCTTATTTTCTCAATGTCTCTATCTTGTGGCTGGGGTGAGAGTTTCATGCAGTTTAACAGTGCTAGTTAGGAGTAATGATTATCTTCTTTATAATTAAATTTGTTTATCAGAAATAATGTAATTAATAGATACTTTATATACTCTATTTGTATCAATATTTATGTAAATGAATTAGTAGCAGAGTCTTGCTTTAACAGAGGTTGTTGAATTCTAATTGCTGATAAGATTAATAAACTATGAAATAAGATTGATGAAAATGCAACTAAAATAAACAATGAAAATAGATGGAAAGAATCAAAAGTTTAAACTGGTAATTGGATAGGAAGAACAATTAGTCAATTCTTGGTATCCACAAAGATTAAGTAAAATTAGTCAATTCTTGCTATTCACAGAGATTAAATAAGATTAATTTTCATATGAAAACATTGATTTTTAGAAAAAGAGGCGCTAGACTCTGCAGAATCCTTTTTATTGTACTCTTTTGTTATCTATTACTTATACACTTGACTAAAATGTCAATGGATGTTTAAATGTTGTCGATTTATTGCTCTCTCACTAGTAACCATTTTCACGTAAGGTCATTGTAATTCTAGATGAAAAGAAAACAAAGATAAAGGAAAAAGTAAAACACAACTCAAAAAATCCGTTTTTGCTTTCATCTGACATTTTCTGAAGCATTATTTGCAAAAACAGTCACATCATCTGCAAAATCTAAGTGATTTAAATAATCTTCATGTCTTTCTATGCTGATCGCTTTCTGTTTTAATCCACAGAACTTTTATATAAAACTGCCGTAAAAAGTTTTGGAGATATGGAATCACTTTGCCATACATTCTCTTAATGTTTATTTTCTTAGTGTCACCATGGAATCTAACAATGGCTAACAATTGCATTGTCATAAAAAATTTTTGGAGTATATCAGTTTACAGAGACTATATTTTAATGGTCCAAAGAATCAAATGTCTTTTCATAATATACAAATCTAAAGCATAATGGCAACTCATTGATCTTTTTTTATAATTTCTAATACATGGATGTGATCTATTGTGCTAAAATCACTTTGAAATTGCTTAATGGATTGGTTTTGATCCAGTATTCACTTTAGACAAATTATCTTGGTAAAGACTTTGTATAGAACTGATAGAAGGTTGATTAGTCTATAATTTCATATCTCACGATCACCATTCTTTATGTGTACACACACTGTTTTTCACAGAGGCAAAACTCTCCATACAATAGTGCTCTCAGATCCAAGGCTCTTCACTGATGAAAAGCACAAGCTAGAAATTAGTCTGGGGATGTTGGATAAGTAGGCACTTGATAGATGTTTTAGGCACAAACCTTTTTGCATCCATTGATTACTCTGGCTTGCACTGAGTGGTGCTACTGTATGGAGAGTTTTGCCTCTGTGTAGTCTATAATTTCTAATATCTTTATCATCTTTCTTAAATAAGAGTATTACTGTATATTTCCAGCCTCTAAATATATCTTTATCATTTAGACTCTAGTCTAATAAATGACTAATAAAAATCATTAATATACTTTCATTAAGTAATTTGTGTCAAAGTTATGAGGCCAATATGTTTGACACATCAATTACACTGTAGTAGTTTGCTTTCTATATATATACTGAATATTGATAAAGAAGATGTATAAGAGATTGTAGTCTGGGCCAACTGATGAGTGCTGGTTCAGTATGAAATGTACATCTTGGAGATCATAGATCTTTTTCACTTGTCTTTGGTCATATGTTTATGATTACATCCTTTCACAAGGTGTTAAAAAAACCATTCCTATCTTGGGTGACAGTGATGTAGCAAAAATTACACTACAAAAATATTCACTATTGGATTATGTCTGTTTAATAAATGACTAATATAAATTTTTAATTTAGTGTATAACTTTGCCAATAATTTTTCTATTTAATTAGCTGCTTTTAAGATATCAATTATAACTCCATTATTTCCTAGAACCTTTCCCTTCTTCAGATAATTACTTGCATTTCTCATCGTTTCATTTAAAATTCTTGATAATTAAAATACTGTATGTGTAGAATTTTTTTTTTTTTTTTTTAGGAAGTTATTCTTATAAAACTCTCACAGATTTTATGTATTCCTGTATTTTTAATAATAACTTCTTTTTTCTTTTTATTGCAGTAATAATGTTTTCTTCCAATACCAAGATTTTTCTTTTATACATTTGAGATTTTTATTTCCTTTTATAGTTTTCAGTGCAGTTTATAATTATATGTTTTTATATCATCAATTTTTTTTCATAGATTTTATAGAATGGATCATTTAAAAATATTTTTGTATTCCTTTTTTTCTTAATATATTGTCTTATCTCAATTGAAAATTTACAGGTAAATTGTTACATTTTTGTACCAGCTGTTTTTTTTTATAGTTCTTCATAGAATATAAATTGTCTTACAGGGCTAAGTTAAGTTTGAATAAGTCTGTTAAAATTTAAAACAGGCAAAATTCTCTATACGTATTGCCACTCAGTTAAGAGCAAGCATAAGAAATAGTTTATTGGCTGTTAAAATTTAACAACCATTCATAAGTTCTATTTTAAATTCATTGGAATATTTCTGAAGGTTAGGAATATTAACTGTTAGTACTATTATTTTTAAATATCTATGGTTTAGCATTAATATGTACTTTACATTTTTCTAATCAATGATCATTTCTTGCATTAAGTCTATTAAGAACGTTAAATCTTGAAATACACATTTGCTGTTAAGCAAAGTATAATCCAATTCTGCTGTATTTTTATATGAATGCTTTGATGTTCATTTCTTTTTAGCATTTTCTCAAAAAAGGAATTCATAATGTATGATTTTTCCTCTTCTCTGCAAATACATGTATCTATTCTCTTTCATTTCTGTCTCATTGACGTAAAATATTTGTGTGATCAAAAACATTAACTGCATTTATATAAAATATCCTATATGTTTTCATTATAATGACGCATAAACCTGAATTATTTCCATTTGATATTTTTCATAAAGGTAAACAAATAATCCTGCCATTTTGATTTCCAATTAATATTCATAATATTCTTCCATTTTTATTTGCCCTGAATCCAACCCCACTTGTGTTTCAATATTTTAGTTTTTGTCCATTTCCAAATCATATGTTTCTTGATCTTTTCTAATTTTACTATGTCTATCCCATTTAATATTAGATTATTCTTCCAGTTTATGCAATTTTAGTTAATTTGAAAGTGATCTGCAGTTTTTAGGTAATTAAATAAAACAATAATTATCAAGTGATATTCAGGGTCCTGATCAAGATTCTTAGCAACTTTTGTTTTTGTTCACTGAACATCGTTCTGAAATAGGGATCATAATTTCATTTTGTCTGTTGTGATTGCAAATATATATATTTATAAAGATCATTCACACATACATTCATTCTATTTTCAAGAAAACTCAACTGATATTTCACATAAGGCATTAGAAGGCAACTGAGAAGAAAAATCATGATGTTTCATGATGTGAAACTTAAAGTTATAAACCATTAAACTCACCACACTAACTGGAGCATGTTAATGAACAGTCTGTGCATGTTAATTTACTATATGAAAATCACATAACAAGAACGTATGGAATGGACATTAGCAATTTGCCTTGTTCTGTTGCTTTAAGTTTTGTAAGAGGACTCAAAAAATGCCTTTTCAGTTAACAGCAAATTGCTTTTTCAAGCCCATTTAAACATACTAAAATGTATATTTCTGAAGAATTTTTATCCATATATGCAATAGATGTGTATACAAAAAAGAATTTAGATATATTTAGTTTTTTTCTTTTTCATATAATCATATTGGTTATCTTTAAAACACTTAGAAAATATTTCATAAAAACAATATTTATTATACTAATATTTTTAACAAAAAGGTATTGTAACTTATAAATTTATATATATTGTAACAATCCTACTACTTGGCAAAAGAGATCATCAATGTTAAAGTACTAATTGTAGTAATCCTATGGATATGAAAAGTTAGTGCTTAATAATAAAAGATACCCTTTGAGATTTCACATGTGAATCCAAATAACAGAGATGAAATAAGATCGGAGTAAAATTTAATTTAATTATAAATTATATACTAATTGTCAGACCTAGCTATATTAATGCAAATATTACAGCCTATAGTCGTCTTTCCTGATCATTAAATTACTCTTAAGTAACTAAAGGGAAATTAGATCCTATATAGATTATAAATTTATACTAGGTTTAAAACCAGAGCACCACCCAATACTAGGAAATCCATGGGCGGATATTCTACATCATCAATATATTAAACTATACAATGACTAATTTAATAAAATATGAACTCTTATCTCAATAGCTAGTACAAAATTAATTTATGGCATTAAATGGTAAGAATTTATGAGAAGAGAGACAGAAGCTAGATTAACAAATAACAAAAAAAATATTTATTTTATAAGATATATATATAATATTAAAACATTAAGTTATAAAATAATATTAAATAAAATATTACCATCTTTCAAGTGATCACACATTTTAAACATTAAAAGTTTTATCAAAGTCTCCATTTAAAATTCCCTTTTTGTTAAGCTTAACATGTTTCTTCATTTGTTTGTTTTACATTATGGAGTTTATTCTAGTATTTAAAATGCTGTAAATCCATCCTTGAGAATTTAGAAACATTAAAATTTTTAAACTCCTTTAGTTGCTTTATGTTTTAAATTATTTAGATCATATCTTCTTAGATCTTATTTCTTTTAACAATTATTTGCAAGCATAATTATTTTTAAGCTTAGATTAAGCACAACTCAGAAATGACAGTTCAAGTTTAATCTCATATCTGGCTAAAGATAAATAATTAATCCAGGCCACCTTGTGTAGGATAAATGGCACACATAATGTATTAGGCCACCACATCTCATTATTATCATTTTTTGATACTTGTTTTTGCTCATAATTTAACTGTTAGTGAAGACTTAAATCAAAAGACAGACGAAAGACATTGGAAAGAACATAAGCTTTCAATAAAAATTTGAAATCATATCTTTATTTAAACTGTCATTGATTAATAATAAATAAATCATATTTATCATCTTTCTAATCTTATTTTTTTTCTTCAGTTAATTTCATTAATTACAATAACAAAATATTTGTTACTATATAAAAATACTTTTTATAAATTTGACATTTTAACAAAACAAAACTTGGAACATTTTTTTGGGGGAAAAAACCCAGATTTCAATTATTTGAATTTTGAACAATTGACTTTTGAACTTTGAATATATGAGTGAATTTGAGTTTGTAAACTAAAAGAAATCTTTTTCCATTTGTTTTTTTTTTAACCTACTAGTCTATACTTTTTTTTAATATCATTTTTATTAAAACAGTTACCCTAAAAGTAACCAGCATTTAAACCAATCTTATGGTCAATTATGTATCTGTCTTTGAAAGTGATACAATATATAGTAATAATCTTCTATATTATTCACTAACATGATTGATCCACTCCAGGAAGATTTCTTCTAATTTAATATGTAGCTTTTTTACATTTCCAAAAAATGTCCTTATTTATTTATCTTTCATTTAACCTCTTTCTAAATTGTATATAATCTTTTGGGATTCATTGTATAACTTCATCTAGCATCATGTTTATCCAACTCAGAACTAGCGCTTTAATTTTTTCAATAATGTCAAGAATATGTTTTCTTAACCCTATGTTTCACGTATAATGTCTTATTGTGGTTTGAAGTTTGTATTGCATTTCTATTAAGTATCCAAGTCTTATATCTGTATGTTATTAGTGATAAAACATTTATTAAAAACCATTCTTTTCAATCACATAAGTATAGTTCCATTTAAGTTATTTGTACCAAATCTCTCAGTCCAAGTTTAATTCTACTATTAATGTCTTTCATACGTATATTAATGTTAACTTTTAATTCATTCAATTGATTGTTTCCCTTTTTAAAAAATTTTAAAGCTATTTTTTTTTTTTTTTTTGATTTTATATAGTAAATAAAATTTCCATATGATACCATTTTCAACTTTCTTATACACTTAACAATACTATTTTTTACACTTTACTCTTACTGCTTCAATTATCCTGCAGTCATCATCAGAGCTACAATATCCAAATACATAATCATACAATTAATACATTATATTTATATGCGAAATCAATAACATATCTTAGCCTGACCATTCTAAATAATCATTTTTCATTTTATTATTCTTCTCTTAACTAATTTTATTTTTTATTTATAGTACTTTATTATTAAATTATTCTAAAGCAATTTTATTATAATTTTAAAACTTTAATCTTTAAACTCTACTATTTAATCTATCTTTTTAATTATTATTATTATCTTTAATTATTATTATCTTTTTAATTATATTTTCTTAATTACTTCTAAACTTTCTTTATTTTTATTATATATTTCACTATTAACTTTTTTACATTATAAATTACCTTTTTACTACATTACTAAATACTTAACATCTTTATAATTTTATTTCCAAAAGCCAACTGACAAATTTTCAAAAATTCTTATATTTGTTTAACAACTTCCTCTATCATCATTTTCTTCAATTTTATTTTAAAATCTTTTTATATTCAAACTATTATTAATAATAATAACTATAATTATTCATAAAATTATTGTCTTTACCCCAAAATTCCTACTAAGATTTGGTTTTATATTTTTAATCAATATTGCCTCTAATTTTCCTATCCCATCTATTACTTATATAATTAATCATTCTTTTACTATCCTTTTCAAATCTATGACTGTTTCTAATGAATGCAAATAAATATGTGACCTCTTATTATACTTATGTTGAACTAATCTTGTATAAATTGAATTCTTTGTCTCACCTACAGAATTAGTTTTTATATTTTTACTTTTACATGACTTACATTCAATTTTATATACTCCATTTATGCATTTTTCTACTTGTTTTACATATTTATTATCTTATATACTAAGAATATTTTTCCTTCTTTTATTTATTATCTTAAATTTTATTTTATTATTTGACTTTATTAATTTTAATATAAAATCAAATTTTAATAGGGATTTTGGGATAAAGACAATAATTTTATAAATAATTATAGTTATTATTATTAATAATAGTTTGAATATAAAAAGGTTTAAAAATAAAGTTAAAGAAAATGAGGATAGAGGAAGTTGTTAAACAAATATAAGAATTTTTCAAAATTTGTCAGTTGGTTTTTGTAAATAGGATTATCAAGATGTAAGTATTTAGTAATGTAATAAAAAGGTAATTTATAATGTAAAAAAGCTAATAGTTAAATATATAATAAAAATAAAGAAAGTTTAAAAGTAATTAAGAAACTATAATTAAAAAGATAATAATAAAATGATAAACCAAATAGTAGAGTTTAAAGATTAAAGTTATAAAATTATAAAAAAATTGTTTAGAATAATTTAATAATAAAATACTACAAATAAGAAAATAAAATTAGTTAAGAGTACAATAATAAAATGGAAAATGATTATTTGTAATGGTCAGGCTAAGATGTTTGTTATTGATTGTGTATATAAATATAATGTATTAATTGTGTGATTATATATTTGGATATTGTAGTTCTGATGATGACTGCAGGACAGTCAAAACTGTGAGAGTAAAATTTTGGTGTAAAAAATAGTATTGTTTAAGGGTATAAGAAAGTTAGAAATGGTATTATATGTAAATATAGAAATCAATACATAAAGAAAGGAGGAAGAAAAAGCTTTATTTGTAAAAACTAATATCACCTGCAAAATCTATATATCTTAAATTTTTTTTTTCTTTTAGCTTCTCATTTTATTCCAAAAAATATTTCTTGTAAAAATGCTATAAAAGTTTCTTTTGCAGCCATCCTGCTGTACAGATATAATCCCTGCTGTTATATTTTGAAAAAAAATTTTTTTTTCGAATTTGCCTCTATTTTTTAACTTGTATCATGGTTCCAAAGCTTTAATTATCACTGTATTACATACAGAATCAAACACTTGTTTTATAATCTACACATTCACTATGAATACAATTTGATTCTTTGTACAATTTCTCATAATATGGATCTATCTACTACAGCCATTTTTAAATCCAGTTGACCTTATTTTCATTGGTTGGTTTGATTCCAAAGTTCTCTAAAGACAAAGTGTTATGATGTTAAAAAAATTATATAGAACTAATAGAAGATTGACATACCTGTAATGTCTAATAATTTTTTTGATCTTTCTTAAATATCATTATTGCATTCTTCCTAGCATATGTTTATCATTTAGACACTGATATATAATTTGCCAACATTTTCTATTTTCTCATCTGTTCTTTTAATATGGTAACAGTAATTGAATAATTTCCTGGAGTTTTTCAATTTTTTGTAAATTTAATATCTAAGATTTTTTTAATTATTACGATATGAACTACATGTGTCCAAGTTCCTTCATTCACAACTTTGTCATCAACTATTTCAGAAATCCATGAATGATTATTATTAATTATTACAATAAAGATTATCAGATCACTCCTAGCTCAGATAAAAACTTTAAATCTCAATGAAAGATTAATATATCTGTTTTTTAATTAAGCAGACATATGGAATAATTCAACTTTTTTTTTCCTTTTTCTATATATATCTTTATTAGATATATTTAAAACTTACTACTAATATCTACATTCTTGAAACGTATGAATAATGACTTATGGAAAAAAACAAATGCATTTCATACTGAACCAGCATTCTTTATTTGTCCCCAGATCACAATATCTTATGTTTTTATTATTTGTTCAATATTTATCAGTACACCTGGGTCTCGTTTTATGCGGTAGATAGGTTCCTCAGAAAACACACACAAAAGAAATCGCATAAAAGCAAAGCAAGAAGGAAAAATTACTTTAAAATTCGCAGTAAAAAAATAAGGAAACAAAGTATGACTAATAAAAAATTTCAGATATTTGAAAAAAAAAAAAAAATACAAGACAAACTTTTTTTATTAACTACAGTATTTAATTTTACATTTTTTTATTCATATTTTCATCATTAGCGGTTGTTTGACTATTTGACAATATGCATTTGTTTGGGAAACGTTAAGAAATCATATTCGTCATGTGACATACAACTAACGCCACTTTCAGTCTTGAGCTGTGTTAATGATTTTTTGTTTCTATATTTAAAAAATGAGATTGTAATCAAAACAAAAAGGTTATAGATTATCATTAGAAAGATTATTTTTAGTTTATAAAATCAATAAAATCTTCGTTATTATTTATTTTAAAAATCTAAAAAATTATTTATTTCTGTTATAATTAACAAAATACATTTTAAAAGTTTAAAATTTTTGACTATTTATTGCAATATTTTTATATGTAAATATAAATCTATTATTATTTGTACTCATTAGTATAAGTAAGTTATTACATAGAAGCTAATATTCTAAATGCAGCTTCAGGCTATATTCACGTTAACTGCTAATATAACGTTATATTTTTGAAAAAAAAAAAGTATTTCAAATCAAAATAAGTTATTAATAATTTAAATTTTTTGATATCTAATAAATATAGTGAAATATGAAAGATATTAAGAAGAAACACGAATCGCATAACTTCAAAATCGCATTAAAATAATCCGCATAAAACGAAACCCAGGTATATATGCAATTCTTACAATTTTAACTACAAGTGTCAAATTTTTTATAAGTACAACTTTCACCCCACCCACTTGAGGAATTATATTAATGATTATTACTAATCATTTAGTAGGGCAGAGATTATCATATCTTTTCTAGTTCTGATATATACTTTAAACCTCGATTAAAGATGAGTGTATCTACTTTTTAAATAAACACAAAGCGTAATTCAATTTCATCTCTGTTTTTGCATGTGTAATATTTTTTTTATGTCTTTATCATATGTTTCAAGAATATATATGGTGGAGTGAAATTTTAAATATATCTAAAAAAACTTTCTTAAATAAGTCGATTTTTTTTTCACTTATCATTTTTATAGTATAATCTTTTCATTATATCTTAAGTTTTCAATAACAACCATTTTAAGCCAATAAACATCACATGATCACCATTTCTTATTCTTGCTTATAACTGTTATTAAAACAGGTAAAACTCACTATACTTATTGCCACACACAGGAAGCTAGAGTAATCAATGGATACCAGAAGGCTTGTGCATAAAATCCCCATCTAGTGCCTACTCATCCAATAGCTCCAGACTAGTTTCTGGCTTATGGCCTTCGTCAATGAGGAGCTTTGGATCTGAGAACTGCACCTAGATAGTTTTATAGTTAAGTGGAGATAAAAGATGGCTGCTAGAGGGTTGCATTAGATCTTATGATCTAGGTGCAGTGCTCTCAGATCCAAGGTTCCTCACTGATGAAAGCCATAAGCCAGAAACTAGTCTAGGGATATTGGATGAGTAGGCAATAGATGGGAATTTTATGCACAAACCTTCTGGTATCCATTGATTACTCTAGCTTGCTGTGTGTGGCTATACATATAGTGAGTTTTGCCTGTTTTAATAACAACCATTTTAGTGAACTGTATTAAAAAATAAATTAATAAAAAACAATATTTTAATTGTTTTTATTTTAATTTTGTCTTTCAGAGTATAACTTTTGCTATTGTGACAGTGAGATGCATAAGCAAATGGCCACAGATAATTTTTTCAGGTGAATAAAGTATTATGGGTAGAAGTTTCAAATTGATTATAAAAGTAATCAGCTTTATTAGTTTTATTGAGATAGAAAGTGCAATTTTTTAATGTGTTTAATTTTATTATCAATAAATATATACATATATGTGGGTCTTGTTTGCACTGCATGTATTAAAAATATTAAATTTTTTTGTTAATTATTTTGTTGATATCTTGATGTATATATTGTAATTTTTAAAATAAATGGTAAGATTTTTGAGTACTATATTTAGATATTAAATTCTAATGCAATATATATATATATAAAACAATAAAAATAATAAATATAACAGTAATTAACTATTATATACAATCTTTCAATCCGCAGAAGTACTTTCCATTAATTCCTTAATCCTCTTCAACTACCATTAAATTCAAAAAACATAAAAGAAACAAATATCATCAACTCAAATCTCATGAATCTCGAATTTTAATGCTAGCAGCTTGTCTTTTAATTATATTTATTTTATTTCTATTTATTAAAATTACCTCCTTAATTTTTCTTTTATTATGGGTTCTCTCTTCATGAAGAAACTATAATAAAAGAAAAATTAAGGAGGCAATTTTGATAAATAGAAATAAAATGAATATAATTAATAGACAAGCTGCTCAGTTAAAATTCGTGAGTCATGGGATTTGAGTTGGTGATGTTTGCTTCTGTTATGTTTTTTAAAAGTAATGACAGTTGAGGAGGGTTAAGGAATTAACTGAATTTACTTTTGCAGATTGAAAGACTGTATTTAATAGTTAAATACTATTATATTTATTGTTATTACAATAGTTTTTAATTAATGGACATCTTATTTTTATTATATATATATATGGTTTGCTACTATTTGTGAATTTTGGTATCCATGTAATGGTCTATAATCAAAGAATATGAGTTTTTATTTTTCTATTTAAATCAACTATGTGGGGAAGAAATAGTACCATATGATCATATTGTAATTACTGTAGATTCTCTCACTATTCTATCCTCTAAAATGATGGTTCAGTAATTTATTTATCTTTTTGTACAACCACATGAAGTACTAAATACTGAGCATTGCCAATTTCTCAACAAGTTTTGTGATAAATGCTTAGCCAGAGAAAGCATTTAAAATATCTGTTAGGACCCCCCCCCCAACCTCTGCCCATGGTTTCGTGCTTTGGCACTCCTCAGAGAGGCGCTAGAGTAGCTATATATTGCTAAGACTACTAATATATGGTATGGCTGAAGATCTCTCAGCCCCATATAGCTATTTGAGTTGGATAGCTGGGTTTGAAGACATGTAGGTGTCTGAAAATTTCAGATTTTCCACTCAATATATAACTTTTAGACAAATGCTGGCTTTGGGTTGGTATTTTTAGATCTAGTGTCTGAAGCTACCCTAGCACCTCTCTGAGGAGTGCCAAAGGATGAAACCATGGTCAGAGGTTGGGGGAGGGTTCCTGACAGATATTTTAAATGCTTTCTCTGGCTAAGCATTTATCACAAAGCTTGTTGAGCAATTGGCAGTGCTCAGTGTTTATATCTTACAAGCTTAAGAGAATTGGGTCATGTGATCGATGACTCCTATTTTGATATGAAGTACTGTTTTTTTTCTGCACGTCTGATCTAGGTCTTCTTTCTAATTTATCAATTTTTAGTCATAATTATTATCCTAGAACTTCCCACTTTGTGTATACAAAGGTTACTCATTTTTTTAATGGTTAGTTGCATCTGGCAGAGAAAACTTATGTTATACTTTTACTTTTTATTGATCTTATAACTTGAAAATGGTAGTTTGTTATAGTCAATTTAATATTACTACATTGAATTTTTGGTATCACATTGCTTCTACTTATTTTGCTATATTTATGCCTTTTAATGCAGTTTCTCATGATTTGGACAGTTTTCAAGAGTATACAGTGAATTTTTATTCCATTTTTTCGGAATTGGAAATGATAACTGACTTTCTACTCAAAGTTATACCTTTTTATCAATGGTGATATCCACCCGCTACTTAATTGTGATTGGTTCAGGATTAATCAGTTCAGTTCCTATAGCTATATTATATAATACTTGAAGCACATGGATAGTAGCAAGCTCTATATAATATACTTAATAAATATATATGCCCTCACAATATAATTTAATTTTAAAAATGTAGACATTTAGTTATCAAGTGAAAAAGTAGTATAAAAACATCAAGGGAAAAAAACAGTACAGTAATAAATATGGAAAGAAAGAGAGAGATGGCAACTTCTTGGCAAGAAAACAAAATGGCTGACTGAGATGAATTACTATGGCATTCTTACGGGCATGTGAAATGTATGGATTCAAATTTTCAAATATCTTTTCTTTGATACTTTTTCAATGTTAGTGAAACCTCAGATGGTAAACCCAGATGCTAGGGGATTATTATGAGTTATTCTACGATGATTTTTGCCTAACTCAAATTTTACAATACTGAATTGTTTTTTTAAAAAAATTGCATTTTATTTATGCTGGTAATTGTTTTTGTTAGTCCAATTTATTAAATCAAAACCTAAGTTAGACTTTCTTTAGGAGAGCATAATCTTTGAATTTAATCAATTTTTCTATTAGTTCTTTGCTTTGCAGTCTTTTTTTACTTTGTTGAAATCTGAGATTGTTTTTAAATATCCTTTTTCTGAGTCACTTTTATGTTATCTGCAATATCATTCATTTTAAATGCTACTTACCCAAATCACTCTGTACACTGATGACTTCACAGGTTTAAGTTTAGAGCCATAATTTAATTATCTATAGATTTGTGCTGAGTTAGCATTATATATATTGTAACGATATATAAATATGTCGTTACATTAATTTAAAATAAAAACTTAAAAGTTCGCAAATAAAAGGAAAAAAACGAAACGCTAAAATTAAAATGTTTGTTAAACATATATATATTCGCACAGATGCTAAACTTTAAAAATATTTTTTTTCAAAAAACAAAAAAAAAAGTATTTGAGCGTATTTTTTTTAATAAAAAAATACAAGATTGAAATATAAAAATATTTTAATTAAAAAATAACGTAAGTTAAAATAAAAACAGGTATTAATTAATTCCTGTAATCTGTAAATGGAAATGATTGTTTATTAATTATCTAAAAGCTGTTTAATTAAAAAGTCAGATGAAAGGTTAGATAAGAGAAGAAAGAGATTTTAGCTTGACCAATGGAAGCAAATAAAGGCCCGGACCATAACGAAAAAACAGAACAGTGACGTTTTTGTTCATGGAATCCATAGGAGGACTATAAAAAGAAAAAAATATTGAGTTCCAGTCAGTTTTCCAACTTGATTTTGATGAGTCGAGCGACAAGACGCACTTGCCGTCCTCACTCATTTATTTTAAAAATGCAAAGACTGTGATACCAGAACAGAACCAGCTAATGCTACCTCCAAAATATCAGACCGGTCTTCCAGGAATGTCTCCGTGGGAATTGCCAACGGGAACAGGGACTTTTCTACCGTAAGCAATAGAACTGAACAATTGTTAAAATCATAATATTAATTAAGAACTTTAAAGATTGATAAGTTAATTTAAATTTTATAAAAAGAACTTTTCTCTGACTTATGTGTCAACTCAATTGATAATGTGTAATTTTATATATGTTTGTGTTTGATAAAAAAATCATTTCCATTTATTATTTATTTGTATTAATATTTATTGTTTAAATTTTAAATGAGGAAATTTAAGGTTGGGTATAGACGTTGCATAGATTCGTTAGCGGTTGATAATGTTGTGGTTTTCACATTCGATTAGAATATATGTCAACGATATCACTGCAAGCATCTTACGATGAATGCTAATGGGATTTGTATATTCCCTATGCAAGTGACGTTTATCGATGATTTTGTATTTTGATCGGTTGTGTTTAATTTGGAATGTTTTTGACCGTGGAATCTGTGCAGCTGATCTGTACTCAACATTTTAAAACAAATTTTATAAAATGCATTTGTGCGAACATATCTAAATGTTAAATTTAAGTCGGGCGTGAATGGCTATATAGATTTGTAAAGTTATATTAGAGGAGGGTAATCTTAGGTTATTTGTGTTGTTGTTGAATTGGGTCAATGGATTGGATATATTTGTATAATTAGTAGATGTAGTATAAGTTTCGCTACGTGCAGAATCGCTGAATACACTGCACCAACCCTTTGCCTATGGATGGGATTGTAAGTTGGCAAAAAGGATCGTGGTCCCTTTCCTATGGAGTTTTTATTTTATTGTTCTTCTTGCTATACAGACGTCATATCCCTGTATTGGACAAGAGTCAATGTTTTCTCTAACTATCCTGTTCAGATGTCAATTTCTGACAGTATAGTATATTTGTGCTGTTGTATTTTCATGCTACATTGAATACATAAATGTATCGGATGGATTGATGCCAGTTTGACTGCGAATTTTAGCCTAAGGTTAAATAGGGATAGAATGTTTTATTTTCAAATGCAGATCTATGTAGTCTATTCATACTTGACCATCTAAATAAAATATTAAACTCATTGAAATTTATGTAAATGTACAATTAAAGAGTAATATAAAAATCGAAAAATGTTAAACCTATTCCTTGAATTTAGAATGATTTTATATGTGCGTAAATAAATATTTTATGTGTAAATTTCTGGCAGTGGCTTTTAATCTTTTATATTTAAGATATAAAATTTATAGATTTTTATCTCTGCGTCTCCGCTGAGCTAGTGACTTGGGCTAACGATCGGAATATTTAAATAAAGTGGAATCTTAACAGCGCGTATCTGCCTACTCTATAAATTTTTCTAGGTTTAAATGCCTAGATGGCGCCCTGGTAGTTGCAGATATTGTTTTTGCGGTTAGATTCGATCTCCACTTGCATTTCGATCGTTATAATATGGACACACATTAACTTGCATATATAACTGCCATTAGGAAAACTATTTATATGATCTTAGTGGTGCAACGTAGTACTTCTTAAATATAATTAAACTTTTTTACTTCCTTCCTCAATGTTACAGTAGTCATTTATTCTATAATCACTGTCTCCTATTCTTGATTATTTTTCATCCAAGTTTAATGTTCAATGAATGCTTTTATAGAATGGTTATTTACGTGCTGAACAGGTTACTGACGTTTTAATTTTAGGTATTGTTTGTATGTAAATACCAAAACTATTTTTGATTTATTAGTATTGTGATTATGAAATGAATTTTGCATTTTTTAAAACTATCTTCACATTTTACTAATCCATAATTGTATGTGTTTGAGTAAATATTGTGAATTACAGTTAATTTTAATTATTGTTTTCATTGTAGTATGGATTGACAATTTTATACTCCTGGGTCAATTTAGTAAACATTGAAATAGTTATAATTATTGAGTTTATTCTGGTTGATATAATTTTAAAAAAGGAAATGTATGAAGTAGATAAAGGTTGGAATAAGTTAAATATGAATATTATCTTAATCACTTCTAAATTTTTTTATTTCTTTGGAATTGTATGAATGTTTAATTGATTTTTAGTTTTTTTTTTTTTTTTGTTTAGGTTACCAGAAAATTATATATGACAAACAAACCAAGCTACATGCAATTGCATTCTTGACAGAAGCTGATGGCTGCAGATTCAGTATATCCTATGCATGAAGTATGCCCAATCATTGATTGATTTTCCAGCATCATACGTGGTAATAATTACATCATTTATCGCTAAAAGGATGATCACTGAATATTATACTACTCACACACAATTAACTCTTTGTTTTTCTATAAATAGGATCATAATGCCTATATATAAGGATAGATTTTATACAGAATGCTCAGGAGATCATAAGAAGTTTGGACGCCAGAAAATTACAAAGCTCAGTTTTAATCCATTAATGTTAAGCTCTTGAGTTGCCATCCTACCATTGCACCAAAATCATGCAGGGTAAAAACATAGTTATTGTTGTTAAATAGTAGCTCCAGCTTGTAACATATACTTAGAATTCTCTACCTATGGTAGGTGGCTTTAATTCGATAGCAGTCAGATGCTATGACCAATTGATAACACTCAAACACCATCAGTAGTGATTTGTCACATGTGTTATGTATTTTACATACTTGGGGTAGATAAAAATAAAATATTTCAAAGCATTTATTGACATATTATAGCCCTTATTTATATATACAAAATGATTTTGTGTATAAAATTGCTTTTTGGAAATAAAAAAATCATGTTCTGAAAATTGAAAATTAAAAATTAATATCAGTTGAAATAGATATATATTTTTTGAAAGAAATATACATTAGTGCATGAAGTAGTTCAAAAGAGTTTCACTGTAACCAGTAAATAATTTGTTCTTTTTAAAAATTTATAATAATGATGGAATTTTTTTGTATATATCTAAAACAGATAAAAAATTCAAAATGTTCAAGTTTTAAATATAATTTTTTTCTTCTAATTTGTTATCATATTTATTTAAAGTAAGAACTGTTTAAGTAATTTTAATTGTTTGATATTAGCCTCCTCTTTTTTCAATACAAAAATTAAAATTTAATGATATTAACAGTAAATAATCAGACTATTTCAATTAATAATTTTTAACTTTTAATTATTGAATAATTTATTTGCATTGAAATTAATCAAGTAATTATAAGTAAAAATTCTTAATACTGTTTAGAAAAGTCATTTCAAAAATCTTTCTAGTATATGGTTAAAAGATTAATAATAATTTATATAGAATTTTTTAAAAATAATCTTATAAAAATACAAAAATGATGTAAATTTAAAATACTTTGATTGTAATTAATATAAATATAAGTAGAATATAATACTATTCTTTAAAAACAGCCATTTCTATTTACATGATGTTATTTCTAGTAGAAATTACTTGGTTAATGAAATACTATTTTAAACATTAATAAAAAAAATTCATTATAGTTTGAAATGATAGAAAGATTGCTATAAAAAGTATTCTATTATAAAAATGACATATAAGGAAATAATAATGCACATTTTGCTATTAAAATAATAAAATGGATGTTCATAGTGAGGGGAAATTATTAGAATTTGATGTATGTGATTACATGGTTACTCAAACTGATGCTTTAAAATTAAGTGAAAAAAATGATTCAGAAAGTTTTGTGTATTGCAGCTTATATGAATACAAGCCTGATGAAATAAATTTTTTAATATGTGATGAAAAAGTTAATGCAGAAGAAAAGCCTTTTGAATGTGACTTATGTGATTATAAGACTGCCATAAAAAGTAATTTAAAAGCACACGAAAGAACTCATACAGGAGAAAAACCTTTTTCATGTAGTTTTTGTACATATGAAGCTGCACAAAAAAGTCATTTAATAATGCATGAAAGGCGAACTCACACTGGAGAAAAACCATTCCAATGCAGTTTTTGTGATTATAAGACTGCTGTTAAAAATAGATTACAATTACATGAAAGAAATCATACAGGAGAAAATCTTTTGCAATGCAGTTTGTGTGGATATAAGACTGATACTAAAAGTGATTTAAAAAAACATGAAAAAAGTCATATAGGTGAAAAACGTTTCATTTGTTCTATATGTGATTACAGAACTGCTAAAAAAAGTAATTTAAAAATACATGAGAAAAGCCATACAGGTGAAAAACCTTTCCATTGTAATTTATGTGACTACAGAAGTGCTCAAAAAATTAATTTAATAATTCACGAAAGAACTCATACAGGAGAAAAACCATTTTCTTGTAGTTTATGTTCTTATAAGACTACTGTAAAAATTAGTTTAAAAAAGCATGAAAGAACTCATACAGGAGAAAAACCTTTCTCGTGTGGCTTTTGTGATTACCTAACAGCTGACAAAAGTAGTTTGAAAAAACATGAAAGGACTCATACAGGAGAGAAACCTTATTATTGCACTTCATGCGAATACAAAAGTTCTGATAAAAGTAGTTTAAAAATGCATGAAAGAACTCATACTGGCGAAAAACCTTTTTGTTGTAACATTTGTGGTTTCAAGGCTGCTCAAAAAAATAATTTGATTATACACGAGAGAACACATACTGGAGAAAAACCTTTCTTTTGTCACTTCTGTGATTACAAAGCAGCCTGTCAAAGTGCTTTGATAAAACATAAAAAATGCAGTCATATGAGAAATTCTTTGAAATTAAATATAATGAAACAAGAAAGAAAGTATACAGGAGAAGATTGTAATGTTGGTGCTGAAGTGTTTGTGTCATTGGTGTGATTACAAAGATAAAGAGAAAATGCTTTGGAAGATCATGAAGTTTATTCATATTGTTGATTCTCCTATGATTAATCTTGAAAAATATTTTATTTAAAAATGGGTAATAATTAAAATTTGTAGGATTTATATTCAATTCGCAAAAGTATTTATTGAACTTTTATCCTTTATCATAAAAGAATAATTAAAAAATAAAAACAACTTATAATTTATTTAAAAGATTTTAAATTGGTTATTAAATGGAAATATGAAATAGAGGTACTTACAGATTAACCCAAACATCAAAGTTAATTAGAGATAATTCTGGACAATAAAATTCATTATATATATATATAACACATTAATGCAATAATTATATATACATTTTAAAAAAATACTCTTACTATCAGATTTTTTGAAAATATATAATCCTGTCTAATAATTAATTTATTAATAAATGAATAAATAAATTGACATTTAATTGCTTATGAAACTTTTAAGAAAACAATACCATCTTTTTTTTAATCATTGAAATTTAACCCCCTCCCTCCACTTTTTCTCATTTTTCTATAAATTATAATAAAAAGTTGCAAGGGAAAAAAAATATTTTGATAGATGGTAGGGATTAAGTTTTAATGTTTTTTTTAAAAAAAGATTATATATTTTTTAAAAATCTGATAGTAAGTGTAATTTTTAATATATATAATTATTGCATCAATATTATATATATATATATAATGAATTTTATTGTCGGAATTATTTGTAATCATTCCTGATGCTTGGATTAATCTATAAGTACTGAAATTTGATAAGCCATCTAATAAAATTGCATTAAACTTTTTAATGAAAAAATTAGTTTTCCCCCCACTGAAAGTAGAAAATAAACCTGAGGTCTTTTAGAAAATTGATTTTGTTAATAATGTAACAAAACGAAGTATTTTTATTGAAAACTAAGCAGATACTCCTGGGTCTCTTTTTATGCGGACTTATTTAAGACGATTTTGAAGTTACGCAATTCATGTTTCACCGGAAGTCGAACTCCGATAATGCGCTATTACTTTAAATAATAAATTTTGCGCACTTACGTTATATTGAAAGTAATAGCACATTATTAGAATTTGACTTTCATCTTAGTAATTTCAATATTTTTCAGTGCTTTATAATAGTAAGATTTTATGCAATAATGAAATTAAAATCATGATTTCCACATTCTATGTATACACATTAAATTTTACAAGATTATAATGTAAATTTGTTCAAACATTGTGCGTGTTAATTTTGCATTTTAAATCACATTCTGCTTTTGCTTTTTAAAAAAGAACGTAATCAATTATTAATCATTTAGTATCCAGAAGTTTATTTTTAAAAGGTGAGTAATAGCAGTGCGCACAATTAAATTTGACAATTAAAAATTAAAATCTGATTTTTAATTGTAATTAACAATTTAAAAATTACTTACGGCGACTTGAAATTAATGTGATGTAAAACGAAATTTGATTTTTAAACGGAATTGAAAATTAAAAAATTAAAGACAAAAATAAGAATTTAATTTTTAGTTGTTAGTTTTAATTAAATATTTCCCAGCAGTGGTGAATAAATGTCTTTTTATTATCATAAGTCTAAGTTCATAAACAATTAATAAAATCATCGTCTCAAAGATTAATTACTAATTACGTTGTCAACAGAAAACCATTAACACAATATGAGAGTGAATTTGGCCGTAGTTGTATTTTCTCTTGTGAAGAATCTTTATTTTTTACCAGTTTGCAAACGAAACTGTTTATCAGCAAATAGCGATAATAATTAAAACGTATAAAAAAATGTAAATTACTGTACTGTAAATTATGCATAAAAATATATTATTTTGAATAAAATTAAATATTATAGTTAAAAAAATTTGTCTTGTATCAATTTTTTTCAAATTTTAAATTTTTTATTAGTCATATTTTATTTCCTTATTTTTTTTTTTTGCGCGAATTTTAAACTAAATTTTACATTGGTGCTTTGCTTTTACGCGAGTTTTGAAAAATCACAGTCCATATCCCCCCCTTTTCAAGGTAAGTTACGTCTATTTTTGCGCGATTTCATTTGCGCGTGTTTTCTGAGGAACCTATCTAACTCGTAAAACGAGACCCAGGTGTATATTAGCATATTATAATTGGTAATCATTTATAAATGCATATGTAATTAAATATAGCCATTGCACTACAATGATTCAAAACCAAATTTTAAATTTTTGAAAGTTATTTAACAAATTACCATTTGGTACTATGGCCAAATTAATAAAAAATATATAATGTGATACAGGCTTTACCATTGATATATGAAGAGTTGAACTTATACAAGTGATCAGTTAATAGTGTTTATTGAACTATTGTTATTGTTCTTATCATAACTGAAGTTTATGAACATTACAGTTAAATATCTAGTTTTATGTTTAATTTATTTCTAAGTATTTTTTTCACACTAGCTGTGTTATATAATTTTGTTAAAAAATTGGTTGATAATGAAACATGATGTTTGTTTAAGATTCAAATTTTGTAACCCAAAATATGAATTTTGTTTATAGTTTTAAAAGCTTTATTAATTTCAACGTTAACACAGCAATTTCAAGAAACTACATTGAAATGTTAATACATCACACTACAAAATATGATTAATAATCTTAAAGTTTTCACTTAGTGATATTTTTTTTTACATGAAACAAATTGTTTATAGATTAAAATAGTTTATTATATTTATTGGTATATATTTATAATTCTGTCACAATTTTTATTTAATAAAAATTGATTTACTTTTTTAGACTTGTGTTTTTTTTTTTTTTTTGTAAGTATAGATTAATTTTTACAAATAGTTAATTTGCACTCTTAAGATATGAAAAATAAATGTTTTATTTTTATCTGTTTATATTTTTTTTATATTTCCCTCTTTATGTAAAGATTCACAATAAGCAGAGTATTCTCAATGTCTTTATTCTGCATAATGCTACTCAATTGTAGAACAACATAATGAAATGAACTTTATGGTTAGAAAGCTCACAAAACAAACCAGTTTACATTAACTAAGTTTGTAAAATATCCACATTCACACACACAAAAAAAATACCAGAATGATTTGAAAATATTATGTATAATATATTGCCATAAGACCAGTAGAATTTACAGCAAAAATAAATATAAATTATTCGTAAGCAAAAAGCTATATTTACAATTTTAAAATAACAATGGTGTGATTACATTTAACAAAAATGTAAATTAAAGAAAGACATCCTTCCTTTGCTAATGTAATTTAAGAGTAGTTTTAAGTTTAAAAATAAATTGCAAATAAGAGGAAAGAAATGACAATATTTTTTTTTAAAAATTTAAATATGTATTAATTATGGGACAAAGAAAAAAAAAATCATACCGAGTTTTAAAATGTTAAAGAAATATATAGTACAATAATTATATTGATTAAATGTATTTTTGTAATTACCATAGTAGTATTGTAATTTATAAATATATGCATTTAGACACTATTGTAAAAAAAGCTATTAATAACTGCACATTTCCTGAAACTTAGCACTTTCAAGCGTAAGTATGGTCTCATATTCATAACTTTGAGATTTGTGTATGTGAGTGCATATATATTCAGATTTTTAAATTGATAGTAACATATTAAATAAGTGCTGACACTTGAGTTGAAATTTTGAATCTAGTGTCTGAAATCCTAACTCCTCACTGAGGTGAGTTCAGACCCATATAGTTATCTGGTTTGTAAGCCTGTATTTGAAGACATTTATGTGTCTGGAAAATTCAGATGTTCAAATTGATAGTAACATATTAAATAAGTGCTGACGATAGAGTTGGAATTTTAGATCTAGTGTTTGAAATCCTAATTCCTCACTGAGGTGAGCCATAAGCTTAAAAACAATTTGCGGATGAGGATTTTCGAATGGAGATTTTGAATTCTTTCTGTTTTGGCACCTATAATTGAAACTTGTTTGGAGCTAGTGGTAAGCTCCATCTAGTGATCCTATATATACATATATGTGCATCATGTTTATATTGTTGCCATAAAGTTATACATTAAAAAAATAATGTATAAAAAAATTTAATTTTATTATGAAATTTAATTTTATTATAAGATTTAATATTGTTATGTGGGAGTAAAGGGTTCAAGTCAGCAAAGAAAATTTAACGAATTAATTAAAATCAACTGCTGATCAAAATAATGTATGAATTAAAATCTAATTTTGGAATTTATATTTTAGTGTATCATTCATTACAATAAAAGGTGACACGGAATGTGTAATTACTGTGGGTATTAGATAAAGCCAAAGGTATTCGGAATTTAATTAAGAAAAATGCAATTAATAAAGTTTTAAAATTAAACTAGAGCCTTAATAAATTTTATGTTAAATAACGAATATGCACGTTATAAATATAATTATTAGATCAAGATTGTGATCAGTAAGATTTTTTTAGATAGTAAAGAAAAGAATTTTCTCTAAGTTTTAAAAGTAATTAATTTGGAAAACATCTGGATGCCTTTGTTTTGAGGGATATATATAGAGGCAGGAAAAGTTTTTTCTAAGCTGTTGTAGATTATGTCATGCTATGACCAGTGAATAGAGGATATTAATTTCTTTGACCCTCTCTGGAGGAGCTTGAATATGGAGTCTCCATGGTGCTTATAGAATGTGATGCATCTAAAGTTCCTGCCTACACTTGATGATCTCAGTTGCTGATATACCATACCATTGCCATCAATAGGAATCCCCTGGTATAATGCCACTAACTGACCAGCCATCCAAGAGCCAAGAACAATACATAAAAACAATGAACTGTACCACAAGGTTCCGCATTATGTTTCTGCTGTTTATCAAAACCCTTCATGAGGGTCTATTAAAATAGTGATTTGTTTTTCTCAATTTATTGGTAAAAAAGTATTGCTTCTTTAACATTCTGCTTTCTTTGCTTAAATAATTTATTTATTAATCATTCTTTTAAAATCTGTTTTCCTTAGTATTATATAATAAAATATTTTTATTGTATTATCAAGATATTTTCTTATATTATAATGCACGTTTAATTAATTGTACATATTAAGGAAGATTGACTATTGTAATATACTTTATCCTTCTTAAATCTTCTAGACTTATTTAAGAATCAAATGAAGGAGGTAATATTAGTAAATATATTACAATGAATAAAATATTTAGTGGTCCCATAATTCGGTTAAATCAAGACATTTAAATGCCTTCTCTTATTGATTCTAATTTGTTTTTATTTGCTATTTTAAACTTGCCTTATCTAAAATCTGTTTTTTTTTTTTTTTAAAAAGTCATTTAGCCATTAACGCAATTACAATGGTGTATATAAAACTTTCAAATTTAAAATTAAGATCAAGTGTTAAGAAGTTAAAAGCAAACTTTATGTTCTGTTTGGGAAGGGACAAGTATATGTGTATACTGTGTACAGATGATTTATAAACAAGTTTCAGTTTAAAAATAAAAGTCAATGCTCAAAATTAAAAGTTAAAACTTTGTTTCTGTTTTAACTTTTTCAGCGTTGTCGGCATACTTTAAGTGCTTCGAGTGCTTATTTGATGATGTGTTATTTTCTTTCTTTGCTGACGTAAAAAGTATAATCATGACGTCGAAGAAAATATGGCCATTTTATAGTTGTATACGTTAGCTTTCAAACGATCTTTATTTCAAAAAAATCGGTTGAAATTTGAATTTTTGGCGAATTTTTTAATCAACGACAGTATTTAATTTTGTTTTTTTTTGGTAATTTTTGTACTTATCATGAAACAATAAAAGACATAAAATGTTTTACGGGCTGGAAATGAAATTTTTTCCGGTATTATTCACAAACAAGGCTTACAACAGACAAACAATGTAATTATTCTAAGTAAAATTTTTTAATTTTTTTTTTAATTTTTTGAAAAAATATATTTTTTATTAATTTTAGTTTGTAATTAATGTGTGCTAATTTGTAGTTATATATTTATGCTCATATACAATTCATATCTATCGTAAAATTGGTGTGTGTGTAATTATATATTTATGCTCGTATAGAATTCATATTTATCATAATTTTCTAAAGGTAGTTTGTAATACATTTATTTATGCTCACATAGAATTCATATTTATCTAAAAATTAGTGTGATTTAGTTTGTAATTATATATTTATTCATGTAGAATTCATATCATAATTAACTTATTAGTATATAATTCATATCGTAATTATCTAAAGTTCTATCTACACTAATCCTCTTATTTTTATAAAAATAATGATTTTCAAAAAGTATTCTTTTTGAAAATCATTAATTATGTTTATATAATATGGTTTACAAGCAATGGGTTATAAAACTTATAATCAAATGTATACAAACATTGTATACACACAAACAAATAATCCAATTCTGAAACTTGTTTATGTTTGTGCTTGATCATGCTTTGCTTTTGCTATATGTTTCATAACATTTTCAAGTCTATAGACTATATGCAAATAAATTATATCTGTGGTACAATAAATATAAAAAGATAGCATCGCTTCTGTACATAAAGAATATAAACATCACTTGTGCAGTGCATAAAAAATATAAACATCACTGGTGACCACAAAGAATATAAACATCACTATTGTACACAAAAAAAAATATAAAATGAAGAGATGAAACTCATTTTATCAGTGATGTAGAAAGTAGTCTACAATTTCTAGTTTTAGACAGACAAGAAGCCAATTGCTATGATGATTTCTTTTGTATCTTTTATTAGGATGAATCTTTTTCTTTATAGACGCCTTTGACATTTAGAACATTTGGGGTGCAAGATAAAAATGAAGAAGTCATATCCGACTTCTTTTGGAGATTGTGAAGCTGTGGATTATCTCAGGTAAGACCTATTATAGATGTTTAGAAAGATAATTTTGTAAGGAATAGAAAGAAATTATCACCGAAGATGTATTTTGAATTTTAGTTAATGTTAATTTCCAAATTATGAACAAACAATAAAATAATAATTATTTTGGATGTGAAAATTTCTTTTTTTCTTTATTTTTTATATAGTTATGACTATTTATTTTATGCTTATTGTTTTCCTTAATTTTCCTAGTTTCTAGAAATGTAATTGTTTTTGCTCTAACATAATTAAAACTGAAGTTATTATGAAAATTGGGTCTCAGGCCAGTATTTTAAAAAGTTCAATATGGCGGCTTGAAGCCGAAATAGTTAAAAAGGGACATATATATATATTGCAGATACACTAATTGTATAAACCTTATGATATAAATAATGAAATATATGACACGATAGTTCATGCTATAAAACTTGCAATACCATTTAATATATACACCTGGGTCTCATTTTACGTGATAGATTCCTCAGAAAACATGCGCAAACGAAATCGTGCAAAAGTAGACGTAACTTACATTGAAAAAGGGGGGATGCGGTCTGTGATTTTTCAAAATTCGCGTAAAAGCAAAGCACCAATGTAAAATTACTTTAAAATTCGCGCAAAAAAAAATAATAAGGAAATAAAATATGACTAATAAAAAATTTCAAATTTGAAAAAAATTGATACAAGACAAACTTTTTTTAACTATAATATTTAATTTTATTCAAAATAATATATTTTTATGCATAATTTACAGTACAGTAATTTATATTTTTTTATACACGTTTTAATTATTATGATTTTCTGGTGACAACGTAATTAGTAATTAATCTTTGAGACGATGATTTTATTAATTGTTTACGAAGCTCGTGATATCCAGACATACAACCATTTAGCTCTCATTGGAATTTAAGAGCAAGTTAATGATTAGTGTCATTAATAAAAAAATAATAATTGATTACGTTCTTTTTTAAAAAGCAAAAACAATGTGATTTAAAATGCAAAATTAACACGCACAATGTTTGAACAAATTTACATTATAATCTTAATAATAACAAGTCAGATGTCACATGACTTATATATAGCTTGCACTTACAAATATGTAAAAGTAAGAGCGTGCTAATAGCTCTAAACAAGCTTTTTTTTTTTTTTTTATTTATGATAAATGCTACTACAAGAGAAGACATTCAAATCATTTTTATCTTGGATTGTCCCCATCCCCAGACCGGTTTCGACCTATGGGTCTCTTCAGTGAGGAGTTGGGACATTAGATCTAAAAAACCAACTCAAGCAAAGCATTTATCTAAAAGATAATTGTTAGAAGAAGATCTGAAACTTTTAGATATCTACATGTCTTTAAAGTCAGCTCTCCAACTGAAAAAATCATATGGGCCTGAACTTAATTCAGATACTCCATATATTAGTAGGCTTAGCTCTTTAATTTAGCTAAAGACACAACAGCAAAATAATAATAGTAATAATAACAAGTCAGATGTCACATGACTTATATATAGCTTGCACTTACAAATATGTAAAATTAAGAGCGTGCTAATAGCTCTAAACAAGCTTTTTTTTTTTTTATGATAAATGCTACTACAAGAGAAGACATTCAAATCATTTTTATCTTGGATTGTCCCCATCCCCAGACCGGTTTCGACCTATGGGTCTCTTCAGTGAGGAGTTGGGACATTAGATCTAAAAAACCAACTCAAGCAAAGCATTTATCTAAAAGATAATTGTTAGAAGAAGATCTGAAACTTTTAGACATCTACATGTCTTTAAAGTCAGCTCTCCAACTGAAAAAATCATATGGGCCTGAACTTAATTCAGATACTCCATATATTAGTAGGCTTAGCTCTTTAATTTAGCTAAAGACACAACAGCAAAATAATAATAGTAATAATAACAAGTCAGATGTCACATGACTTATATATAGCTTGCACTTACAAATATATAAAATTAAGAGTGTGCTAATAGCTCTAAACAAGCTTTTTTTTTATTTATGATAAATGCTACTACAAGAGAAGACATGTGACATCTGACTTGTTATTATTACTATTATTATTTTGCTGTTGTGTCTTTAGCTAAATTAAAGAGCTAAGCCTACTAATATATGGAGTATCTGAATTAAGTTCAGGCCCATATGATTTTTTCAGTTGGAGAGCTGACTTTAAAGACATGTAGATGTCTAAAAGTTTCAGATCTTCTTCTAACAATTATCTTTTAGATAAATGCTTTGCTTGAGTTGGTTTTTTAGATCTAATGTCCCAACTCCTCACTGAAGAGACCCATAGGTCGAAACCGGTCTGGGGATGGGGACAATCCAAGATAAAAATGATTTGAATGTCTTCTCTTGTAGTAGCATTTATCATAAATAAAAAAAAAGCTTGTTTAGAGCTATTAGCACGCTCTTAATTTTACATATTATAATCTTGTAAAATTTAATATGTGTATGCATAAAATGTGGAAATCATGATTTTAATTTCATTATTGCATAAAATCTTACTATTATAAAGCACTGAAAATATTGAAATTACTAAGATGAAAGTCTAATTCCAATAATGTGCTACTACTTTCAATATAACGTAAGTGTGCGAAATTTATTATTTAAAGTAATAGTGCATTATCGGAAATCGACTTCTGGTGAAACACGAATCGCGTAACTTCAAAATCGTGTTAAATAAGTCCGCATAAAAAGAGACCCAGGTGTATACATATATTATAATTGTTAGACTGTATATCGATATTTATTTATATATATATGACTTATGGGGCAGATCTCCAATTAAACAGGGAGTAATTTTCTTTACAAAATTTTTCATATATATAGAATAACTGCGTATGCCTTGATTAAGCCTATGTATTAGATGTCCACATATTAAACTTATGACATGACCATTCACGTTTTATTTTACATATATATAGATTTCAATTTAAGGCCAAATATTTATTATTTATATAAATTTAGCATTACTGGGTTGTCTAATTTCATGTTTATTTCATTGCATTTCTTTATCAGGCATATATTCTTGCTTCGGAAAATTTTAATTTGATGGGTTCCATTTGTCTAAGTTCCACACAAATCCAGGAACATTCCTTTTTTTTTTTAGATCTAGAGAGTCTTGTTCTTGTCTTGTTACCAGTGCAGTGGATCGTTTTTGCCTGTTAATGAAAGTTATTAAGGGTTGTATGAAGACTCATTTCTTCATTCTGGGACTCATTTATTGTATGAAATTTGGATCTAACTTCGCAAAAGCAAATATATTCCCATCATTGCCTTTTTACTGGATTTGTTTATTACATTAGCATTTCAGTACTGCCTTCCTTATCCTTGCGTATAGTCAAGCCTGATATTTCAGTACTGCCGGGTCATGATCATGAGAGCTATGCCATCATCTATTTTAAACAGATTTCTCAGAGTGAATTCACATGTTTTCTTTTGTATGCTTAATTTAGTATCAAGTGCCTCATTAAGGGATGTCTGCCCTAGAAATCATAAAATCTACTATCCAAAATGTATATCTGTGTGTATTGAAGTTCTTTGTATATATATAATCACAGACTAAATGTTATGTAGTTCCTTATTATACATTGAAACTCTTGACATGTATAATAACTAATTAATGTAATTTTCACTATCTCCAATGAGTCTAGAAATAAATTAAGCGATAGTCATTTCTTTTGTTTATAATTTTATTACTAATAAAGTGTTTGTATTTTTACATATATATTGCATTGGATGTCTTGTTTCCACAGGGAAATCATATAGTTATCTAATTCTAAGAGTTTCTCTTTCCCTGATCACTGAGCTAATTAAAATGAAATATGTGGTATGGGAATGAGTTGTGGTGGTATAGATCACCCTAGTGATGATTTTGCTATTGTCAACTCATTCTAACCATTACAATATATAGTAAGTTCATGTAAATACAGGTAAATTATGACCCATATTTTCGACAGATGGGAAGTAGGAGTTCTTTTTATTCAATTGCCCCTCTTGAAAAAATAGGCCATATAATTTACCTATATTTACATGAATTTACTGTGTATATATATGCACCCACATACACAAATCTCATTGCTATGAATATGAGACCAAACATCCTTGAAAATGCTAAGCTTCAGTAAATACACAGTTATTAATAACTTTTCTTACAATAGTGACTAAATGCATATATTTATAAATTACATAGTATAAGAAAAGTTTATTACATTTTGAATCGTAGTAGTATTGTATAACTGATTAAATAATAACATTCCTGCCAGAATTTGCCTCTTGATCACCAATTTGATCTTCACATATTTTTATTTTGAATCTGTTGAAAAATGAGGATCCCAGTATTTGGAAATCATGGACCTATTTACTATTGCGATTTTTAAAAAAATAATCATTTTTTTATAATTGTGTTTTAGAAAGTGAATAAAATTTTATTTCTAAAACAATAGTTTCTTGAAGGATAAGCTGGGACAATTCATGTCAAAAAAAAAGAAGAAAACTTATACTCATATGATTTTAAAAAACTTTAATAACAATAAACTACACCAAAATATATTATAAAATGTAATTTATATTAGAATAAGATTTATTTAACTAATTTTTATTTAATGCCTTCATAATCATAATAGAATTATAATCATTTAATTCATGTTTTTTTATATTTCTTTGAAAAATAGTCTAAGTATGAAATTTTACACAATTTCTTCAGACTATTTATAATAAATTTGATTCCTGGCATCATACTTTGTCTGTGCAATGTGAAAGTAAGACAGAATTATCAGTAAAAAGAATGCTTGGTTTTTATAATCTAATATATTTTAATAGATGGCAAAATTTTATCTGAATTTTACTTTACAAAAGAAATCCTTACCAAGTATATCTATAGTGGATTTATTTCTTGGAGTTTGGATGCTACCAAGAAAATAATTATATATCTTAATTAAAAAAAAAACCATTTACATTTATAAATTGCTGAAAATTAAAGATGAGAGAATAAATTACACATTTGAAAAATATATTAATGAAAATGTTAAACCAATATAGTACCCCTCCTAAGATAAATATTATACCAAACATGAAAATGAAGTTATTACTCATTGTGTAATTTTTAAAAGCTTTCTTTAGTCAGGTCATAATGTGCTCCAATGTATAAAATGTAAATTATGTTAGTATTTTTTTTTTACTTTATTTGTTGTAATTGAAATAAAATTTCATTGATATTGGAAGCAACTAATTGGTAAAGTTTTTCAGTGTGTGATACAAGAAATTAAAAATAATTTTTTGCTATCAATAAAAAAATAAATTTATTTATTCAGGAAACAACAGGTAAATAATACAATAATATAAACACTATACAAGAAAAACAACTGAGGAGTTTAAAATATAATTAAAATTGAAAACATAATACAATAAAATAAATTAAAAATAGATAAAATATTTAATACAAAATCAATTGTGTAAACTTTTTAAAAAATCAAACAATTAGTGTCAGTCAAATTCAGAATATTCTTGGTTAAACATTAAATAATTTGGATTATTAAATTTAAGCTGTTCCTGATTCGATGTGTTTAGGAAATTTAGTGTAATCGGTTAAAATATATTGGATAATCATACGTTTCCAATAGAAAATTTACTAACTTAAGTATTAAAAATAAATTACAAAATTATTCTCTCTATTATGTTTTTTCTTGTTTAACTTTTGTTTAATGAAGTTATAATTTATGTCTAATGCAATTACATTAAAAAAGTATATTTGCCAAAATATTTTTCAAATCACAATTACCAAAAACCAAATCTTATTTGAAATGTTATTTTAAAAAGTTGATGATATAATAAAGTGAACCAAAACAAATGTAAAATATATAATATACTACTGTTTTTTTTTTTGTAATTCATGATTATAATTTGTATGAATGTTTAATGGCTACTCATATTTAATACATTATATTTACATCCAACTTTGTCTAAATAATATATGTAGTTCAATATTTGCAAATTAAACCTTTTCTAAAAAAAATAACATTCAATATTTATAATATATTTTTATTCCTCTCTTTTCCTTTCTTTGCATATCTTTACATATTCATATATATATATTGCTTATAATACTTCTTTCATATACACTTCAATGCAAACAAATTTTCTTAAAAAACTTCTATATTTTCCTTACAGTTTCAACTGTACAGTAGTCTTCATCAGAGTTTTATCCAACCTCTGTTACTTTAAGGCAGAGGAGGTTTGATAAAGCTCTGATGAAGACTGCTGAACAGTTGAAACTGTAAGGAAAATAAAGAAGTTTTTTAAGAATTTTTTTTGCATTGAAGTGTATATGAAAGAAGTATTATAAACAATATATTTATAATATATTCTGAATATGGTGATCAATAATTTTTTTACTTTACAAAATTATTGATTCTTTATTTTTTATATTTTGGTTTACAAGAAGTTTTGAAGTACAAATTGCTCACTGTTAAGAATACACAGTGGTTCTTAGAAATATCACTTTTTAAAAATATAAATAAATAAAGTGATTTATTGCTCAGATGTTTATAGGCTCAAATATTAGCATAGTTGGACCATGATACATGGAGGTTAAAGTGTAGAATTTGCTACTCTTCTATTATACTAAATCACAAAGAATGATGTATATTGAAATAGTGCAGATTAATTATAACAATTCATTCAAACAATTATATCAGTTATCATGACATAGCAAGAATACATAAGATTATAATTTCTGTACATGAAACATTGAGAAAGACTAAATGTGTTTGTCCATACGTAGTACATTTTGATTCTCAGCTGTGTAAAACAAATGCAAAGTGGCAGTTTTACATTAAAGCTATTCTCAAAATTATGAAACAACCAATAAATATCCATCAGTTTTACATCTGCAAACAATTTTCACGAGAAAATTTGGAAAGTGGAATTATTAAAAAAAGTCTACTTGCCTAATTCTCATTCTCAATTATGTAAGAAAAAAAAAATTTACAATCCAAACCCAATATTTATCCTTAATAAACAACAATGAAAGTAAATTAGCAAATATCCACAACAGTAGAATAAATATATGCACAGACTACAATTTTTATAGAGTGATTCTTTTATAATAAAGTCTTCTCTATCTAACTTTGTTGGTATCAGATAACAGTACAAGATTTAGTTCTGCACTCTCCTGGATGAATGGGGGGGGGGGGTAGTGCCAAACAGGAAAATTCCACCAAATCATACTGAATGAAATTAGATTACTAAGAAATTTGATCAGTAATAGAACCACACCTTAAATAAACCAAATGTATGCAAAAAAAAAACAATTTTATTATGCTTTACCATGGATATAATATCTATGGAGACATCTGAAACTTCAAAATAAACTATCTTTACATGTGATAGGAAGAGAAAAAATACATAGATTATTAGATAAAGAATATGAGATTGTAAGTTGTGGAAAGAAAATAAAATGCAAAGTAATTTTGAATCAGTTAATGAAGATCCAAAATGACAATGGGAATCCACTTCCATCATTATATTAATCATATTACCAAAACTGGATGGATGTGATCACTACTCTGGAAAATATTTTTCCAGTTAAAAACTAGTTTCCCAATTACAGAAACAGGAGTTGCAAATAAAAATACAGACAATTCAAGAATAAAGTTGATAGTCAGAAGCAGAAAAAGAATATTCCAAATGTAAATGAGAAATATTCTTGATGTAGTTAAAAGATTTCATGTGGGACTCTTCTCTGAAAGAGGGAATAGAGTTGTAAGCTAAGTTAAGAGAAATAATCATGTGTTGTGTAACTATTTAGATACATTTAACAAATTAAAAATTATATACATTCTAAACAAATTTACATGTATGTTTAATGTCATTATATAGTAATTAGAATTTGAAGATTTTATAATGAAGTATAATTCAAAACATAAGTAAAGTTGTTAAATTAATCTTCGAAGATTGCAGTATAAATAGTCTTTTAATAACGAGTTCAATAAACATTTCTCTTTATTTTATCAAATTTTTATTTTTCATTAAATATTTATATTTTCTAAAAAAAAAAATTGTGATATATAAGTTTAAAATGCAAAATAATCTTTAAAATATGCTTTAATCTTATAAATAAAGTTAAAGAATAATAAAGTGAAAACAATAGGGTTTACTTTAATCGGTAGGTTAGAAATATGTTTAATTAATGAAATAAAATTTGTTTCCATCAATTTTCTAACAGTAAAACAAGTTTTTGTAATGAACATAATAAAACAATAACATTTTATTTTTTAAAGTATTAAAATTCCACTTATAATTACAAAAAAAAAAAGATAAATAATAATAGCTATTATATTTATACAAATCTTTTTTTTTTGCCAATAGTGACTTCTTGTTTTATGTTATACTTTTCTTAACTTGTATTCTAAAAAAAAAAATACACAAATAAAATCTAAATCTAAACACCATATATTTAACAAAATAAATATTTTATTTTATGAGAATAAAAATAATTATAAAACAAATGTGCCAAATTATAATTTTCAATTTCTAGATTTAAACAAAAATTAAGGTCATCTAAGTATAATGATTACTAGTGAATACAATATTTATTATCTTGAAAATGTATACACTGTTTTATTTTCTGATTTTTTAATGGCATTGACATTTAGCAATTTTAATTGGAGTTAATATATCAATATACATGGTTGTTCAAGTTTATGCTGTTAAATGGATACAAAATCATCAAATAAATGTTTTATATAGACACATTAAAATACCCTGAACTACACCACAAAACTATACAAAATAATTCAATGACTAGCATGAGAGAGCTAAAAAATAAGTTGGAGATAAGAGAAAAACCTAATTAATAAAAATAATTAGCTTTTATTAATGAAACAGGATAAAAGTAACAAAGATATTCTCAGGAGATTGAGATACCTTCATAGAATGAGATGGAAGATAGTTAATAACCCATAAGCCCAAATGAGAAGCCGATGCATCAAACATGAAACATCTTAGAAGAATGATCTGGACTGGTATTAATGCCAAGTAACATCAGAACGGAAGATCACAAGATGCTGCAAGGCCATCTTTGTGTAAATTATGATTTTTGCAAGTCTTCAGTTAGAAAATTGTAAATAATTTGTAAACAGATTATTTTTAAAAATGTACTTTAGGTTAAATATTTGTATCATATTTTATTTAGCTATTACTTTGTGATATTATTGAATTAAATTGTTATTTATATTAAGGTATTTTGTTCTCCTTTTTATTTATTATTAATTTATGCTTTCGTTCAGATTTTTTGATGAGATCATAATTGCAGATTGGTTGAGAAGTCAGACATAGTATTGACAAAAATTTGTAAATATTTTGCAAACGTATAAACTAATGTAAAGATGTAATTATTTATTAAGTACATAGGAAGTATGTAAATCCTTTAGTTAAAGGCTTTAATCTGTATCATATGTTCCATAAATGTTTATAATAGTCTTTTTGTTTTTGAGTGAAATGGAGAAAGTAATAGAAAGACTAGAAAGAGGGGTAGAGATACCAATAATAGGTGGCAAGGGAGTATATATTTTGTCAGGTCTTTTTTTTGCAGGTGATATCTTTTAGTGTGCAGAAAGAAGAGAAGATATGGAAATTATGTTGAGGACATGTGCAAGGGTGGCTAAAGAGATGGGGATTAAATTTAGTGAAGAAAAGTCAAATATAATGATGGTTAATACTGGGGAAAGAGAAGATGTAGAATTTTTATTGAGGGATATAAAGTTAAGTGTGGTGGATAGATATAGGTATTTGGGAATCATCTTATGTAATCAGGAAAATTGCTTGGATGAATGGGAGAAAAACTTGGTAAATGAAGCAAAGAAAAGAAAGGGTTTGGTAAAGAAACTAACAGTATTTTCATATAATAAATATGATGTAGCTAGAATAATATGGAAGGGAGTTGCAGTAGCAGGGTTAACATATGGTAATGATGCATTATGGGTTAGTAAAAGAGTTTTAGATTATTTAGAGAAAGTACAAAGGGAAGTAGGAAGAGATGCATTAGATGCAGAGATGTTGACAGCAAAGGAGGCAATTCAAGGAGAAATGGGATGGTCAAGTTTTTATATGAGAGATGCAAAAACTAAAATGAAAATGTTTGGTAGGTTGCAGTTTATGGATAGTAAAAGAACAGCAAAAATAGTGTTCAATTGGGTTATGAGTAAGGGGCAGGCAACAAGATGGGTGAGAAAGGTAATGTGGTATGCGAAAGATTTGGATAAAGAATTTATATCAATATACTTGTATAAAAGATGGGATGATTGTGTTAGGAGAATTGTTGAGTGTTATAGTGGTAAGGAATGGGATAAAAGAATAGAAGCATTAATAAAAAATAGGGAGATGGAGAACTAGTATGGAGGGTAAGAAGAATTTAAATATATATAAAAATAAACAGAATATTGCATGTGAGTTAATTTATGATAATAGTAAGGAAAGTAGTTTATTATTTAAGGCTCGAACGGGTTCTTTAGCAACAAGAGAATATACATGTAAATGGAAAACTATGGATAATTTAGTGTGCAAATTGTGTAAGGAAGGTATAGAAAATATTAGGCGCCTGTTGATTGAATGTAAATGCTTGAAAGCAGAAAGGGTACAGATAATGAAGTTATGGGAGAATAGACATGAACAAAGTGACTATACAGAAAGTGAGTTATTAGTTTTTATGTTGAGTTTGCGAAGAGATAAGGGGGGTTTAGATATAAAGGCTATAGAGTTGACAAAGATTATGTTGTGGAAATGGGATGGGGCAGAATATGGGAAGACTTAAGAGTGGGGAATGGAGAATAAAATGGCTAACAGGTTTATCTGGGCATAATTGCCGAGATATTCTTGACTTCATTTAAGGAGAAGCCAAAATACATCACAACATTTAGTAAGAACACAAAAATATTTTCTTTTAGTAATTAACTTTCAAGAAAATGAACTCATCATTTGCCAGTAAGAGAACAAATTTCTAATTCTGCTTGGCTTAGATAGTTATCAACTTGAAGATGTGATAAGTGACTTTTTAAGTACAAATTCCAATTTGGATTTTGAGACATAACACAATCACTCGATATGCTATGGCTGCATATACAAGTTTAGAGTTATTTTAATCTAGTGTTATAAGTATTGGAACTAAATTAGTTATTTAAAGGATATTTAGCTTAATTTATTATTTGCAAGTGAAATACAAATTCTTATTGCTCAATATAAAAAAGCTAGAAAACTTGTGTATTTTGTTTAATTTACTGGATATGATATTACTGAATACACTATTGAGAAGGAATTTCATTATTGGATTGAACATGTGAAACACTGAGCAGTAATAAACGTACTTAAAAATGTTTTTTGTGATTAACTTGAGCGTTGTTCTTATGGAAATAGCAAAGCTCATATACAATTTTAAATATTATTTTAAACCTACTCTAAAAGTTGTTGTGTTTACATTTTCATTGGGAAGATATGATATAGGAAAAAAATATAATGAAGTTCAAATAAGTAAGGTGATAAATATATTTTAATGTCCAATGCTCATATAAAAAAAATTAACAAATAGCATAATAAGTTGAATTAAAGACCCATATATAAAGATATTGTATTTCATGGATTGGTTGCATAGTAATCACAATCTAATTGTGTATTGAGCATGTATCTTAACTCCATTGTACCATTGAAGCTAAAAACTGAAATTCAAAAAATTTTGTAATTATTTGAATCTGACTATAGAATTATAGAGATCCTATCTTTGGTCTTAACATAATTAATAGATATCTTAACAAGTATATAAACAATTCTACATTGGAATAAGATGATTTATAAAAAGATTAACGGACGAATATTCATTCTTTTATATTAAGTCAGTAATTTACTAATATAAGATGGTCTATTGTTATACTACTTGGACAAGTACCATATATACAGGCAACCGATTTTTTGCCTTTCAGTTGTTGTTTTTATGTGTATTTTTGATGTGCTGATCTTTTCAAAGTTAATTAAATATAAAAGGAATTACTCATTATTAATAGATCATTTATTTCAATACGGAATCAAAGCCAAGATGTTCCAAAATACAAGTTTTGCCCTTCAGATTTTAATTTTGTTTTATAAAAACATACTATTGCTACAAATGATTTTGTTTAGTTTTATACTATGAGATAATACTGCAGTCACTTCTATATAAAGACTGATACAAACTGCATCATTTCCTTTTAATTTTTATTGCTTAATTTTTTTAAATATATATATTTTTATCGTCTTGCTTTTTTATTTCCGTCACAAAAAAGGATACGGAATTATTTTTCAGTTTTTAATTGATACCGTTTGATTTTTAGTGGCTAAAATAATTTAAAATCAACAGTTAAATGTGTTTAACGTAATAATTTGGGCAAACTAGCAATGGTAAGTAAATTTTAATTACCCCTAAGAATGAGTATGCGCTTATAAACAAAGTATGACCGTAAATCATCTGTCTATATTCTAATTTCCTGATCAAAGGTTGATTTGTGCTTTGCAAACTTATTTTGGAGAATGTATTGTATGAATTATTTGATTTCACATTGTGCATCATATTTAACTATTTTATAAATATAACGTAAATATCTATAATAAAAAAAAGTATCACGCATTTCGTATATATAATAAGATGAAAAAAATAAGTCATTAAATAAATTAAATTTATGTAATTAAATCTATCCATGATTTCAAATTCTTCGGATTTAAGCTGCAGAAAAAACAACATTAATTTGTGCTGATAATCTTTCCACCCACATGCTTATTACCGCACACAGCATAATAGATGGTAATTTAATAAAGTATATTTATAATTAAAATTTCTGGCCAACTTATAACGAAACAACGCATTACCTTATACAGAAATATTATTCATTCTAGTCTAATGAATGATTAATAAAAATTATTAACGCATTCAGTTGTTTTGATAATCTGCCACCGACCTGGTTAATTGTGCAGTAAAAGTGGGATACTAGTCTAGAAATGGGAGAGAATGAGCAGCTGTAATTATTTTTGCTCCAACTTTGTTCACATGTACATAAACTTCCGGTATTTGCCATGATGGAACTGCAATATTGGCAGGGAAATGAATTTCTGTAGCTTATGAGTAATTTCAGTTCAAGCTAAACAATTCAGCCAGCAGAGTTACAGTAAATGAATAATGAAGGAAAAGCTTGTTTATCAAGGGTCTGAACCTGGTGGTTTCCAGGATCATCAAAAAAAAAATTGTACTCAATCAATGAATGGCGTTTGAACTAAAATGTAAAATAAAATTTAAAATTTCAATTCAAGAGAAAATATCCTACTTAAGGCAAATGTCAATGGCAAATTTGATGTTTTAAATGTAATTAATTGGGCATTACATATAAAAAACATGGACACATTTCCTCTGCTAAATAAAATTCATTGACAATGTAAAAGTAGTAGTATTTATGAATTCACTGATCAGAAAGTTATTGAGATTGCAAATCATTTGTAATGAAGCAATGGAACCTGACATTATCCTTATGATCTAGTAATAAAAAAAGTAGCATCACACTTTTGCCTACTTCCCTCCAAACATATTACTAGGCTCCATTTTAGAAACTGATGTCAGGTAAAAGGAGGAAAGTGTGCAGCTATTCTCAAAGATCTGGAAAAGAATTGTACCTTTAGTCAATTTCTAGATGAAGTTATTTTAGAGGAATTGATTGGAGAATGATAGAAATGAAATCCAGAGAGCAGCTCCTCATAGATAAAGAACTAACATAACGATGCTGTTAAAAAGGACATTACATATGAGTTATGCTAGATCAGAGAGTATGCTAATTTGGCTTTATGAAATCATTAGCTATCTTAAAATCATTAGGCTGAATTAAAGATGCAATAAAGCAAGTACAAAAGTAAATTTAATTGTTATTGTGACAGCAAACAGGGAATGGAACTCATAAATGTAAATGAAATAAAAATACATGAATTTCAGGTGTGAGGGCATATTATGTTGATGTATTAGAAATCTAAGAATAGGAGAAAAAAAACAAAAGATTAAAAATGTAAGTTGTATCAAATCAGAACTATGAATGCTATAGCAAACAGTGATTCAAACATGTCACATCATTAAGGGATAGCCAATATTGAGTATACTCTTTCCATTATTATAATTGACCTTAAAGCAAAAGATATAAATATCAATGAATTGAAAATCAAAGGAATAATAAATGTTCATGTAAAATTGAAGAACAAAATTCATAAATTTCTTATTTACATTGTATCGAAAAATATAAACCCAATGAGAAGTAAAAATTAGATTAAATATCTGTCAATAAAAGTCAGTGTTGTAGGTAAAAAAATCCAGAGATTTTCTTGGCCCTAAAGTGAAATAGACTAAAGTAATTCCTGTTTAAATAGAGTTTAAGCAAAAATTAAAATCAATAAGAAAGGCATATTAATTTCTACTGAAAGTTCAGAATGGGCTATCTTATAATCATATTCAATAAGCCAAATCATAATTTATTCATCTATGGGGATTACTGAGTGGCCATAAATAAAACTTTATATGCAGATGCTTTCTCAGTATTAAGTGCCAAAGAGATCCTAAGATTATGACAAAGACCTTCATATTTCATCAAGTTAGATCTTGCTATGTTTCACCTGATTGTTGTGATTAAAGAGACATTCAAACTTTTAACAATCACAGTGCGGAGTTTGTTTAAATACAATCATGTGTCATTTGTAATTATTATTGCTCCAAATGTTTTTGCCGGCAAAAATTGATACTTCATGGAATGGAAATAGTAATTCTCTACTTTGTTAATATTCTCATTACAACAAACTTGGTAAATATACTGAACTAGAAGATGACTAGATTACTTGAGAGATATGTTTATATATTTTAAGGCCTGTTATATCTTATAAAAAGAAACCTCCTATGCCTGATAAAGTTAAAAAGTGTTTTTAGAATTGAGGGATGTAAAAAACTACAGGCATTTCTGGGATTAATTAATTTTTTTTTTCTTAAGCCTATGCAACACAGTCATTATATAGCTTATTTAGAAAAAACTAGAAGTAGTAATGGTCAGCATTGAAAGAATGCTTTTTTAAAAAAAATACTCTTCTAAATCAAACTGCTTATATATTTTAATAGCAACTTCGATGATTACTTGGTAACAGATTTTAGAGTCACAGTCATGTTAACTCATCACACTTTAAAAAAAAAAACCCTGTAGCTTATACTTCTTGGATATAATCAAGCAAAGAGAGAAAAATATAAGCAATTTGAGCAAGAAACAGCTATAAGTTTTGGAATTTAAATTTTTATTAAGATCTATATGGTCATTTTTATAGGAATACTTCAGATCATTTTATTCTGCTTATGATTATAAATAGAGTTATAAGAAAAAAAAAGTTATTACAACATTCCAATAAAATGTCATAAATGCCAAAAAAAAAGGCTTAATCCACAGGTGCAGATCTTAAAAATATATATTGGCATTCTATACTTAAGAATATTAATTGGTAATGTGATAGCAGAGTGAATGAGAAATGATCCATGTTACAGTATTGGGTTAATACAATTCGACCTGTTAAACAGGCAAAAAAATCTGTATTCATTGTTCTAGAATACTTACAAAAATCTTTCAGTATGTAGTAATATCTGAGTGATAATATCTTCCCAATGTCAGGGTAAAATATTAGTTTTATTTCACAAGAGGTTAGGGTGTACTAAAGCACTATCTAGAAACTATCTGTTAGCAAACATTAAACGATGGTATTGAAAATACACTAAAAATGTAGAAGTATATTAACCAAATACCAGATTGTCAAAGTAAGAATACTTTTTGTGGTTTCAGGCCTAAAATCCTAGCAAAATGTTTATATTGAGCATGCAAAAACTTTTACGAATCACACATTCTCATTTATACTTATTTTCAGTGTTGAACATTGCAGTCAAAATATCAGTTCAGCAGAGGTTATTAACAGAATTAAGAAACATATTTTTAGTACATGATTATCCAAAGATAAATCCACTGACTATAATTTATGACTATTAGATTTGAAGATTTTAGGAAAATTGAGATGGTAAACATCTATTCCCATGAATGTACTATCTTAAATTGAGATATAAAAGAAAATATTTCCATAAAATAAAAAAATGTTTTTATTTAATACACAATTATTTCAGCATTCTACATCCACAGCAGTTACAGATAAATCACTATATGAAGTGCTATTAGGCAGGAAATTGAGAACAAAATTAACATTATTATCAACAACAGTTAAAAATGACTATTGTAATACATTTTTATAAACAATAGTGTATGTGAAATAAAGTGTTTTTTATTTGAATAGTTAAAATTTTAACATTCTTTATGAAATAGATAAATTAATTAAATTTCATTTGTATTCTATCTACATGTATTACCATGTTAAAATTTCATTATTACTACTAAAAAATATATACAATTCTATCATTAAAGTGCACAATTTTAAAATGAGTAATAAATTATCACAGACAATTTACCTAAATTGTGATTAAAGGAGATATTACTAATTGAATGATATAGCAGAGAAAATAAAAGGAGTCATATAATATGTTTCACCAGATACTTATAGTTAAAAAGGCATCCGAACTTAACCATACAGCACATGGGGTTTATTTAAATACAATCATCTGTCATTTGAAATTAATATTGTTTCAAATGTGTTTTAAGTAATACTTGATATTTTACTTTATGGAATATAGGAAGTAACTCTTTAGATTGATGATCCTGATGATAACAGACTTGGAGTCAGAAGGTTGAGAGATTTGATGTTCCATTGGACACTGAGAAATTCATATGGAATGACAAAATTAAAACTTTAGGAAATATATCAAATAAAGAGAAGGCTCCTATGCCTGATATGGTAAGATTTGTTGAAAAGCTTTTAGAACTGGGAATGTAAAGAAATGCAGCCATTTTTGAGATTAATTAATTATTTCACATTTTTTCTTAAACAAAACCATATGCAGCTCAATATTTGTATAGCCTATTTAGGTAAAATGAGAAATGGGAATATCCTGCATGTTAGGAACATTCTGGATATACTGTGAAAATAGTAATTTCAGTCAGCACTGTGAACCTCAAATAATCACAGGGGGAGCAAATGAAGATGAATTGAAAACTGTTGAATGGAATTACAGGAATTGAAAACAATAACAGAAATAATATTAATGTGTCAGTAAACAAAAATGATGGAAAACAATATTAATTCCGCAGGTGACAATAGCATAGAAGCAGCAGACATTATACACAGGATTCTCTCACAATAGAATCAATATAGAAACCTAAATGGAAAATATCAGTCAGAATGACAAAGAGATCTGTCCAAATATGTAAAGAATTACTGTTGTTAACTCAAATAATAAATTGCAGTGAGAAACATGTAGTATATATATTTATTAATAAATTTTTAACTATGTTACTGTCTTGCATTGGTGGTTGAGAGGTCAGCATGACTGCCTTGCACTTGCAGGCAGTTGCTGGGTTGCGTGTTCGCTTCCCGGCCGATGCTATGACACTTAAAAAATAAAAATTAAAAACTATGTTACTGTTGAAATACTCTTGGTGGAAGAGTCTATTATAATAAGGGAAGTTGGGAGACTTTGTTTCCTTAAATGTGTATATGTTCATTGCATCACTTTCTATAAATAGCAAGAATCAATCAGCTGACTGATTTTTTAAAAATAAAATAGAGTCGATATTTCCACATTCTTAAAAATATTTCAACAATACCATATGTTAAAAAATATTAATTTATAACTTTCAACTATTGGAGGAAGTGTGTATTCTATTAGAGAAAGTAAAAAAAAAATTGTGAGACTTTATTTTTTAAACATGTATCTATTTATTGTAGCACTTTGTGCCTATAAATAACAAAAGATTGCATTTAAAAATGATTCCTCTTTTAGATATAAAAAGTGTTTTCAGTTTACTATTTTCATTAGTCACTGTCTATATGGTCTGACTGTGGTAGAACAGATATTTCCATGTTCTTAAATATATATATAATTCTTGAAAACAATACAATAATTAATACAGTTAATAATATTTTAAAAACAAATATCTACTATAATTTAATAGAAGTATTTTCGACTATCTAAGTAGTCGTTATCAACTATATTCAAATTCAATTACAAAAAAAACATTATAAATTTATACAAAAAACAATTACATCATACATCAATTTTCCCACAATTTATTAATTTTTACATTAGTAGCTTGTCTATTTATCAAATGCTGCTTTCTGTTTCTTACTAACATAGCTTCTTTAATTTTACATTTATTACTATTTTTTTCAATACATAAAATCTTAACTTTATTAAAATCAAAACCATATATACATGTAACATTATGATCAAAAAATACTGAAGGTGATACGTCATCATTTCTAACACTCTCTTGTCTTGATTTATGCACTCATTTATATAGCAATAAATATTCCTTTAATTTCTCCAATGTACACAGATTCACCTATATCTGCTTTTCCACAAACACATCACCATTTGTATATTGTGGAAAAGCATATATAAGTGAATATCGGTGTACTTTGGAGAAAAGATCAAAGGAGAATTTATTTCTATATAAATGAGGGCAATAATCAAGAAAAGAGAGAGTTAGAAATGATGACATATTACCTTCAGCATACATGTAATTGTAGTTTTGATTTTAATTTTAATAAAGTTAAAATTTTATGTATTGAAAGAAATAGTAATAAATGTAAAATTAAAGAAGCTATGTTAATAAGAAATAGAAAGCAGCATTTGATGAATAGACAAGCTGCTAACATAAAAATTAATGAATTGTGGGTAAATTAATGCATGGCATAATTATTTTTGTCTATATCTATAATGATTTTTTGTAATTGAATTTGAATATAGTTGATAATGACTACTTAGATAGTTGAAAGTACTTATTTTAAATTATAGTAAATATTTGTTTTTGAAATATTATTTACTGTATTAATTATTGCATTGTTTTTCAAAGAATTATATATATTTGATTATAATTGGAATACAGACATTGATTAATAAATTATATATATATATATGAGTTAAAAAATATGGCACTAAAATTAAATTTATATAAATGAAAAATTCTTTTGATTATAAGTTATGGAAAATAGTAGATTAACTTATTTTAACAATTCTTCCTCCCATCTATTCAATACTGAACTGAAAATACATATAGCAGCACTTGATAACTGATTATTGCTATTCCAACTCCAAGGGAAATCTATAGTAGAAATGGTTTGTGATGACTATGCAAACCATGATCCACAAATATATCCACATGTAGAATATGCTGATCCATTTTTCTGTTTCATTGTTATTTTGAGATGCCTTTTAATTTCTTCAGAAGATAACATTTTTCTGAAGTACTTCCATATCACATTTAACAGTAGCTCTCCAATGTATTTTACCCTGCCTTATTTTCCAACTGAATACAAGTGACATACTTCTTTAGAATATTTTTTGAGATAATCCTTATAAAGTATATGTATCGATCTTGTTCAAGAAAATTTTTTGCCATACAATATTCTTTTAGAAAGCCTTGTACTGTTCATTAATTTTACATGTCCAATCCAATGAAGGTTTGATTTTAGAATTGTGGACTCCATAATGTCATATCCGGAAAGTTGAAGAATGTATTGATTGATTTTATAATCTTGTCATCATGTTTTCAAATATTTAAGAACATTTTAAAATTTCTAATGACTTTATATTGTGTTGATAGGGTATCAAATGTTATTTCCATGCTATAAATTAGGTATAATAAAAGTGTAAATACAGCTAGATTTCTTATAATATTTTCTCTTGATAAAATATTTTATCTTTTAATTGCTGCAGCCACACATTGAAATCCACATTGCATCTCAGCTCCTAGTTTCACTTTTCTGCTTGTAAATGACTAAACTATTTAAACTGTTTTACATTCCCTAGTTGATAACAGTCCAAGATAAAAGTCTCTGAGGATTTTCTTCCTATCACTGGCTAGTAAAAACATAAATTTTTTGAACACTATATATGAAACTAAAGTCATTATATGCTGTATTTAAAACATTAAAAACATAGTCATCTTTTGAACTTGAAAAAATAGCACATTCATCAACATATAAATCCAGAATCCAAAAAGGAGAATTTCTTGTTTTCTCTTTTAATCAATTCAGTTTACAAGGTCAATTATCAAAACTTTGTCATATCTTGATGATTATTTCATTAACCTGTATATAAACAGTTTATAAGATAGCTGTCATAAAAATTGAAAACAATGCCAGAGCAAGTTCATATCGTTGTTTAACTCCTGTTTCAGTTCAAATGTTTCACATTTTCCACTTGTAGTAATAACACTTTCTCTCATTATAGATGTACAAAATAAATGTCCTTTGGTGGACAATTATTTAATTTTAAAAATAGCATAAACACATTTAGTTAATTGAATAAAATGCTTTGACAAAATCAATAAAAGCTATGTATAAATCACTTTGATATTGCTAACACTATTCTTATATTTTTATGGCAAAAGAACATATCTATAGTGCTTTTTGAGAGTTTTAAAAGTATCTTGATCTTCTGGTAGCCAGACCACTATGAATGAAAGCAACATAGTCAACAAAATCATTGAAACTAGTGAATAATAATGATTTTCCATGACAATTACTGCAATATAGTTTTTTTAAAAAAAATTAGAATTATGTAATTATCCTTACAGATGTAAAACACAACTTCACAAAGCTTTAGGAAAGCACAATAATTGCATATATTTCTAACATTTTTGAAGCTGAGTCACCACTATCATATTTTAAAATTTCTCTGGATATTTCATCATGACCTGAAACCTTTTTATATGATTATCAAAAGCTATTTTAACTTTACTAAGCAGCATATCTTTGTTTAAATATAAATGAGTAGCTAAAATGGATATATCATTAAACATCTTCCTCTCAAATCTTGTATCATCATTCAAAGATTATCAAAATTTTCCTTAAACTTATTCAAAATATCATTACCATTACAGAAGAGAATGCCATTGTTGGATATAATGAGATTGTTAGGTTAACATTTAGATCTTTTGTTGCTCTTTCTTCATCAAAAATATCTACAATGATCATGATTAGCAAATGTCTGTATTTTCTTTGAAGTTTTAATCCACCAATCATATCTAGATCAAATGCTCTCAGAACTTTATATTTATTATAAAGATCCAGATTTATTATTATAGGCAAGTAGAATTGCCACATGTTTTTCTTTAATAAATCATCAATAAGATCAGCATTGGAAAACAGTTATGATCTTTTTAGTAAACCCAAGGATGGAATTACTTGTATCCATAATATATTTCTTAAGAGAAGCTTCAGTAATATGATAATCCTGGAGGTTCAAGTCAGCAATTTTTGTATTTAATAGCTATTAAAATTTAGTATATATATAGTATATATTTCTGAGAAATAAATATCAATTTTTTAAATATATATGGTTGGAATATTTTTATTAAAATTTTAATGCATATAAAATTATAATTGTGGAACATAATATTATATAATATGTCTAATAAAATAATATTAATTTCTATTTGACTCCTAAATATAAGTTGATAGCATTATTTTGAGCATAAATGCATCCATGATCTTTAACAGCAATTTTTTTGTGTAAAAGCATGTTTGTGATGGTCAATCCAGGTCATGTGCAAAACTTCAGTGACAACAGATCATATGAAATTACAGCACCAAGATCATTATTTCCAACAATTTCAGGATGGAATCTAATATTTATGCTGACATCTTTATTAAAGTCTCTTAAGAAATAAAATTTGTTTTTTATAGTATTTCTATAATACTAATTTTTCTCCTTTACTTTCTTTTCATTTCTACATACATTCATATATATTGCTTATAATAACTCATCTTATGTACACTTTAATGCATAATTTTTTTTAAATAAAAACTTCTTTATTTTCCTGACAGTTTCAACTGTCCAGCAGTCTTCATCAGAGCTTTCTCAATTTCCTCTACCATTTAAATAAAAAATAAAGAAGTTTTATTAAAAAAAGTTTTTTGCATTAAAGTGTATATGAGAGGAGTTATTATAAGCAATATATTTCTATAATAATGCTACCCAGCAAGGAATAAATATTTTTTTCTGAATTCTTTGAATCTAAAGTTGGGGCATAGGTGCTAATAAAATGATCATTAGTTTCATTAATGTGAGACAAATTTTGACACTATTAGTGTTTCATAGTTGCAATGAGAAATAACAACAAAAGAAGATAATAAATTAGACTTTACAAAAAATTCAAGACATGCATTTTTCTTTCTTTACTGCTCTGCCCTTCCGTAAAAAATTATAACCAATCAATTGTTCTATTAATTATTTTCCTCAGAAAATGAGTTTTACTAAGAGTTCATATATTAATATTACATCTTGGCAACTCTTAGCCACTGCTATATCTTGTATTGGCAGTGAAAGTATTCATTTATTATTTAACACTTGTAAAAGTGCATGTACAATAGCTGTAAAATGCTGACATTTAATGTATTTACAGTAATAAACATCACACTATATCAATAAATGCTTATTTACACTTGTACTCTTGAAAAATTTGTATCAAGTAAAGTTTTCACATTCCATGTTCTTATATTTAGGTAAATATTTTATATTTTGGTTTAGTACTATCATTGTCTCCTGTTTTACCACTACTACTAATATTAATTATTTCTTTTTATTGCTGTAATGAACAGGTCACTAAGGATGATGACCTAGCCAAACTGTGTATAATAGGCTATTTTCAACCATATTTTATAGACATTCCATTTTCATGGTAAGTAGGTAAATTCCTAAGTCAGATTTAGTCATTGTATCATGACTCAGCACTACCAGCTTAGTAAGTTTTTTTACTATCATTGCTTTCTTAGCTTTTGGGGGCTTGAGCAAAAAACTGGAAAAGAAAATTGGAGTCGGAAGTATTGTGCATTTTAGTTAAGGAATGGAAATGTGATTGAATAAAGACAAATTCCCATTGTGACAGATATATAGGGCAATGGTCTTGGCCTGAAAGGCTCATGATGACTAGGTCTTGTACTAATTTAAATGACTGAAAAAAAGAAAGAGGTAAATAGAAAACATTGTATTGGAAATAATACCTAGCATTTGATGAAGCAATGCCTTATCTTATAAGGCAGTAGATTGTACACTTAATTAAGCACTAAATATTTTTGACCTACATATCTGAAAGCTATTCTATTATCTGCTACCTGTGAAACTATTCGTAGCTTAAATGCAGAATATAACATCTGGGAATTTTATTAAATATATCTGTAATTTAAAAATTCTCCAAATCAACTTTCAGAAAAACAATGCATTAATGTTTTTTTTTACAATCTGCAATCCATCTGATCAGTAGTACACCAAAACACTGACACAACAGTCAATACATAAGAGTAAAACAGCAGAGGTAAATAGCTCTTGCCTTTTATCTTGGCATGTAAATATGTAAATGAAATCATATTATTTGCATTTATGTAACTGTACAACTGACAAAGAAAATTAAGAGCAAAAGAGGTCTGCCACTTATTTTTAAAGCCTGGTATTTTATTAAAGCCTCACCTATCAATATTTTTAATTTATAAGTCCATGTGAATTTATTGCTGTAAATAAAAAAAGATGCAAATAATTAATGTCATATGCATGTGATTGATATTGTAGTTGTACTCAAATCAATTTAGGATTCATTAAAACAGGCAAAACTCTCCATACAGTAGTGCCAGTCAGTGCCAACCAGAGTAATCAATGGATGCCAGAAGGCTTGTCCATAAAATCTCTATCTAGTGCCTACTTATCCAATATCCCCAATTCTTCTTGCATCCATTGATTACTCTGGTTGGCGCTGACTGGCACTACTGTATGGAGAGTTTTGCCCGTTTAATAACAGTAATGTGCTAGCAATAGAAATAGTGATCATGTGATGCTTAGGATTTATATTAAATATTTATTTAAATAAATTCATGTAGCATTCATTAATTATTTTTGTAACCATTAAAAAGTGTTTGTCCAGCCTGTGATATGTAGTAGTAGTAGTAGTAGTAGTAGTAGTAGTAGTAGTAGTAGTAGTAGTAGTAGTAGTAGTAGTAGCAGTAGCAGTAGCAGTAGCAGCAGCAGCAGTAGCAATAATAATAAAAAAAAAAAATAATAATAATAAATAATAATAATAATAATAATAATAATAATAATAATAATAATAATAATAATAATAATAATAATAATAATAATAATAATAATAATAATAATAATAATAATAATAATAATAATAAAAAAAAAATTACACAAGTATTTTTTGTATAAATATATGTGTGTAAATATTAATAATAGTATCTCAAACAAAGACATTATTAAAACAAAATCTGTTGTACAAACTCAGCAAACAATGAATGATTTAATACAAATCCAGTCATCAATAAACAAAACAGTATAGAATAAACACCCTTGTATTTTAGTTCAGATTGGATTTAAGCATTCAATTTATTGAGATGTTCCAACGCGAGTGTTATTTATATATATTAATATGATTTCAGTGCAACAATAAGCCATTCTTAAATCACCATCCCTCATTTTTAACAATCTCTATTAAGTGAAACAACAGTTAGATGTAAATATGAATCATAATAGTTCAAACGTAGATATAATAAAATGAAAGCTACTGTAAATCCTCTGCATTTTATGAATAAACTAATACAAATCCATCAACAAATGAAAAAGTACAGAACATACCAATCATTACTCTAGCTCAAATCTTATTCAAGAATTCAATTTATAGAGATCCTACAAAGCAAAATGTGATTTATATATATATATTAATTAATTAATGTGATTGTTTATAGTGATTTCAGAATGGTTTAGGGCTGTGTTATATATATATATAAACCATGTTCTGTTTTATATCATGTTAATAAATTGAACCTTTAATTTCTTGTATATTCGAATATTCGAAATATTATTATTAATATTCACATCTAATTGCTATTTTATTTAATATACAGAAGTTGTTAAAAATGAGGCACAGTCTTTACTGTCTGATTGTTTATTGTGATTTCGAAATGGCTTATGATTGTAATGAAATCTTGTTAATATAGATATATATATATTATTTATATTAGCACTGTAACACATCAAAAATTGAATGCCTAAGTATGATCCGAACTAAAATATATGTGGATCCATTCTGTACTTTTTTGTTTAATAATATCAGTGTGTATTTGTTTAATCCTAGCTTCCTGGGAGTTTACAGTAGCTTCCACTTTAATTATATGTGTATATATAGTCACGATATCTTATAAATTATACAATAAAATGGGATGCCAGAAACCACAGTATCACTATCCACTTATTCATGTAATCATTATTGAAAAAATGATATAACTATATATTAACTGAACTACAGGCTTATTATATACCTGTATCAATATATGTAATATATAGGGTATATGAGCACAGACTTTCACATGACTCACCACTATATTTCAAAACACTGATACACTTGAACACATATATATTGAAAAGGTAAATAATTACCAATATACATATTTCATGCTAAACTAGCAATCATTAATTGGTCCCAGATTATCACCTCTAATATATATTAAGATAGTCAATCTTCATACATTAATGGACAGGCTTCAATCCACTCCACACTTCAACTCTTCAACCATCCATCCAATTGAAACTCTGATGATGGAACACTCAAGTAGATTAAAGCCTGTCCATTAATGTATGAAGATTGGCTATCTTAATATTTATGTGAGTACTTATTGCATATATGTGTAGAGATGATAATCTGGTCCAACTGATGATTGCTGGTTTAGCATGAAATACGTATATTGGTGATTATTTATCTTTTCAACATACATGTGTTCAACTGTATTTGTGTTATGAGATAGAGTGGAGAGTGGTAGGTCATGTGAAAGTCTGTGTTTATATACCTATATATTAATATATTGATACAGGTATATAATAAGCCTGTATTTCAGTTTTTACATATGAGAGATGTCTGATCATTCCTCATATATGTATTAAATGGATTGTTTCCTGTAGATGATGGGCCAGATTGACTTTAGATCAATATGAGTGTGATGAAAATCTCAGCCTCAGGGTGGCCTTTGAGCATTCCATCATCATATTTTCAATTGGATGGATGGTTGAAGAGTTGAAGTGTGGAATGGATTAAAGCATGTCCATTAAAGTATGAAGATTGGCTATCTTAATACACACCTGGGTCTCATTTTATATGGTCTATTTTAATGTGATTTTGAAGTTAGGCAATTTATGTTTCTTCTTAATATCTTTCATATTTCACTATATTCATTAGATATCAAGAAATTTAAATTATTAATAACTTATTTTGACTTGAAATACTTTTTTGTTTCAAAAATATAATATTATATTAGCAGCTAATGTGAATATAGCCTGAAACTGTATTTATAATCTTAGCTTCTATGTAAATCAGTGGTCTTCAACCTTTTCACACCTGTGGACTAATAAAAATAAGGATAAGGTTTCGTGGACCAGTAAAAATAAGGATAAGATTTCGCAGACCGACAGAAGTCTATAGATAATTTTTTTTAAAGATAAGCATAATTGTTATAACTGATCAAAACAACAATGTTAAATATATAAGATAAAGTTATATATATATATATATTGTAACCGGACCGCCATACAACCCTTTTTATTACGTCAGTTGTAACAATTTTCTGATGAGCATGCTGCAGGAAGGAACCATCAATTGATATTCTTAATGCAGATGTTAATGCCCCCCTACAACAATATTTCCTGCTCATCAGAGGATGTAGTACATGGAGACTGGAAACATCTAAATATTTCTATGTTTGGTTTCCCAAAGAGCGCCATTAGAGTTCCATCTCACTACAACCCGACTGGCCTAGGTCAAGTTATGTCAGATGTAGCTCAGAGAACATGAGATTCTCATGAACCAGTGCTATAATTGGTGAGTGATGCGATAAAACAAACAAAACTGGACAACTGGATAACCAATTTAATTTTTAGTAACAAAAAATTTTTATTAAATAACAATTAATTTGCAATTTCAACAATAGTTCATTAATTCCTTTATGAGAAGAAGCTTGGAAATATTCTAATTCAATAATAGTTCATTTTGAATTTATTTATAGGAAGGAGCTTGTGAATATTCTGATTCAACATTAGTTCATTAATTCCTTTATGAGAAAAAAAGCTTGGAAACATTCTAATTCAATAATAATTCATTTTGAATCCATTTATGAGAAGAAGCTTGCGAATATTCTAATTCAACAATAGTTCATTAATTCCTTTATGAGAAGAAGCTTGGAAATATTCTAATTCAATAATAATTCATTTTGAATCCATTTATGAGAAGAAGCTTGTGAATATTCTAATTCAACAATAGTTCATTAATTCCTTTATGAGAAGAAGCTTGGAAATATTCTAATTCAATAATAATTCATTTTGAATCCATTTATGAGAAGAAGCTTGTGAATATTCTAATTCAACAATAGTTCATTAATTCCTTTATGAGAAGAAGCTTGGAAATATTCTAATTCAATAATAATTCATTTTGAATCCATTTATGAGAAGAAGCTTGTGAATATTCTAATTCAACAATAGTTCATTAATTCCTTTATGAGAAGAAGCTTGGAAACATCCTATTTCAACAATAGTTCATTTTTGTATTCCTTTATGAGAAGAAGCTTGGAAATATTCCAATTCAACAATAGTTTGTTTTTGTATTCATTTATGAGAAGAAGCTTAGAAGCAGTCAAGCATTTATGGTTTATACAATAATTCATTTTGAAGCAGTCAAGCATTTATGGTTTATACATTAATTCATTTTGAAGCAGTCAAGCACTTATGGTTTATACAATAATTCATTTTGAATTCATTTAAGGTAAGAACCTTAGAAGCAGTCAAGCACTTGTGGTTTATACAATAATTCATTTTGAATTCATTTAAGGTAAGAACCTTAGAAGCAGTCAAGCATTTATGGTTTATACAGCATTTCATTATTTTATTAATTATTACCGATTGGTAGACATTTGAACTCAGCAATTCTTGGTTTGTAGAGCATTTATCATTTGATAATTGAGGCATTTATAATTTAGCCAAATATAAAAGTATATTCTTATACATAAACTCTGTTACATTACCCAGATAGAAGTAATATGCAATTAAAGCATTTCTAATTCATATAGTAAATACTTTCAAATATTTTTATAAATAAATTTGCGTGTAGCTATTTCATAACTTCACTTTATAATGTATGATAAAGACGTTTTAACATTTTATAAAACAAATTCTATGTAATTATTTCATAATGTCACTTTATAACGTATGATAAAGACGTTTTAATATTTTATAAAACACATTCTATGTAATTATTTCATAATGTCACTTTATAACGTATGATAAAGATGTTTTCATATTTTACCAAAAAACAAATTCTATGTAATTATTTCATAACTTCATTTTATAATGTATGATAAACGTGTTCTAATATTTTACAAAACAAATTCTATGTAGTTATTTCATAACTTCATTTTATAACGTATGATAAAGATGTTTTAATATTTTATAAAACAAATTCTATGTAATTATTTCATAACTTCACTTTATAACGTAAGATAAAGATGTTTTAATATTCTTATAACATAATTACCTTCCAGTTTTACAATCCAGTTTATTCATAAAGAAGGCGGGTTATTTCATTTATGGAGAGTCATGGCACAGCATGGAGAGAACGAAGCCACTAAATTACCCCATTGACATTATAATTCCTCTAGCAAAGTTTTCTTTTTCCATTTTCACGTTTAGTTAAAGCTATATTTTAATTTGTCAAAAGATTTAAGTAATACTTTCTTTTTTTAAAAAAAAAAATTCAATATGTTCTGCTTCTCTGTGTAAGATGAGAGAAAAAGAAAAAAAGTTCTTTTCTTCAGACGACGTTCCTAATTTTAATACTGCCTCAGTTTAACTCAAGTATCTTTTCTTTTTTTCTTTTTAATGATTGGATAATTAATTTCTTTTCTTTTTTTTATTGAGACAGATAAAAAAAAATAAGATAACTTAACATTTTATTTAAATCCATCAATCTCAAAATTAAAAATATGATTTTTCTTTTTTTTTTAACAAATTACAGCTTTATTGCGTTCCCAATTAGATTGAATCACGCTAGACGTTTTTAAATGGGGGGGGGGGTCGTTGAATATCTATATGAGTAACAGCATAACTGTTTCAATATATATATATATATGGAGTTTATATAATAAAAAAACTTTTTTTTTCATTTTTTTAGAAAAGTAATAAAAAATTTAATTCTACCCCTCCCCCCATAAACATCTGTGATAACTGGAAAAACAAATTAATTTATGAATGATTGATTAGATTTTGTTTTCGTTCTGTTTTATTTTATTTTTTTAATTGGGTAAAAATGAGATGAAAAAATAAATAAAAATTGGCTATATTAATTAAAAGTTTAAACTCTTATTATTTATTATTACAAACTTTTTACTGCCCGTCTAGCATGCGGACCTGCAGAAAAGTTCTGCAGACCAGTGCTGGGCCATGGACCAAGGGTTGAAGAACACTAATGTAAATAACCTACTTATACTAATGAATAAATAATATTAATAGATTTATAGGTATGTATAAAAATATTGCAATAAATATTCAAAAATTTTAAACTTTTAAAATGTATTTTGTTAGATATAACAGAAATAAATATTTTTTTTAGATTTTTAAAATAAATAATAATGAAGATTTTATTGACTTTATAAACTAAAAATAATCTTTCTAATGATAATATATAATCTTATTGTTTTGATTGTGATCTTATTTTTTTAATGTAGAAACAGAAAACCATTAACACAGCACAAGACAGAAAGTGGTGCTAGTTGTACATCACATCATGAATCTGATTTCTTACCAGTTCACAAACGAATGCATATTGTCAAATAGCAGTAATGATTAAAATATGTATGAAAAATGTAAAATTAAATACTGTAATTAATAAAAAAGTAAAAAAGTTTGTTTTGTATTAATTTTTTTCAAATATTAGAAATTTTTTATTAGTCGTACTTTATTTCCTTATTTTTTTAATGTAAATTTTAAAGCAATTTTTCCTTGTTGCTTTGCTTTTATGATGATTTCTAAAAATTACAAAACCTATCCCCCATTTTTCAATGTAACTTAAATTTATTTTTGTGCAATTTCTTTTTTGCGCATCTTCTAAGGAACCTACATACTCCATAAAACAAGACCCATGTGTATATCTGAGCACTTATTGCATATATGTGTAGAGATGATAATCTGGTCCAAATGATGATTTCTGGTTTAGCATGAAATATGTACATTGGTGATTATTTACCTTTTCTACATATATGTGTTTAATTATTACTTTTAAGTGATATAAATACTTTATACTAGGGTTACATCAAATATATATAGATATTATCTGTGAAGTATAATTTATTTAATATTTTCATAATTCTATAAATGAAATTTATTTTTATAATACATATTTAATAATAGCAAAAATTCATTTTACTTGTTATAGGACAAAATTTAATATATATGTGTGGGCGTTTAGCAATTTATGTGCACGCTGCCATTTACATAAAATATTTTTGATTTGACAAAATAATAGTTATTAAAATATTATTTTCCTACTTAATTCTTTGTTAAAAGTACATAAAAATCATTTTGTATTTTAATAACAAATTTTCTCTTTATTGATTAGTTTTCTTTTTTCTTTAAAAAAATGGACAATCTTGACAAGATTACTGTAGATTAATTAATTAGAAACATCTTTAAATTTAAAATATAGATTTTAAATATTTTCACTTATTCTCTTGAAAAAACAAATATAAGAGCGTCTATGAATTACATTTTAATTTTTAGATATTTAACTTAAATAAAGTTATTTCCTTTTTTAAAATGTCATTTTAAGAAATTACTTAAAATAACTTATATTTATTATCTTTTATTTTTAAGAATTAACAAAGCAGTTCTAATCTAAAATTATGACTTAAACTTTTTTATTAATGATTAAAATATTATTTTAATAAAGTAATTCATTTAAAACCTTTTAAATAGTTATTTATGATTCCTGAAGTGAATATTCTATGTAATAAAGCAATTTACTTCAAATCAGTTAAATATTTTCAATTTTCTTAAAATAATTGTAGGTTATTACCTAATTTCTCATTCTCATATTACTGTTAATATATATATATATACACACACATATATATACTCAGTATATATAATATTACATCACATGATCACCATCTCTATACTAGCACAAACTAGTCTGGGGATATTGGATGAGTAGGCACTAGTTAGAGATTTTATGCACAAGCCTTCTGGCATCCATTGATTACTCTGTTTGGCACAGGGTGGCACTACTGTATGGAGAGTTTTGCCTTTGTTTATATATAATATTGTCAGATCAACAGGAATGATAATCTTTAAGTCATACTTGAAATACATGTTTAATTTTATATTTAGATTAATTATGCTATCCAAATATTTGTAATGCTTTCAATTATCAGAACCAATTATAGATTATCAAATATGATAAAAGTTACTTAAGATTGTATTTAAATTATTACAATTTCTACATTTACACAGGAACTTTGAAATCTGTATTCTTAATAAATATGTAACAAACATATAAAATATAATTTAGAGTATTTTTATATTTCTGATAAAGCATAAAATCATAATTGAATAAGAGAAAAATTCTGATATCTTATTATTTTATTTATATATCATGAATTATGTAGTTGATTGATTATATTTTTTCTTTTAATGTTTTAAGAAAATCTAAAAATTAAAGCAAAATTAATGATTTCCAATATTTATTTATAAACCTCTCTTTTTATTCACACCTAAATTAAAAATCACTTTAAATAATACTTATAATAATTTCTAACTTAATAAAAATATTTAAAATGACTTTTGTAGTTGCTGAAAAATTGTGGAAGAGTATTTATAAATTCAGTTTATCATAAAACTCTCACACAGATGTATAATCAGAGTAATTAAATGCATATTAAGAATCATTTATATGCATACTTATATCCAAATAGAAACATTAGAATTAATGACTGCTGATATATTTTAATAAATTGGCACTTTGTTTCAAAAGTCAAACTAATCATTAATTATAATTTCTATAAATATAAGATCATGTATAAGATACAAAAGATGAAATATTAAAAAAACAAGATTATTATGCATCTATATCAAAATATAATTGATATATTTGTTTAATAAGTTTAATATATTAAATAAAACATAATCTCTACCCTAATAAAGAATGATTTATAATTTTTTATGCATTTATTAGAAAGACATGTTGCTGAGCATGTAACAAAAAATCAAAAAGAGGTTTTATAGGTTAATAAGAAAACTTGTTTAGCCTGAGATTGTCAAATAGTAGTAATTAATAGTTTCTTGGCAGCATCAAAAACTAAAAATTATCTCTGTTTACATGGATATAACTGATTTCTATTCTTTATTATAATAACAATCCATGCACATTTTTTATTCAACATATATGTGTATACATATGTAACAATTACTTTATGTTTATTTAAAAAATATATAGAAAGTCGTAAACAATACACATGCATATGACAAACCAAATTTATTATATTACACAATTATGTTATGATGATATTATGCATAGTCTTACAATATCATGCACATATATGGGTGATCTCATATAAAAATATACATGCACACATAACAAATGCAAAATACATTTATTTTTTAAAAAATGAAAATCTATATATATGTAGAATTTTAATATATATTATATTTATTTATAGGATGGAATCACATACTGAATTTCAATAATGTATATACTGCATAAAGGAAGTTTTATTTTACAAGAAGTTTTCTATCTTCATTTTATCATTACTAGCTCAGGTATAGATGTATTAATTTTTTTTATCACAAATTATTTTATATATATATATATATATATATATATATATATATATATATATATATATATATATATATATATATATATATATATATATATATATATGAGTGTGTTCATGTTATGGGATTTTCATGGTTTTATAGATGTAAACAGAATGTTTTAATGAGATTTTTTTATTTACACTGAGCATAGCTTAAAAAATTGCCAGGTAATCAATTAAAACTGTTAATGCAAACTGCAATCATGGCATCAAATAATAGGATTTATTTGTTTCACTCTCATATAAATCAAAAGTAAAGTCTTCTTTTAACTTCTGTTCCATTTTTAAATAAGAAATGTAGGCGAAAACATTAATAATTATATTTGTAAAATCTTAAAATATCACTGCCCTTCAAATATTTTTACAAATAAACAAACCTCTCCCACAATAAGTTATATAATAATTAAAATATGTTAATGGACTTAGAGATGTAAATATTCAATGTTTCATTAAGATTTTTCTTGTATTTTAAAATAGAGTTTAACTATGATGTAATAGTAGAAGTAATCAAATGCAGAAAATGCAATTATATCATTTCCAGTTTTTGATTGGCTGTTTGCTTGATAACATCTTGATTGATTTCTTTCTGGAAATTTATATGGTAAATATCATTAAAATTTCCAATATATTGTATTTAACATATAGGGTATATGAGCACAGACTTTCACATGTCCCACCACTCTCCACACTATCTCATAACACTGATACACTCGAACATGTATATGCTGAAAAGATAAATAATCACCAATATACGTATTTCATGCTAAACCAGCAATCATCAGTTGGTCCAGATTACCATCTCTACACATATATGCTATAAGTGCGCAGATATAGACTAAGATAGCCAAACCTCATAGTGTGGAGAGTGGTGGGTCATGTGAAAATCTGTGCTCATATGCCCTATATGTTACATATATAGACAGGTATATATAAGCCTGTGTGTTTCAGCTATTACATAAGTAGAGATGTCTACCCATTCCTTCTATGTGTATTAAATGGATTATGTCCTGTACATGAGGGGTCAGATTGACCTTAGGTCAACATGGGTGTGACAAGAATCTCGGCCTTGGGGTGTCCCTTCAGCATTCCATCATCAGATTTCCAATTGGATGGATGGTTGAAGAGTTGTAGGATGGAGTAGATTGAAGCCTGTCCATTAAAGTATGAGGTTTGGCTATCTTAGTATATATATATGAGCACTTATAGCATATATGTGTAGAGATGGTAATCTGGACCAACTGATGATTGCTGGTTTAGCATGAAATATGTATATTGGTGATTATTTATCTTTTCAACATATATGTGTCGAGTGTATCAGTGTTATGAGATAGTGTGGAGAGTGGTGGATCATGTGAAAGTCTGTGCTCATATATCCTATATGTTACATATATAGACATAGGTATATATAAACCCGTGTGTTTCAAATATATTGTATTTGTAAATCTGGTAAAAATGAATTAATTCAGCCACACTTGGAAAAAACATTTTATCGTACCAGTAACCTCAAGAGATCATCTTTAAATACAATTAAACATGTGTAAATTTCATAGTCGCTTCTAAAGTAAATAATAATGGAAATGATTGAACCTAAAACAAGTTATATTTTCCAATCAACTCCCAGAAATCAACACAAGTATTTTGAAATAGTTTTTTTTTTCACTCAAATAATTTAATTTAAATAAAAAAATAATATATATTTTTTTTATCAGGGCACCATGCTAAATGAATCAATTTCAAAAACCAGGATTCCACAATTTATAAAACATTCCAGCATTTTTGCTCTGTGGTTAACAGTCCCTTTACTTAAAACAGTGTCTTTAATTAAAATATATATTTTTCTTAATTGATGTGATAAAATGACTATTTGAAATGGAAGTTGATAAATAAAAAAGCACTGATAACTTAAGTTAAAACTAATAACAATTTATTTCATAATTATAATTAATTCACATATATGCACGCGCGCGCACACACACAAAATTAAAACTAATTATTTTAAAATGCATTCATACAACAAAGCATATAAAAATAAATGGATAACAATGACTAAGCAACTAGTACTTATAAAATGAATGTTAACAAAGAAATCAGTTTGTACTGACTTAAGACCTTTTCAATATTTGTTGTTGTTGTTTTTTTTTTTTTTTAAAAAAGTCTTACTATAGTTTTTCAATACTTTATCACTGATCAGAATGGCATGAAATTCGTGGTTTTTTCTATCAAATGGTTTCATTTTAAATGTTCCATTTTTCAAGACAAAATAAAGCAATAAAGGCACACAATTTCCATATGTTCTAAATTAATCTTGAGTTAACCATTGATGTTCGACTTCACGAAGCTCCAGAAGAAATATACATAATGATGAGTTAGTACACTTTAGTACCTAGCAATTTACATTCTCTGGCCATATCAACAAATGATCCTTGGGTTTCATATTTTTGATAAGAACGATTTTTTTTCTTTATAAACTATAGTAAATCAGAAAATGCTTTTTATTCATGTTAAAAGTTCACAAAAGCTAAAAAGTTTGTACTGCTAAACACTCTTTTTTAGCAAATCTTTTATATATAATTTTTAAAATTACAAGTAATTTTTATCGTCGAAAATTACAAGTATACAATCAATCAATAATTAAAAGACCTTAATAAATTGAAGACTTTATCGGTTAATTATTGTTTGTAGATATTTTTTTAATCAGTAAATCTGATCAAATCAAATTTTCTTCAAACCATACACAAAAAATATAATTATTTTATTTTTTCCCCTCTTATTTAAGCTATCTTTCATAGATTTAATTTTTTTAAAAATTGAAATTCATTTTACCCCTGACCCAGGACAACTGCTTGTAAGGCACTGCCAAAGGACCACCAACGCTTGACAAACATTTAAGTTTTAAATAATAATAATTAACAAATTGCAGAAGTGTTTTTATTACTACTCTTTCTAACAATATACATAATAGTTTTTATTACTACTGTATAACTTTTATCAACTGTTTTACTAATAAAATAAATACATTTAATTACTACAATGCATTAATTTATTATCTGCCATGATTTGTGAATTTTCACATTAATAGTTTATTTATTAAACAAATTGTTTTTTATTAGAAAAAATAAAATAAAAAACACCTTGAATATTGGAGAATAATGTAAATAGTCCTACAAGAATTAATTACATCTATTTTATGAATAAAAACAATTGATTAAAATTGTGTACCATTAATAAAATATAATTCTGCAATTTGTTTGTTCAATGCTTAAGCTTATGGTTAAGACCTGTAGAGGTCCCTACCTTCGCATTTTCAACCACACATGCTTTAGGTTTATTGCCTTAGTAAATAATACTTATTATTGAAAGTAGGGGTGAAGTTTTATTGTGATTTATTACTTTATTGCATATATGTTTATGGCTCGTGTTGTTTATTTGTATATATTATAATGGTATAATGATACAAATTACCAACTATCATTAGGTAAATAGCCCATCATTTTCAAGTGCTGAAAACTGTAATGATATATATATATATTGTGACCTTTTATTTAGGTCCCTAAATTAATAATTCCAAAATTTTAAATGATGATATATTTAACATCAAAATCTTACTAAAGTGGTTTTCAATAGAGATTATTTTGAATGTACTGGGACATTTTCTTGAGTGGAGATAAGATTTCAAACCCAGTCTAGGCTCTGACTAGAATAAAATAACAATTTAAAAGTATTATTATTATTTGGTAGATAAATACATTGCTATTTTATTAGTTTTGAATAGCAATTGAAAGAAATAAACAATTAAATCAAATTTATGAATCTTGTAAAATAAATCATTATAGTAAATTACTTGAGCATATTTTTTTAGTACTAAACACAAAACTGTCTTAAGTAATAATGGATAGTTATTAAAAATGAAGCCAGAGGGGGTAAAACTAATTATGCATACCAAAATCATTGGCTAATTCACTCCCAGAATGCAATATAATAAAAGCTATATATGTTTTAACAAAGCTGTAAGGGGTGGACTAATTAAGAAAACAAGAACTAAGTAACTATAGAATTCCAGTCTGATCTCAAATAAGAAAAAAAAACTAAATATCAGAAAATTCTGAAATTTAATTCAAGGAAATTATAAGATCTTGATATCTAAAAATGCTGGAATAGAAAATCTCAAAAAATCTTGCAGTCATTGAAACAGCATTCTTCTATTGATTGATAGTTCTAAGAAGTTATACAGAAGAAGGAATGGAAACCTTATGCATCATAACGGTCTTACATAAATCTGATTTTAATCCCAGGAAAATTCAAGAGCAAGTAAGCGTTTGCTTTCACTCTATTTATACATGTAAACTTTTATCTTTAAAATTAACGCACAAATTACTTAGTCATAAACTAAGAAGTTGATAATGTTTATATTTTCGTGCCATTAGTGAATGTAGAGCAAAACAGATGTTCATTTGAAAATCATAATTATAAGAAAATAAATTCAAAATAGTTTTAAAAAGAAATTTCAGAAGTTATTAGAAATAAAATTAAAAGTCGTTTTATATCATATAATGTTAATAAAGTTTAAACAAATAATTGCGTGATTTTATTCTCAATTCTCATCTGCCTATTTTCATTGCACCAACTTTGTGTGATGTTAAAAAGTTAAATGATTACAGATTCATTAAAATGTTGAAATTGTCATAGTAATAATTGAATAAATTCATTCTAATATTAAGAATCACATCATAATTTACCAATAAGAATGGAATTAAATACATATTTACTTGTAAATTTTTATTAAGAAATATCATCATTATAATAATGTTTACAATGTTGGAATATACTCCGGCTGCTTAAATATTGCTACACATATATGGATTGCCATGCTGAGAGAAATAAAATTCACAAAGAGTTTTAAAAGAAAAAGGAAAGATAAATATACTAAGTAATAAAAATTCCACTAATTTTTCAAGGAAAAATTATCTTGATTTAAACATAAATAAATGATTCTTGTTATACTTCATTTGAAATGCTTAGAGAATAAATCAATAAAGATTTTAATAAGTTTGTTTTGAAGTTTGTTTTGAATTATCTAGAGCAAAGTAGATATATATATTTTTAATCTGCTACAATTGGAAACACGAATGTTAACTGCCTGATTACTTACCGCTATGAAAACAATTAAATAATTTCTGCTTTTGGATAAGTGTTGAATATTGTTCTATTACATATCCAACAGGATAATGAAATATATATGCTTAATCTGGACTGATTGCTCATCCTAATAATCATTTATATTATTCTAACTCACCAGGATAAATAACTTGGATGAACAGGGTATAAAATTTAATGGATAAAAATGTGCTTTTATTTTTCTTTATCATTGCTGTGTTATTACTTACGTAATGTGTTATTTAGAAATTTTGTTTTTAAAATATATGTGTTTTACAGTGGCATGAAAGATATATATTAAGTTCAAGAAAAAATGTGTAAAATATATGTCTATTTTATGTATGTTTTTTTTTTTTTTAGTTAAGAGAAAACCGGAAAATATATATATCATTTATTTAGAGAGAGTGATAAAAATATTTACTTCTCTCATAGTCTAAAACTAATTTTAAGGTATATAAAAAAAGTAAATGTACAGACATTTTATCAAAAATATCTATATTGGCATGACTGAATTATTTTCTGATATAAAAGAAAATTTGATATAAACCTTTTTCATTTTGTAATTTGCTATAGAAGTGAATGTGTCCACTTTGAATACAAATACACGTTTGATCTTTATTGTTTAAATCCATTGTTCTCTCTTTAATAAAAATATATTTGTCATTCTAAAATGATTAACGATCATTGGACATAAGTATTTTGGTTCGGCTGTTGATCCATTAATGGTTTTACATTATAAAAGGGAATATGTAGATTTTCACTGTTAGTATTGTTTTGTCTTGCTATGATATTGAGAAAGACTAGTGACAGTTTTTAGTTAATAGGATGTTCCAATTGAATGACATCCAATATATTAATATTTATATGGAGCATAGGCTGATGGAGTGTGGCTAATATCATGAGAGAAAAGATGGGTAGAATCTGAGTAGTAATTAATGCTCGTTAGTATAAATAATCCTAAAAAGAAAGAATATCTATGGTTTGAATTCTAGTCTTTTCATGGTGAGGCAACGCCCACAAATGTATGTATACCCATAGAGAGGTATAGAATCATCCATATATTATTATACAACGGTCATGTTGTTTTATAAAGTCTCCCAACTTAGTGTTAAATTCCTCATGATAATATATAGTTTTTTCCACCATGTATGGTGAAGTATATAATAGGTCCAGATCATATAGCAAGTATGAAATAATATTAAATTTAGGAATACTCATCTAGCATAGTGTTTCTTAATCGAAATAGTGTTTATGATGTTGTGGGATCATCATCAGGTGTTGACAGACCAAATCAGAATCTATTAATGATGATAGAAAATTTTAAATGTAAAAGTAAGAGACGCACATTGGCAGAATGGATTCATTTTCATCAAATAATGATGTGACAATAGAATTGTACGATCAGTTACATATTCAAGGGTTGAGCTGTGAACATAGGTAATGCTTAATGAGATCTATGGGTATTTGACTTTTAAGGTCTAGTCTCAATTTAATGCACTAAACTTATTCATTTTAAAGTTAAATAAGTTAGTAATTGCACAGAATATGATAATTGCTTTTATCATATTCTGATAAAAGCAAGGGTTTTAGGAGAATGCAATATTTTTAAAAAATTTTCTGAATTCTAAATTTATACTTGGTGCATATCCTAAAGTTCAAAAAAAAATACTGCTAGTTTTGTAATTTAAGTGCTCATCAGCTTAAATAAGCTTTAGTATCTTATTCTTAAAAATATGCCAAAGAGTAACAAATGATATTTTGAATATTATTTTCTAAGCAGGTTCTATCATTTGCTGAGTATATGATCAAGGGGATACTAAGTATTTGTCCCATCCATAAATTATTTTAATAGATTAGTTTTATTTCATGCCATATCTGTGAATTACAAATTTGTACATAGTGTAAATAAAGTTTGTTGTATTTAAAAATTTATGTTGTTGCATGTAGTCTTATTGCTAATTACCACATCTATACACTATTATTGTTATTGCTATCAACCTATCAGAAGATAAATTTGAAATCATCATCAACCAATATAGCACTATTAACTATATTACACTATATCATAATAATTTTGGTAAGTCTTATAATTTATTGGTACATCTAATGCATTATCACACAATAATCAAAATGTTAATAACTTGTAGTACAGATTGTTTTAAACAATATATTAAAAGATAACTATAATATTGATTTGATTGATTTAGTTAAATCCGCAGAGCTATCATTCACTGATCTTAATCACATTGTTTATAATTATTTAAGAAAAGGAATTTGGTAAGTTATTGATTTTAATTATTAAAAAGTCATTCTCAGTCATAAATTTTAAAGTTTATGTTAGTTATAAAGTTTATGTGTAATTGCTCAATATAATTTTTAATTTAAGTTATATTGAGAGCTATTAGGTGCATTATGTTTGGGTAGTGGTAAAATCATTCTTACTGACCCAAATATAGTTTATATAATGATTTTGAGTGTTTGAACCCTGAGAAGAATTAGTTGTTAAGTTTTAAGACAGAATTTAAGTTTGTAATAAATTTTATATTTAATTAATTACCATAGTTGAACTTAAAATAGATTACTTTCACTGTTTTATGAAAGTTAGCTAAGCTTTAATATGCACATTATTATTATTTTTTTTGGTATAAAATGTATAATTTGTTTTAACTTCATTATAAATATTTTGGTTGTGTCAAGCTTGAAATCCCTATTTTGATTTAGCTTTTTTTTTTTTTACCAGTTAATACCATATTAGTTTATAGTTTATGATTTCAGTTTCCATCATTAACATTTTTCTTCAATTTCATCTTGATTGTTCTTTTAGTCATTCATTCTCATTTGACATTAATTCATTATCATAATTGATTAATCCTACATTAACTTTTATTCTTTTATCATCTCAACTATTCATTAATTCTTATTCTATCATCATCTTAATCATTCAGTATTCTCATACATCTTCATTCTTTTCTCTTCATGCTTAGACTCATTTCATTCCTCTATTTAATTATTATTTCATGCTATCATCCATTTAGTCATCTACATCATAATTTACTTATCATTTCATCTCTAAGATTAATTTCATAATCACTCCAGACATATAATTATTAGTTATTTATTAATTTGCTGAATATCAAATTTAACTCATCACATTTTGTTTGCATGGATTTTGAGGCTGGTTGGACCAGAAGTTTTTATCTTTATTAGTCGCCTTGTGATCTTTTTTTAGATCGACAGTTTCATGCTAATTTTATTCAATCCTGGAATCATTTTGTTAGTTTTGCATTTTTTGTTTCTTCATGCTTATATTCTTCATCATGTGAGTATGTTAGGTTCCATAAGAGAATTAATCACTAAAATATGCAGTATGATTCATTGGTGACCAGCTAGACCAGGAAGCTAGGTTACAGATGCGATTATGGCACTTTCCAATGTGAAATGAGTTTATTAGATGAAGGCTGGCTGTTGCCAGGTTACAGTTGTAATTATGCTGACCAATTTGGATGGCATGGTGATTGGCTGTAGCTAGGGTACAATAGGGATTATGGTGCCTAAAATGTGATATGATTCATTTATAGTACAGCAGTCTGGGAGAAGGTTACAATATATATAATTAAATGAATAAATTCTGAAGGCCTATTTGGATACCTGATTCTATTAGTATAAAGCAGGGGTCAGAAAATAGTGGCCTGAGGGCAACATGTAGCCCAATAAGAGTTTTTATGCAGCCCGCCAAGACAATCAGAAAAATCTGCCTTGAACTGAGATTTCCTTCCTATGCACAACTGCAGATTCATTTTGTATTTTCTACTAGGATAACCACATCAATACACATGTGCAGTGCTTTTCCAGTTGATCTGGTTAATTTGAAATTTGTCTTTGCATTAGCAAATATATACATTTCCAACTTTAGTGAAACCATGAACCCTCCAAACAATGTAAAATCAGTGAATAAACAAACAAATATTTCTTTGATAATACAGGGAATAAATCAGTGTGTTTATTGTATCATGAAAAAAAGGTGTGGCCTTCCACTAACCTTTGCTTCCACAAAGTGGCCCCGATGTAGCCCTCCACCAACCTTTGTGGCCCTCGAGCCAAAACAATTGCCCACCTCTGGTATGAAGTATTTATATTCCACTGATTAAATAAATATAAATTGTGATATGTTGAGTGACCAATTTATATCAATTAAATGAAAATAAATATATGCACTTCACAAATTAGTATTTAATAAGTCATTAGCTTAATTTTTAATAATTATTTACTTCTGATAATTAGTGAAATGTAACTGATGAAATGTTAAGTAATACAATAAATTATTAAGATATGTAAGTATTTATTCAATATTTTGGCTATCTGAATATTTTATATGAAAGTAAAATAAGTAAAGACTCTTTAAGTTGTCATTAAAGTATGAAGTATACATTGTCCTAAATATAATTTAGAAATACTTATATTTAAAATTGATTGCTTTTTAAATAGTGTAACAATCATATTTGTACATTCATGTAACAAATTCCAGAGTCCATGCAAAATACACCATGCAAATACACCAAAGCTGATCGTGATGAGGTGGTGAAACCTCGAATTTGACCAAATTTTGTTTACCAATACTCTGAGACCCAACAGCCTATGAATGACATTTATGAGGTTAAACTCAATCTCAATTTTTCAGAGAGTTGACTGAGAAAAGGGAGAAACAAGAGATTCGGGGAAAATTAACAATTTATATATAATTAGGAGCTAAATAAACTAGTTAGCATGCTAAGTCTTACCTAAAAGCATGCATATAAGACATATTAATACTAAAGAATTTGGATGATTTGGAGTTGGATTGTGAGCAATGACATGAAACAAGTTATAATTTTAAATAAATTTATTAAAAAGTGATTAAATAATAATTCAACAAAACAAAGAATATTAAGTACTAAGTGTTAGAATATAGATATAATTAATGCACACAAACATCACGGGAATGATGAGATTAATTTAATCCAGCAGAAACATCTTTAATATCTCAACTTAATTTATACTTGTATTTGCAGATAATAACTCATGCATATTATATTTTGATACACTAAACTATTCTTAGGTTTGCCAATGTTATAAGCCAAACATTAGCCAGGATGATTATTATATATAGCATTAAGCTGATTGTTAATAAGTCAATTATTTTATATAGTGCAATATTTTTACAAACTGTAATATTCAAACAGCATTAAATTGTTGCACATGCACTTTGGATTTTAACTATAAAATGAATGAATACTAACACTTCAACCACATGATAAAGTCTTTGGAAAAGATAGAATGGCCATCTACCTTTTCGAACCCAAACGCTTTTGTATGGGCGAATCTTAAGTGTTTGAAAGTGAAAGCATGAAGATGTTAAATAATCACTTTAAATTACTTTTACATGCCTGAATGAAGGACGCTGGTGAAATTTATTAGAATTTATGATACGTCATTTTTATTTGAAATTAAATGTATGCAAACAAGTCAATTATTTTATATAGCAGGATGGTTTTTTATAAACAATAATATTTAAACAGCATTAAACTGTTGCACATGCGCTTTGGATTTTTAAATATAAAATGAATGAATACAACACTTCAACCACATAATAAAGTCTTTAGAAAAGATACAATGGCCATCTATCTTTTCGAACCCAAATGCTTTTGTATGGGTGAATCTTAAGTGTTTGAAAGTGAAAGCATGAAGTTATTAAATAATCATTTTAAATTACTTTTACATGCCTGAATGAATGACGCTGGTGAAATTTACTAGAATTTATGATACGTCATTCTTATTTGAAATTAAATGTATGTAAATAAGTCAATTATTTTATATAGCGCAAAGTGTTAGTATTCATTCATTTTATAGTTAAAATCCAAAGTGCATGTGCAACAGTTTAATGCTGTTTAAATATTACAGTTTGTAAAAACATCATGCTATATAAATTAATTGACTTATTTACATACATTTAATTTCAAATAAGAATGACATATCGTAAATTCCAGTAAATTTCACCAGCGTCATTCTTTCAAGCATGTAAAAGTAATTTAAAGTGATTATTTAATATCTTCATGCTTTCACTTTCAAACATTCAAGATTCGCCCATACAAAAGTGCTTGGGTTCAAAAAGATAGATGGCCATTCTATCTTTTCCAAAGACTTTATCATGTGGTTGAAGTGTTAGTATTCATTCATTTTATAGTTAAAATCCAAAGCACATGTGCAACAGTTTAATGCTGTTTAAATATTAAGCTGATTGTTCTAAATACATTACAAATGAGCAATTTAATAAGCTCAGCATACAGATTCATTGTGGTAGATTACAGGTTTATACTAATGCTGAAACATTATTAAGGAGGGAAAGAATTGGTTAACTGTAGGTTTGCATCTGGAGATTATGGTGTTAATAAAATACTAAAATTAAGGTTGTGGTGTGAGTGAGTAATTATTCACAGGCTTCAGTATCAAATACTCATACCCTAAGACCGGATGGCTTGCTAATATAATAAAGAACATATCAGTCGGAGAAGTTGGATAAGTTTTTAACATGGTCTGGAGCCTCATGTTCCAGTTCTCAGAACTGTGTGGGCAGGAATGGCCGCTATGTCTAGCCCATCAGGAAGACATAGCAAGATGTTAGTGCATGCTTGAGTGCTTAGTAAAGACACACTCGCATTGCATAATAATACAAATGGTATATAAAATTAATTAAATAATGCATTTAAACAGATGACTTCTATCTGCTAAAACTAACACAATCCAGTTCTCAGATTAGCATATAGTAATCATGCCAAGAAAAAGACTAACTAAATTATTAATCTAGTTAATATACCAAATCTGTATTCATATATACATAAGCAATTAAAATAGGAAGGAGAAAGTATATTCAATGGTCTTAACAACTTTTAAAATTTTTATATCATTTTTAGCGAGCATCTCACTTCTAACTAACAAATAAAATTATAAGTTTAACAACTTGTTATGAAAACTTTAAGAACTATAATATCAACAATATAATGATAACAATGAGCATGTAGCAATCAGTTGTTATCTGTTAGGGTAGTATATTGAAGCAGCGACTTATTTATGCTAACAGCATTATTAAATTCTGCTGGAGAGTTATACTGATCTCTTTTTAAAAGTTTATTAAAATAATTATTTACTGCCTTGAAATATTGGCATATCATGACATATGTATTAAATAATGAATATGAAATTAATTAAAACAGTAATTATATGCTTGACTACAGTATATAGAGAATCTAAAATAATAATCGATTACAGTTATTAGGTTAAGGGATGAATTTTCTTTATTTATGATATTCAGGCAAGTTTTACAGTTTTAATTTTAAAAATGATTTAATTTAAAAGAGTTATTAATTAAGATTGAATGTTCATAGACTTACAGTAGTTGTGATTTTGAAGAAATATTATCAATCTTCTTCTGCAGCTTGGACATCAGGCATGCGGAGGTACTGTGACAGTCTTCTCTGGATAGGTTGCTTGGTGGTAAAGTTTTCTTTCTACAGAAGGCAGTGGCTGGAAATCTCTATCCTGATGATGATGAGTATACATCATTGTGGCATGTAGGTCAGGGTTGGAGATGACTTTTTCCCATAGAAAGAAACTGCAAATTCATGACCCTCCTACTCACACATTACAAAATTAAAATGGGTATAGATTCAGATAGCAACACACATATAAATTTACCAAGTATATTTTAAAGTTTCAAAATATAGGCTATTTATATTAATTTCAAATCCTATATTATTTTCATGCAAGCTGAATTCACAGTGGGGTGAATTCATTAGCACTTGTTTACATTTTAAGTCAAGTAAATTTAGATTGGTTAAGTCATTTGATTCCCAAAGGGAGTTAAACAGTGCTGCATCAATGCGTTTTGTTATCGACTAAGTTTCTGTTTTGAAAATATTATTGCAAAATTATAAATTTAGAAACTTAGCCTATGCAATATTTTGTAACTAGGTATGTAGGGTGATTTTTATTGTCAATATTTTAATTTAACTTTAGCACATTTAGAATTTTAACGTTAGCAAATTTAGAAAATCTTTTAAACAACATTTCACTATATATTTATGCTGATACCAAGTGGATTTTATACATATATGCAATTTTCAATGAAAATTAATGAATTGACTTTTTAAAATAATAAATCTATAATTTAAAAAAGATCTACATTTTATATACTGATACATTGTAATATACATAACTCGATAATATATCACAGTCTATTTTTGCATATATATATATATGAAAAACAAAAAACAAGTTAAAAACTTGCTAACGCTTGTATTTATGTCAACAGATGGTGTTCTACCAAAAACACCATCAAGCGTTTGTTTACATAAATGTCAGAGCATGCATTCACTATCTCTAACTTTAATTCCACTTTCAGATCATGATTTCAAGCTATTTGCTATCATCAGTGAAAGACAGGAATTTTAGAAACTAGATCTAAACACAAACTCTGAGCATTTATGAAACAGTTTCCATTCAGCTTGCAAGCGTGAATCTTTTAGACTCAGCATAGCAAGCCAGATAGCTACATGGATCTGATCTCAGTTCAGCATCACCACAGAGTAGAAGACTCTGCAATATATATATCACTGCTAGAAAGACCTCAAAGGTACATTTATGAAAAACTAACGCTTGTATTGTGTGCTAACAAGCTGAGAGGTTCTTCCTTTCAAAGACTCCAATTGAGACAGTCTAATTTATGCCCAAAAGAAAGAGATAAAATAAAAAGAAGTCAATTGTTCCATAAACCTTTTATAAAAAAAAAAAGCTAATTTTCAGCAAGGAAAATTTTTACGATTACGTGTGAGCACAGAAATGGCTGCCTTCAACAAGGCTATAGCCAAAGCAGATGGTTTAGAAGATTCACTTGGTTACAAGACAAAAGCAACCATTGAGAGCAAAAGCGAAAAAGCTAATATAAACAAGAATGGACTTCCTGACAATCCCAGTTATTCACCGAAAATGAATTTAGAAAACCCTAGTAACTCAGATTTTAATCATCATGACAGTGAAAGTAACAGAAATAGCAAATTCACAGAAAATGACTTCGAAAAAAAAAGTAGTAATAAAATAGTCCCCGGGACTTTAAATGGTAATAATTCAAGAAACAATTAAAAAAAAAACATTACTGTGAAAAAAGCCAGTATAAAAGCCCTAGAACAAAAAAGTTACAAGGCAAAAACTAGCACACTTCCGTTATTATGACAATTTGATGTCAAAACGGAAGATGCGGTTTGTGGGAAAACACGGCGGACAAGAAAAACCCCAGAAGTCAGCGAGACGATTCCAACTTTTAAATCGAACAATATGCAATTTAGTGAGACCTAGAAAATGGTCCAAGAACCAATTTTTTGGGATGAATATAAAGGAAGATATGGGACAAAAACTGCCGGAACAGCAGCACCATCGACAAATATTTTTTTCAGAAAATCAGCGCTAGATCGTAACAAACTAAAAATTGAACCCAAAATCAAAGAAACAAGGCCAAATAAAAGTGCTAAACCCTTTTTACGCTCACAGAATCCACCGAGGAACAATTCTAAGACAACAACAATGAGTTTTTCCACAGGTGAAATGTTTCAAGCTCAAATAAGGATCACAATTACCTTAATGCAAATTTATCAACTCACTGTAATATACCAGATACAACAATTATCCCAAAAGTCGATCCAAAACAAACAAAGAAACTGTTCGAAATGCCTAAAAAACCCCAAAATAAGGTGAAGCTATACTCAAACTCTAACAATCCTACCCCTCACAATCATATAGAAGAGAATAAAACCAAAGTAAACTCCCCACAATGCTCATTGTCAGTGAACAAAGTTGAAAACCCAGAGATGCAGTCTCAAGAAAGTATCTATGACTACCATAACCTTCAGATCAGTACAAATAAAAATACCACCAACCCCAAATCTGTCCTCAGCCCCAAAGCAAACTCATATAGTTTTCATTTCTTCAACTCTAGTGATAACACTGAAAACATGAGGCCAGTATCAAACAAGGCACCAAATGAAGACAGAAAGATGAACTGAATCAATAATCACAGTAGCAATTACAATCTTGATTTTTCCGGCTTTAGGAAATAATTCAAAGATAGTAAGTAAGAATGATAATATAACAAGGACCATAACACTCAGAATAGAAGCAGCATACCTCCCTTATCATATGCTCGAATGACAGCAGCAAGCGCAGAACACACAAATCCTACAAACTACAACTCTCAACATTATGATAATAACAAACCTGAGCTAAGCACACTTTCTAAGTCACTATTAATCATGGATAATGATCATGAATATGAAGACCAAAGCACAGATGAAGAAGAATCAGGAGTGACTCCAATTATAGAAGATACTCCAGCATCCAATATGGTCATCAATGACTTCTTTAATCAGTCATACCTGCCTTGTTGATGAGGTCCTTTCAACCCTACAGAAATAATAATACCCTAATTTTTTCCACGACAGACCATAACATATCCTTTTATAAATTCCCCACCCAATCATTGTTTGATATCTTTAAGGCAAAAGGGATATGGTCCTCCATATATAAAGTTTTATTTCACCCAAATAACCGCTATGTGGCCATACAATTTACCAACTCCTTTGCCAAGGAAGCCTTCAGAAACATGTATAAAACATTAGCAGGTGGATATTTGGTGACCGTGGACTTGGATAGATTGATGTGTATCAGTGGAATGGTCAAAAATTGTGGTGTTGAATTTCAACAATCAGAGCTTCAACAAATCCTCGCACCATATGGGAAAATTACGTCCTTTGCTTTCAGACAACTTTGGAATGTTGGAGCTGAGGTTTTCACAAACATTGTAGAATTCAGAATTTTACTTGCCAAAGGAGTGTCCCCATTGGCTGTGCCTGGGTTGGTGGAGTACCGTGAGGCCTCACTACTGATTATTCTCAGAGGGGTTTTCCACAGAATCGAAAGGACCCCAGATGATTCATTCCAGTTTGCAAGAAAATAATATGATGAGTAATAATATATCCAACTCAGAGGTCTTTCAATTAAGAAAGCCAAAGCAACAGAATCATCATAGTAGGTCCTGAATGCAAGAAACAGAACATATAATTACCCAAGACAATGACATATTCATGTCTGAAAATTCTGAGAATGCGCAGCCCGAGAATAATTCCAAGCAAGAGTCAGAAGATAAACTTGTAACACCATCCACAACCCAGCCCAATCGCAGGAAGGCAAAAAGATCTAAGAGGCCTAAAACATTATTTTCCCTTCTACAGACTGTGATGAATCAGAATTTGTGGGGGATCTCCTAGAATTACATGAAACAGCAGACCAGGAATGCCCACCTAAGGGAAAGAAGACACAAACTAGTTCACCAACACAGGTAGACTATCTGAATGGCCTGATACCCCTCAGCCTGAAAGATTCCCCTTTTCAAATCACCCCATTGGAAAATGCCCCCCCCCAGAACTGATATCTTTAGTTGAATAGATTGAAACACCTTCTACTCTCACAGCATCAGAGGGAGGCTCTATTCCTGAGGTCACAGTAGAAAGAGAGCTTGACCCAGGGATGCTTGACCTAGGGGACCCACCTGGAGATTAGTCTAACTCATCATCAAGTGGGATATTAGGTCATAAATAATGTATATTGCATCACTGAACATAAGGGGCTTGAACACCACTAACAGGGCATAAGCCCTGATACATTGGTTCAAACAGCACAACCCAGACATACTATGCTTATGTGAAACTAAATTATACCTTCGATCTGATAACAAAATCATTGATCTACTACAGACTATGGGTTACCTACACTACTCCTTTTCTAATACTTCATCAGGCGGGGTAGCTATAATCATAAATAAAAAATCATCAATCTCCTTCTTCAAAATTTTGATGATCAATTTAAATTGTCTAACTGTAATAGTACAAGATAAAGGCCACTCATTTAACATAGTAAATTTGTACCTTCCAAAGGACCCTGAAACTGTATTTAGTGTTATAAACTCAATCAATAGCACCTTGAGAACCAGCCCTTTCCCAACCTTAATAATTGGTGATTATAATCACAAATATGACCAATTCCAGGCCAAATATGCAGGCCATCTTAGCCAGCCTCTTATGAGTGGTAAATGGTTTTTCCATGAAGGTGATTATTCCTTTTATACTAAGTCATCCCATTCATTGATTGACCTGATATATGTATCCCCAACTTTGATCCCTGGAATGGAGGCAAAGTTATGCCCTGTTGCCTTCTCAGATCATCATGCTATGCTTGTCAAAATATTGGTACTCAATGATGATCAACCTACAAACTCCCTAGAAAGAATGACCCACATGCTAACTAAATCGAATATAACCACTAAATTAGTATCTGAGTTATACATTGCCTTCAATAGAATTAAGTTGTTGTCACTGCCTGCAATAAGAGGCTGGAGGCTCTCTACTAAATCCCTTGCTGACAGCATTAATATATCCACTCATAAGTCCAGGGGTCCAGTATGCTTAATTAGTGAAATGGACCATATTGCATATAAATTACAACATATGCCATATGAGGCTCATAATGTTCCCCAAATAATTGAACTGAAAATTAAATACAGTCTTATACAGAGGGAGGTTGTCGAATACCTCTCTATCAAAAGAGCTTGGCAATTCATTAAACACCAACATTGCTGGACCTGGGGTTATCTCAAGTGGGCCCTTGGAACCAACAGCAAATCCAGGGTGCCAGTTTCAATTGAGATAGATGGTAACAAATATGTTGGTGCATCCATGCTGCTCAGGATCAGACAGCATTACAATAAAAAATTTAATCCCAATGGCGTTAACAGAATTAGGATAACATTCTCCATGGCAAATACACCACACAAAATAACTGAGGCCAGAATCCTGGCAATGCTTAAAGCTTTTCCTGATGGCACATATCCTGGGCTGCATGGAATCCCAAAATTCCTTTTGCTGCACCTGAGCTCATTCACAATACCGATTGTTAAGAAGATGGTGGATATACTAGCTGATAGCAGTCAGGAAATTAGTAAAATTTACCCCATCGCAATGGTCCCCCTCCTCAAACAACCCCAGGGGCCATGTGAGCTGGGGAATCTGTGACCTAGTTCCATGATTCCACTACTGATAAAAACAATCAAAAACCTCATCAAAGAAGACATACAGAAGATCATTATTGATAAACTGTCAGCCTTCCAATTTGCAAAGAAGGGGAGCTCGACTGCAGAAGCCATCAGTCGGTTTTGCCTCATAGGGGATCATGTACACAGGAATAAAATGGTCCGGCCAGTTGTGGTCCAGCTCAACTTTGCTGGTGCTTTTGACTGTGTGCAGATCAATGTGTTACTCAGTATACTGGAGAAACTCCAAGTGCCCCAGGTATATCTCCAAATGTTCGAGAATCTTCTACAGAAAAGAGAAATCTTTCTCTCACTGGATGGCCGAGTGGCTCCAGATTTCAGCCCTCTGTTTCAATACCACAGGGCTTGCCACTGAGTGCACTCCTCTTCATGGCTTACCTCAACCCATTGCTGTTATGCATTGAGGCATCCATTGAGGGAATTGCCATCCCTTTGCTGAGAGAGAGGGTCTGCCACATATCCTACATGGATGATGTGACTGTGTTCCTCTCATCACAGGATGAGGTTGGTAGGCTGGAGGAGCTCTTGGATCAATTTGGTTCTGAATCACGTCTAAGAGTTAATGAGGTGAAATCGGCCAGGTGGTCAATCAGAACTGGAAAACAGATCCAGGGGAGATTCCGAGCACCCCCCCAGAAGTTCCTCAGCTTTAGCCTTGCCTCCCCTCCTAGTGTCATGAGAAGGGAGCTGGAGGAAAATATTCTTACAAAGGTTAAGAACACCGTGACATTCCTAACCAAGGTCCCATTCTCCTTGTTGGGGAAGGTCGCACTATTAAATGCAGCTGTGCTACCCAAAATCACTTATTTTCTGGCCATTTTTTCCCCTACTAAGACCTTTATAAAAAAGGTGGAGTCTCAATGTAGGAGGCTTTGCTGGGGCATGTGAACAGCAGTATTGGCCTCAACTCCCTTCAAAGGCCTAAATCACAAATTTGAACTTGGATTCCATTCAATCAACACCTTCTTAATCCAGAATGCCCACAATATTTTAACCAAACTATTTCAGGATAATCCAAAAATGGAAAGCCCCTTACCAATAAATGAGGTTGAACCCACTGACCCCCCCCCCCAAGAAAGGATAACATTTGGTTACAGCAACAGGTCACACTTGTGACTAAAAATGTAACAATGTCCAATTCCCTTTTTAATGGCAAGCTTTCCTATTGGGACTCCCATGCTCTAATCAATGGTAGCAGTCCCATCACTATGACCAGACTTCAGCTAGGAATCAAGCAGCTTGCAGGGTTAACAAAGTTCTGGAAGCTGGAGGTGAAATTAGTAGACTTTATAATTAAAGTTAACCTTGAGGCCCTACCAACGGCTGCATTCCTCCACCACAAGTGGAGGTATAAAATGGATCCGATATGCCCTCTGTGCAAAAAAACTGATGAAACAATTTCCCACATTCTTCAGGAATGTGAGACCTGGAATAAACTATGCTACGTGACATTGCAAAAGACCACAGATAACAACTGGGCCTGGGTGGATATGGTGAAAGCTTTTAAAAAGGGCTTTTTTGGCAGTGTTAGATTGGCAACTTATGTTAACTTTGTCATCTGGTTGTCACGAAATAAGGTAACTTTTGAAAAGGGTATTGATTACAATATTGAGATATTATACTTCAAATTGTTAAATGATGCCAAGGATCATGACAAGAGGACATGCCAGCCATGGCTAACTGATCAGACTTGGAACCAGATCAAACTAGGGCCATGCCTTGCCTAGTGTAGTGTTTACCTTACATAATAAATAAATTGATATATTAGTAATTAGAAATTATAACAGCCCAAAGAGCACTAACATATCACAATGATAAATCCTAGGAAATGAAGGTAGTTAAGCCTGAACAAATTAATAAAAGATTAGGAATAGATAGAAGGGAAAGTGACTGCTCTACAAGTGGTATGCCATGCAAACCAAGATATAAGCATATATACCTATAAAGCCATTTATAACAGAACTGGGAGTGCTTTAATGGTGAAATAGACTTGTACAATTGGACAATCCAAACACCCTCTCATTTATAACAGTACTGGGAATGCTCAAATGGTGAAATAGACTTGTACAATTAGACAATCCAAAGACAATATTCCCTCTGCAACTGAAGCGGTTGCCTTGTTTCTTTCAAGCTATGGCCCCAAATAATAATAAGACACGAATAGAAGTGTTCTGAAAGTGTAACATTGCTGTTAATATAGCAACATTTTTGTCTCTAAATAACTAATGGAGAAATGGACATGTATAATTGGACAGTTTTGTGAACAATAATTTCAGCATAAGAAGTTGGGTTTATGTGTGTAAGTCTGGAGGGCAGGTGAATTTTGTGTCACTGCACTTCTGGAACTATTAATATCCCACTCACCTATCTATACATTTATACTTGAATGTTCAAAATCATATGCACTGAATCAAGTGTATGGGTGCGGATGCACTTGACATGCACCAGCACTCCCTAAATTTGTTTGTAATGATTCTTGTTGATTGCATTGTAAAACTTATGCCTCTTGAATCATCTTGAGGCACAAATAAAGGCATTTGAAAGTAAAACTTGTTAACGCTTGTATATATGTCAACAGATGGTGTTCTTCCAAAAACATTGTCAAGCATTTGTTTACATAAATGTCAGAGCATGCATTCACTATCTCTAACTTTAATTCCACTTTCAGATCATGATTTCAAGCTGTTTTCTATCATCAGTGAAAGACAGGAATTTTAGAAACTAGATCTAAACACAAACTCTGAGCATTTATAAAACAGTTTCTATTCAGGTTGCAAGCGTGAATCTTTTAGACACGTAACTCAGCATAGTAAGCCAGATAGCTACATGGGTCTGATCTCAGTTCAGCATCACCACAATGTAGAAGCCTCTGCAATATATATCATTGCTAGAAAGACCTCAAAGGTACATTTATGAAAAACAAAAAACAAGTTAAAAACTTGCTAATGCTTGTATTTATGTCAACAGATGGTGTCGTTAGCAAGTTTTTAACTTGTTTTTTGTTTTTCATAAATGTACCTTTGAGGTCTTTCTAGCAATGATATATATTACAGAGGCTTCTACTATGTGGTGATGCTGAACTGAGATTAGACCCATGTAGCTATCTGGCTTGCTATGCTGAGTTTGAGGACATTATGTGTCTAAAAGATTCACACTTGCAAGCTGAATAGAAACTGTTTCATAAATGCTCAGGGTTTGTGTTTAGATCTAGTTTCTAAAATTCCTGTCCTTAACTGACGATAGCAAATAGCTTGAAATCATGATCTGAAAGTGGAATTAAAGTTAGAGATAGTGAATGCATGCTCTGACATTTATGTAAACAAACGCTTGACGGTGTTTTTGGTAGAATGCCATCTGTTACCATAAATACAAGCATTAGCAAGTTTTTAACTTGTTTTTTGTTTTTCATAAATGTACCTTTGAGGTCTTTCTAGCAATGATATATATTGCAGAGGCCTCTACTATGTGGTGATTCTGAACTGAGATCAGACCCACGTAGCTATCTGGCTTGCTATGCTGAGTTTGAAGACATTACGTCTGTCTAAAAGATTCACGCTTGCAAGCTGAATAGAAACTGTTTCATAAATGCTCAGAGTTTGTGTTTAGATCTAGTTTCTAAAATTCCTCTCTTTCACTGACGATAGCAAATAGCTTGAAATCATGATCTGAAAGTGGAATTAAAGTTAGAGATAGTGAATGCATGCTCTGATGTTTATGTAAACAAACACTTGATGGTGTTTTTGGTAGAACGCCATCTGTTGACATATATATATTGAACAAGTGGGGTTGAACTTTTACTCTAATAAAATATAGTCTAAATGTGTGAAACAAGATTGTAAAACTTTTATACAAAAATATGATACACTTATTTATTAATCCGATCTGCACCAATGCAATTTAATTATTGCACTACCACAACCCCTTAGGCAGAGAAGAAAGTACCCAAATAGTATCTGTATCCAAGCGAAGTTATATACAAACTATATACATAACTAAGAACACTTGTATACCAAATACAAGTCACAATTAGTATGGGACTATAAATTGTCCTGAAAGCACTTGGCAGTAATTTTTGATAATTTTACTTTTGTTTAATAGCTTCATTATCTGCACACAGAGCACACACACACACACACACATATATATATATATATATATATATTCTAACCTTGTCTATGTGTAGCTCCACTACACATCATGCCAACCACGTTGGGGGCCATAATCTAACCTGTATCTCATATATCCTCACTTCCAGATAATATATGATATAAAATAAAATGGGTTCTATCTCAGTTAATAATTAATAACTAAAATATTCAGCATTAAAATTAAAATATTTCACTAGCTCAAATTTAATATACAAATAAGGTTCAGTTTATAAAAATATATTAAATAAATATTTAATATTTTCATGAGACTTGAAGTGAAAATACAGGTGACAAGATAGATTACATTGAGCCAATATCCCACAGGATACTATCTCAATGGCATAAGAACACTATCCCCCCTTTTATTACTATTTCAAATAACAAACTCATAGTATTCTTACGACTTTAATAACTTCTACTCACTAAGATTAAACTAATAATTAAGTCTTAATCTTCTATTTATAATAATCTAGCTCAATAAAATAATCTCAGGTTCATAAAGTTTATTCTAAGTTAATAAAAATATGGTAGTAAAATATGATAAGGGATTTTATGTCATAATCTACTACACTGATACTAATAATAATAAATAACAGTAATAATATTCTTCATTGTTTAGCTAATTCTGTATAACTTTTCTTTTTACTATAATTTTATTACCATAATAAAATAATGAGATAATATAATATGATCTTATATCTTCATGTAATGATATAATAAATACGTGGTAGCATTTTAATAATCTGACAAACAAAATATGTGTGGCAACTGAGAGCATATAATTTAATATAATATTGTGATAACTGATTTATGACCAATAAAATAATGTAAGATTATGATTATTTAATTATAATAAATACCAATAAAATGTTTAAAATTCTTAAAATAATTCTCTATTTATCTTTTGTGCAAAATTATATATTTGTTTCAATTATTATGCATATATCGTGTTTTCATGCAGCGATGTGGAGAAATAAATAACTCGGACACAAAATTTTTTAAATAACAAAATTTAACAAAGTTTATTACTAACAACAAATAAATAAACAATTTATTTACACTATTTACAGTGGATATCCTTAACTTTTTTTTACTTTACAGTTTGATCTACCGGGTTATAAAAAAAATAATTTATATTTCAATTATATCTTTATTTAGATTTAGGACAAAATTAAAAAAAATGTTACTATTTGGTTTCTCATTATGGTTAACTTATTACAAATATATTTATCTACTTTATTAGCAACAACATTTTATCCTTAATATTGTTAAACTATCTTATTTTAAAAAAAAATTCATACTTAGAAAACATTCTATAGAAAACAAAATTTTATAATGAGTATGGATTTCTCAAAATATTAAAAAAAAATTTCATCTTGCAAAGTCAAAGATGTTACACAAAATATTATCCAAAATTCAGTACTAGATTTTAGTATTTATCACACAATGTTTACTAATCATAATATATTCTTCTTTAAGCCTTACTTTAGTATGATATAAGTGTAATCATCAATATATTTCTGTTAATCAATAAACAAAAAATATACTATGCATATTATTTACATAATTTACTTTGTACTATTGTATTTTAAAAATATGCAATACTTATTTTTCTCTAAAAAAAAAATACTACTAAAGCATTTAAAATTATTATCACTTTAAAGAAAATATCTTTGTTTAGATACTTTATTTTAAAAAAGTTTATATTTCATTTCCGAAATAAAATTCAAAATATATTCTATGATTCTTTTCTTTCCTTAGGATACTTTGGATCTTCAATTTTAAGTTATAACGTCCTATTCCTTCTAAGCAAATAAACCAATCTTATACAAAACGATAGCATAACATAAGTTCTAAATTATTTATCATTTCTCTTAAACATATCTTACTGAATGATGCAGTTACATGAAATAAAGATAGCGAAAACAGATGCATAGGATTAAGGAAGAAAGCTAGAGTATTATTCTTTACATATCTCAAAATCATGGCACAGTGCGAAGAGGTAGGACATTTACCTGCCTAATATCCTCTAGTACAGGGACGATGTTAAAGCTATTTCTTCAGCTTTATTAGAACATCAAATATTTAAAAAATATAAACACTGTCCAAATAAAATGTATATCAGTCATAGGGCTTTGTTAACTATGCTGATATTCACATAAAGACTAAATATTATTTCCATTCCTTATAACATCCTATTTCTTAAAAACATCATCTTGGTTTCCTGTTCACTAAGTACTTCCAAGCCACTATCTCAACATTATTTCTCAAGATTTTCCACATTTTACATGGATAAATAACTATCTGCATTTACAAAGCAATAAATAAAATTCATGAATAGTTAAACAATCTAGCTGTTTCACAAGAAAAGTCTGCTTACTTCATTATTCTATATGTCTAATCATATACAATCTACTTAGACAATATTTGAATATCCAATAACATGAAAATTTTAAAAGAATCACATAATTATTTGTTATGTTGGATTATATCACTAATAAAAAAAAAATAATAATCTCGTATGCATATTTTCAAATCAATCCTATCTCATAATGTTTTTTTTTTAAATGTTGTATGAAAATGCATTACATATAATTAAAAAACTTTTACACTTCATTCTTCCAATTTATGGATGATCTAAAGAAAACAAAAAAAATATACATTATAAATTATCAATAATTATTATTACCAATAACCTTTATCTAGTCATCGTGTTCAGTAGGCTTCCTTTATCCACTTGAGCATTGCAGATATAAAAAAAATTCACACCCATACACTTTATATTAAAATATTTTTAGCTAAATTATTACATTGTTATATTATAAAATTTTAATATTAATAAATTAATGTTTTTATGTTTTTCCAATCTTATATAAAAATTTAGATTTAAACTAGGTTAACAAAATAAAAGGAATCAAAACTATAATTACATATTTTCTTTTGATAGTTCCTGATAAGTCCAAAATGTTTATTATTTTCTCTAGAGTTTTTAAAAATGTTCTCCTCCAAGCGCGTTAAAGTTTAAAATAAAAATAATTATTAATCCATTTAGTAAAATTTACAGAAAATAATCCTTGGTTTTAGTATTTAGGACGATAATTATTAAATCATAATATTAATTAATCCTGTGAAGCTTCTTAATCTTCTCTACCAATATTCTCTGTGTATCCGATGCATCAATCCATCTAATTTAACTTTAAAATATTCGATGAACTTTTAAGTACTATTTGTATTTTCATGGATCCATCTTTTATTCAACTATATGTTCACTTTTTATATAAGTTTCCTTCTTAATACATTTAAACTTTCATTTGGTATTTTTATATATCACTTTACAAAAAAAAACTTCACGTACTTTTAAACAAATCTTTTCTAAATACATTTTAAATAATTCTAAGAACGGATATTTTAATATCAAAAATGCTTCTGTAACATATTCGCCTGGGTTCTTTCTTAAATTCTTGAAAATATTTTTTAAAAAATGTTACCTTCAAAAAGTATATAACATTTTACTCCTTTGAATATAATATTCTATAAAATAATTCATGAAATATAATTGTCTTATTACTATTTAAAAATAAATCTTGGATAAACTTATAAATAATACGTTTCAATACATTTTTTAGACTCCGTATAATGTCCGAGCTGTGGTTTTTTTTTTTATGTACCAAAACAGTTCTCCGATGAAGTATTAATAAAGCTGTATCAATAAATATTCCAAATATTTTTATAGTATTACAATTTCTATCCATTTTATTTCGAAGTATTTACAGTATTACAATTTCTATCCATTTTATTTCGTAGTATATCCATTTTTTATTGCGTAGTCTAGGTTAAACTTCAGATAAAATACTACTGATAAAGGAAACTTTAAAAAATTTAACAAAGCATGTTAAACAAAATTATTAAAATATTTTTTAGTTTACACTCTCTTTTTTTGCAAGTTATTTTTAAAATATTAATTAGTTTTTGCAAATAAATTATGAGAGAGCGCTAAAATTGACTAAAATAATAATTTTAAAATACTATCTCTTTGATAGCTATAATTTACCTTTCTCCGGTTTCAATACATTATTAATCTCCCCCGATAACCCCGTGCAAATCATATTTATAGTCTGTAAGAATACCTATTCCTATTAGTTAATTCTTACTTTAGCTTGAGAACAAATTTACATATTTTTAGTTTATAGTAGAATTGAATTTCAAAATTAGAAATTATGACATAATGAACTTAAAATATTATTTAAAATATATTACTTTTAAATAAATTATTATTTTATTAAAACTATTTAAACATTTAAAATAACTTTTAAAACAATTTTAATAACTTATTCCATTTATCTATTTTTATTTAAACAAAATATTTAATTTTTTTTATTAACTGTATTTATCTTTATTACATCATTTAAGCATGTTATACGATAGTTAACTTAATGTTTAATACTATTTACTTTTATGATAGGCAATAATTCCATCCAATTCTATACTGCAATTTCAAAATATTTTAAACTTTATTATTAACTCAAACAAGCGTGTGTGTGAAAGTATATAGTATACAAGTCACATGATTAATAACTTTGACAGACGATTTTCAATCTATTTCTCTGCCTAGACTAATAAAATTGATACACTTATTACATTATATAAAATAATTATAAAAATTTGGAAGAATAATTTAGAAAATATAGAATTAAATACAATTTTCACCATCATAAAGTTTATTTTTAAAATATATTATATTAATTTTGATTATTAAACAGTTTATAAATTTAAACACTTTATTTATTAACTTATCAGTTTTAAACTATTAAAATCGAACATACTTTTAATATTTATAGCTGTATTATTTAATATGGCCAGCTTTTATAACCATATGAAACAATATTTTAAACTTTACTTAACTATTTTTAAATAATTCACTATAATTTTATATACTACATACTTGCTTTAGCCTCAAATTGTACTTTAAAGATATAATTGACAAACTATAATTAATGTATTAAAAGAACATATTCTAAAATTTAAATTTTTTAGTAATTGATTGTTATAAACTATTACCGACCTATAGAAAAGGGCACAATATATATATATTAGTTGATTTCAAATGCTAATGAAGTAAAGCCTTAACTATTTCAAAAGGATAATATAATATACTATTACTTTATTTAGCAGTAAAAGAATTGACCAGCAAATATTAAGTTTAAAGATAATTTATTAACTAATTTTATACTACCTTTATAATTTCTTAATTAATCTAACAATGGTATTTTATATAATGTCCACATACACACCCATAATTCATATGATAAAATATAAGATATCATGAAGCATTAAGTAAATACATAAAATTAATATAAAATATATGACATTTAAAAACACGGACATCAATAGTTCATTTTATGTGGTTATAGACTTCATTTATTAACTGACTCTAGGAGGCTTCAAGATTAGCAATGTCTACATTATTATCAGAAATGAAATAAGAAAAGTTATTCATTACCTATAGGATTTTGAATGTTGACTTCCTGCTCTTTGCTGCTTCATGTGAATTTTCCAACCGGTTGGATTTGAGGTTTTGTGGAGGTTTCTATGACTGCTATTTTGTGACTCTATTATTCCAGACAGTTAGATATTTCTGGCAGTTTTAAGTTATTAGGCAGGCATTACTTTTATTGGGCAGGCCACTGGTGTTCCATCAGTCTAACGCTAGAGTCTGGTCATCATGAAAAACACTGATTTTAGATACATGATAGATTGTTTGTAAAAACTCAACTGATTGAAGAACTGATTGATTGACTGAATCTGATTCTCACTCTATTTATATGATGACCTGTTGTCACTTTGTTAATTAGTTTTTATATCTGCCAGCTATATCCATTGTTGAAATTAGTCCACTGTTTTTGATTACATTTTTGATAAGATTTTCTGTTTTCAGTTGGTAGCCATTGCTAATTCTGTTATTTATGGATTTTTAATTAGTAGTCATTGTGAATTCTGTTTTTATATAGCTTATGATTGTATTTAAATCTTTTGAGAGACATTCCAATTATATGCTTTCATTTGTTTTTCTATCTAATATTTAATCTTCACATTCTATTTTATTAACATGCACACACTTTACTATTTCTTTATATTTACATCTCACTATTAATGCACATATATATTTACATTTCTTTAAATTATGGGAAAATACTTTTTTTTTCCTTTAAACTAAATGAAAAAATATATTATGATTTCATGAAAAAGATTTGTTTTTAAACTTTTATACTTAAATTCTCTCTCCTGAATTACTTTAAAATTAATTTGTAAAACTTAACAGATGATGCAGGGTTTAATTTTCCCCTGGGCTGACAGTATTTTCTTTTTTATTTTATTTTTAAAACTCTAAATTTTTATATTAAACTTTATTTTATTAAACTTTTAACTATTTCTTTAAACGCGATGTTTTTATTTCAATCATTTACTGACAGTCACTTTATTATTTATTAATTAATTTTAAAACTTTTGCATTATTTATGAAAATGTTTATTTTTTAATAACTGTAAATGAACAATTTTTACATGTAGTGCTCCATTAGCGGTACATTACACTGCTCCCCTAACAAAAGTAAAATGTGTCAGCTTGACCATTTTATCTCTGATAACTTCTTTATTAAATTTGCACTATTTACATGAATTTTTATTTCTCTAAGTTTACTTTCTTTATATCTAAAACTGTACATGCCAAAGGCAATCTGTTTTGACCATGCTTTTCTTCCCTCTAATGATGCTGACATTGCTTACAATGATTTTGTAATGAATGATGAACTCTGGGACAGCATTATTTTTGTGATTCAGGGATCTTAAAAATGATGCAGACACAGAGAGCTGCTGGCTTATAATGATCTACTTGTACTTGACATGAAGCTTGGCAAGATTCATCTATTGTCCAATTTGACTTACACGTTGGGAATAATACAAAGTATGGAGACTCTCCCCCAAAAAAGTGATTTGCAGCTTACTATGGTTCTTCCCAGTGCACATTTTTAAAGAGATTGGGACTCTCCCTTGAGAAGTGATCCCCGACAGTCTGTTACAGGTACTAATTTCATCCAGCCAACAACTTTAAATATTTCTTAAAACTCAGTTCAATGCTTGCTACCCTTCTTTCATTAATTACAATCTCGTATACACTCCTGACTTAAACTTAGATTTATATTATTTATTAATCTTACAATATTATTTTTAAACCATTTATTTAACTTGCTTTTATTAACATGCATGTATTCGGAAAATCAATTTTATTTCATTGCACTGCTTTATTTATTATTTTTCTACAGATATATTATACTTATTTGTTTAACTTGATTTTATTGATTTTATTTGAACTATTTATTTCCAAATATTTTTTTTATTAATGTGCATGTGAAAAAAAATCTTTTATTCAGTGAAGCCTCCATTATTATTATTTTACAAAAACATATTCTCATTTTTTTTTATTTTAAATTTATTATTTCAGTTTTAAATAGATAAATTTTTAGATTCAGGTATATCACCTATGTCAAAATTTTTTTTTCATTTAATTCATTATCCATTTCCAGTCCTTTCTTTCTTTTCAGTACTTTAATGTTATGTCCATTAACTAACTCCTAAACTTTGTCAGGTGGGTCTTTCTTTCTTTCTACTAACTATAATATAAAGTAATTTTCCCCTTTCATCTATTCCTTGCTTATAATTTCTTGCCTTGTCTCTTTCCCATTGCATAAATTAAAAAAAATTATATTTAGCAAAACTCCATATTTCTTCAAGCTGAGAATATTTTTCCTGCTCTTTCTCTTTGTTTTAAATCTACATTTAAAATAAACATTTACTTTAACTTTTTTATTTTTAGTTTCTTGCAAAAACTCTTTTAAGCTGTCTTCTATCTTTATTATTTTCATTTCCAAATTGCTATCTTGTTCTACTATCTCTTGATTTACCTTTTCTAATTCATCCTTCCCTTCACTTACATTTCTTACTACCTTGACTTCATTTTCAACTTCCTGACTTTCTTCAACCAAACCTCACTCTATGATTTCTTGATTTTCCTCTACCTTTCCTGTTATCTCATGTCTTATTTTTCTCATTTCCCTAATTATTTCTACTTTAAACTTTTTAATTTCTTCCTTCAATTCTTCTTTGAACTCTGTCAGCATTTCATTCATCTCATTCATCATCATTTTTATAATCTTCTGTATCTCATGCTCTTCTTTTCTCTATTATTTCAGGATTTTTAAAAAATATCAGACTTTCTTCCAGCTCCATTTCTTTATTCTTTATTATGCTGTACTTTTTTATTTTTATTTTTAAACTGCAAATAAAGTTAAACACAATATCTATTATCTCCTTGCATTAATAAATCAAATATTATTATAGTTTTGTAGTTAAGTAGAAATAAAAGGTAGCTGCTGAAGTGTTGCATTAGATCCAAGACTCCTCACTGATGAAGGCCACAAACCAGAAACTAGTCTGGATATTGGGTGAGTAGGCACTAGATGGGGATTTTATGCACAAACCTTCTGGCATACATTGATTACTCTGGCTTGCACTGAATACAATATGTATAGAGAGTTTGGTCTGTTTTAATCATCACATTTTAATACAATCTGGCCTTTTAAAGATATCAGTGAATTCTCTGATCTGACATTGTTGGAAAATATCACATCTGGATAGTATTTTTGTATTAAAATGCCAATACTGTGACTTGTATTTAGATGACAGATAATGCTTCTGATAATGAGTAATTTTAACTGCTTTAATATGTTCATCTCTTCTAGCATTGATGTTATGATTACTCATATCTATATAGAAAGATTCACAAATGTTACATGGAATTTCATAAACTTCATGTGCTTCAAGAGAGATTGCGACTTTAGACTTAGTTATAATGCTATTAATTGTTCGATACATACATTGTCTTTATACTGTAATGTCTTAGAATACATCCAATATTGTCAGTAATTCCTTTTATATAAGAAATACAAACTTTAATTTTTGTTTCTTCTTTTTTTATTTTGATTGTTTAGGGTTTGAATTTAAAAAAAATATCTTTGTGTACTTATAATTAATATTTTTTTTTTAAGTCATTAATCTAAATAATTTCTCATAATTATTATTTCTATTTTATATTAATAGAACGTTCTTCATTGTTTCTAATGTACATTAGCTTTTATTTTATTTATATCCTTACATAAACCTCTATCATTCTATACTGCTACAATATATACATTAAAGTGAAACTTTTCTTGATAAAACATATAATCAAGTGTTTCAGATTCATTCATAAGTACATTTGCTTTGATTACATTTATTATCGGGTTTATAGTTGGCGTGATTTTGATTAAACATTGGTATAATAAATCAAACACTACTTCAATAAATTTTAAAGTTGTTAGCTAAATATCTGATTAATAAAAACACTAGATATATATTTAGTCATCATATTTAGTAGTTATCTTTTTATTTTGCATGCATTTTGGAATTAGGCATTTATTTTTTAGTTTAGAATGATCCAGTAATTTATTGCTTAGGAATATTTAAGAATTTTGAAAACCGGAAGTAACATGGCGACGTCATAATTTAAAAATTTGTGTTCCCAAGTCAAAGCTCTATCACTGCTCTAAACCTTCCAAGGCAATGTTTTCTGGTATTATTAAGTGATTATTTAACTATAAACTTTAAAATTGGCAGGAGTAATATATATATATGTTTGAAATACAAGTATAATGTATATACTCAATCTAGATGTAATTAAAAAAGAATTGAACCCAGATTTTCAAGCCCCCTACAGTCATCCACTCTATCCAGTATAAACAGCAGACATGATGACATACATATAAAAAGATAAATGATGTCCAATATATGAACCAATGCTCATCAGTTGATCCAGATAATCATCTCACACACACACACACACACACACACACATATATATATATATATATATATATATATATATATATATATATATATATATATATATAAAATCAGTATTTGGTTTATATTAAGGTTAGCACCAGGATTCAGTTCACATGGATATGACTATAATATTGGCATCATCAAGGGCTTTGAACATTACATTATCAGATATTCAGTGATATAGATGACTGAAAAGTTGGAGAGGATTGAAGCCTATCCATTAAAGTGTGTAGATTTGCTATCTTAATTTAAACTGAGCACTGATTATATGTGTATGTAGGAGATGATAATCTTCACCAATAGATGAGTGCTGGTTCAGCATGAATTATGTTTATTGGAGATCATTTATTTTTTTCACAGGTATGTGGTCATATGTGTCAGCTATATTTGGATAGAGTGGATGACTATAAGAAGCTTGAAGATCTGGTTTTTTATATATGTTTATATATATATTCTGTTTTAATTATTTCTTATAATTCTTTTATTTTAGAAAGGGTTAGTGTAGATAAAGGTGGCAAAGCCCAACTTCAATTTAATGTTAATAAACCTGTTGGAGACTCATCCCAAGTTTTATGTTTTAAAGATGATTTTATCTTGATTTATAATTCTTCAGAAACAAAGAAAGAAAAATGGAATCATTTTTTTCACAACAAACGAGTAATTCTGTTAATAAAATACGTTGAAGAAAGTGATGCGGGATTCTATTCTTGCAAAGTAGATGGCTATATGGCAGCATGGATTAATTTAACTGTTTACGGTAATTTAATAATAAAGTTTATAATAATCATATGTAATAAAATATTTTTATGCAGAAAAAAGTTGTTTCACATAGAAAGAAATGATATAATTAAAAATTTAGTGATGAGATAAATAGATATGATGAGATAAATAGATAATATATGGACATCATCAAAATTATTGGCCAATCAAATATGAAAATAGATATAAGAGAATCAATAAAATTGGAGAAATTCATTAAAATACTTAAACAACATATAGTTCTGTATTAGTATATGACATATCAGAATGTTTTAAGATCCAAAAATATTTAAAAGATGACTATAGTTCTACATTCAGCTGTTGAGTTTAGGCTAGTGTGAAAATATTATTATGTAATTGGTAACAGGAAATAACCAGACATTATTGAGACATTAATGTTAATTTAGGTAGATTGGCATAACAGAATTGTCGTCTATAGTTGTTTATAATTGCTTCCATTGAATTTTAGGAAAGCATTAAGAAAATATTGTTGCTACTTTAGTTCCAAATTGTAAATAAATATACATCTGGCATATATGTCATATGACTGTCCTTTTACCTAAAAATGGTATATAACTTTTTTCAAATGACAATGTATAAAGTACAACAACTTATGACAACTAATTGCCACAACTATTGATTACTAGCTTAATTTGTGATGAAATTTTATATCAGACATTGTTTTGTAGATTATCTTCTGTTTATATTCTAGTAGTGACTTACATCACCATACAAACCAATATCCTTCAACATCATATACTATTAATACCAATGTAGTTTTATTTTCAGATGCTTCTCCCATTAATTATCTATGAGACCTTATTGGGTTATTTCTATGAGTATCCTAAAAAGTCACATAGTTATCAAATCAAGTAAACTCTCATTGATCACATATACTGTAGAATACTTTTAGAGATGTTTGCAGTTCTATATATTATCACATAATAGACAATGTTATGTGCTGTATTATCCAATTTCTATATTTTAAGTTTTTCTGGTCCAGCCAACTTAATGTATAGCTTTTCAAATTAAATGATGTTTTAGGTATTTGAGTAATTAGATCTAATTAGCATATACATCATTTTTAATGGTGAGAATCTTTTTTTTGCCACTATACACACACACATATATATAATACAAATAAAATGTCCATAAATTAAAAACTATTGTAATAACAATGTATATTGTACTTTATGGGTAGATCCTTCCAGAACCATAACAGTATCAGACACTGTTCATATTTTTCTATATACATTAATCATTAATTTAATCAGACACTGACAGCCATCATATATATATATATATATATATATTGTACCATTTATTTATATATGGTACAAATATATTGGCATTTGGTAAAAGCTAAAAAAAAAGTAAATTTAGATTTTTTTTTTGAGAATAATTTTTTCTTTTTAAAAAACGTACAGTGAAGGTTAAAATTGTCTTTCATATTTTTTTTTTATATGATTAAAAGTAAAAGTTAAAATTGAAGACAACAAAAGACACACAGATTACTAATCCAGATAAATTAAAAGAATTCCAAAAGTAAAAAGATAAGCTAAAATAAAAATATTTTAGCTAATTAAAGATGGCAGAATTATGCTACAAAAAAATAAAGACTTTGTAATTAACAAATTTTAAAGAATGTATGAGTTTATCAGCATATATTTTTGATAAACAAAAGGATGCGCAGAAGTCTGAAAAGTGGACCTCGAGTATATAAAGACAGAGGTCAGTTTGATCAGAGTCTTGTTCTGTTGGTTTCTCTATAGTTGGTCCTGGATAATAAAAAGAATATATATCCAGGATCACCCTACATGGAATTGATTCTGCATGTTGGAGTGAACCGGAGCTTCTGTGGACATCATGCCTGAAGATGGATGCCAGAAAAGCCATCGTGACCAACTAGGAGAATAGACCACAAGATCAACTTATAACCATTGGCCAAGCTCATTCTAACCCCAAAAGTTATGCATAGTAATCTACAACCTTCTCACTAAACATACCGGTAAGCTATGATTCATTATTTCCGATTGTGACAAAATTAAACATTTGCAAACAATTCTTAAAAATATGTTTAAACAATCCTGATAGAGACATTAATTTTTTTGTGCAAGAGACATTCATTTTAAGAAACTTTCTAGAAGAAATTTGGAAGTGAACTGTAATTGTGAAATTGTTTTTTATTAATTGATTCATATCTGAATTAATGTGTGTTCTCTCCAATTTATTTAATTAGTAATTTCTCTATTTTAATTTATTAGGATAAAAATATTTATTTCTAATATCAACTTTTCATTTGTACGTTATTCATAATGATTATTAGTATTTATTATTAAATTTATTAATAATAGTTTAGTGATGTTTAAAAATATAATTTACCTTTGCCAATATGTTTAATAAGTTCCAGGAATAATAATATTTAGGAAATTATTCTAATTTATGGTAAAATATAATTACCGATTATTTAAAAAAAAACATTTTTCTTTTTAATTTACAAGTTATGATATGTTTGATGCAGAATCAGTGAGTCTACTCCATTCTGGCGCCCTCATTTATAAATTAAAAACTGATTCAGCTCATGATTGTAATCATAACAATTCTAGGCTGAGTTGATCAAAAAATATAGTTCATGTTTTTAGAAATAGAAATACAACTTTTTTCTTTTTGCATAACTTGATCAACTCGCACATTTATATGTGAACAGAGGCCTAGCAAGATGGAAAACATTATAATATATATATATATACACACACTCATAAATCTACTCAACTTATAGATGGAAAACATTATAATATATATATATATACACACACTCATAAATCTACTCAACTTATACATTTACTAATTTCCATGATTCTTGTTATAAATCTGTTATATATAAGTTTAATGAATGTTTAACAACAATAAATTGCTTAATAAGAATTTTATAAAGAAGATCGCAAGAAGATATGATATCATTATTAAACTACAGAATGGAGATATAAATGTTTGGCTAGCCATTATTAATAAAATTTAAAGTAATATACTTTTTTTTAACCTTCACTTTTAAATATATTTGTCTATCATAGTAGAAAGCAGACTTTAGCAATCTTCAGTGTATTCTAGGAAATAATGATGTGCATAATTACAAATATCCTCATAAAGAAACTCTACTTGATGTAAGCCTAAGAAACCCAGATGAATCTCCAAACCTAACAACAGGGAATTACTTTAAAACTTGTATTCTAAAATAAAATTCATTTTTTCACTGCAATATTTGCATGAATATATATATATATATGTGTGTGTGTATGTGCGTGTGATTTCATCAGATATAAACAAAGAGTTCATTGAGAAAATGCTACAATAATTATTGGTTTTGTTAAATATACAATATGTTTTTCATTTGATTTTGTTAAAATCTGTAATGTTATGATTGACGTTAATGAGTAATATGTAATCTAGATGTAAGTGAAATGTATGAATCAATTGATGGATTAGCATCTATTGAAATTATTTCCAATGCATTAAGTTTAAAAAATGTTAATGTGAAAATTACAAAATTTATAACTGAAACATTAAGCTTTATCGATAAAAATATTTATGCAGTTTTTAAGAATGATTTTTATAAAATGGGCAATGGCTGGCCTACTGTTGCTCATATATGTAATTTTGTAATTTCTACATATGAAGAAAATATTTTGAAAAAGAAAATTTATCAAAAAAAAATACTGTATATTATCTATATGTTGATGATGTTTTTGTATGTGGCAAACCAAGAACAATTAATGAGTTGTTTAAAAAATTAAATGGATTAAAAGGCCTAAAGCAGATGAAAATTTAATATGTGTTTAGTTTCTTGATCTTAAAATAACTAGAAATCAATGCATTGCTGGATTACTGTATGACCATTAAACCAATAATAAAAAGAGAATATATTCTATATAAATCAAGAATGCCAATATCAACAAAAGGTTTGAAGTACTTCTTATTTAGAAATAATAGGCTTTGCAAATATTCATTGGATAAAGGCAAAATATTGAAATATATTTGAATGAATTGTTAACTGTTGGCTACAGTTATAATCATATATATATAATGTTATTAGAGATTTTAATACAAAATATAAGAATAATTATTTTAATAATAATATTGATTCTCCTGCTAATAAAAAAATATTGATATCACTATCATATATTTCAAATGCTCAAGTAAATTTTATAAGGAAAATTTAGAAAAATATATGTGATATTGCATTTTACACACCTCCTACATTAAACAAATTAATAAATAACTCCAAAGATAAAACCTCATTTACAAATAAAAATTGTGTCATTTATAAATGGATATGTAGGTTTGGTCATGGATATATAGGTGAATCTAGATGTACATTGGAAAAAAGAACTAAAAGAGCACTTGCTATTTTTAAAATGACTTCAGAAATCAAAACAAAATTTCTTAGTAGATAATAATGTTTCAGCATCTGTTTTTATGAGCATAATAAATAATGTATTTATGGTTTTGACTTCAATTTTAATAATGTAAAAATATTGCAAATAGGAAAAAATAACAATAAAGGAAAAATAAAGGAAGCTATGATAATACACAAATATAAACATGACTTAAACAGCAAATGTTAAGATCATGGAATTGTGGGAAGGTTAGCTTTTCAAAGTGTTAGTTGACAAAGATTACTAGGATAATCGAAAGTGCTCCTAAATGAATAAAATTTTTAATTATCTAATTCCTGCATATATAAATGTTTCATTATATATATAACTGGGTGGGGTCGTAGATGGAATGAAAACAAAAAAATCTTAACATAAATTTTTTTTTCTTATGTCATAGCATCGACCGGGAGATGAACCTACAACAACCATCTGCAAACAACTTCTTTCTTGCAAGGAAGCTGTGCTGACCTCTCGGCTAACACTGCTTGACTAAAATTTTACTCTTTAGTGGAAATAGAACTGTGAAAAGCAAATTTTAAGATAAACACATTGTCAACTTCTTATACATATATCATTTGATACAATTATTTATTATTAATTTGATATACTCTGACTGCAATTTAAGTCTTGCACCATACCAGTACCTTAGGCAGAGAAGCATAATATCCAGAGGGTACCTATGACCAGGCCAAAGCTATATAAGATATATAACTGCAACCATATTTGCAGGCCATAGATCTTATCGACTGCTGAATTCAACGCCTGTCATTCAAAGCACTTTTTTGTTTTGGAGTAAACTCCAGGTGCCAGTTAATTACAAAAGCAACTAACATACCCTGAATAATGGCAAACTAATTCAGCACCTAAGAAATCCCAACTAGCTCAATCAAAAGAATAGTATAATAGATTGCTGCTTCAACTTCTCTGCTAAATAGTTTTTTTTAGTATAATTAAAAGAAATTGACCAACAAATACTAATTTGTAGAATAATTTATTTTAAATAAAATGTTTAATATAACTTTTAACTAATTTTATAAATCTTTTAAATATAAACAATGATTTATAATATTTCAGGCATGCACATATTGTAATAAAACATACAATAGTAATGCAATATAAACATAAAGCATTAATGATAACTACAAAATATATAATGCACACACATTCTATCATATGAGCTATTGGTTTGTATAATTTCTGAAAGTTTTACTGCTATCAGTTTATTATATCAACCAGAACATAAATAGTTCATTTTATGCTGGCTATGGAGTTCATTTATTAGACCAACTCTGGTAAGCTTCAAAGATTGAATGACTATCTTAATTAATATCAAAAATTGGAATAAGAAAATGTTATTACCTATAGGATTTTTAAATGTGGTGGCTTCAAATTACATACTGCTGTGTGTTTTACCAACTGGTTGGAATTTAGGCTTCTGTTGCAGACCTGGGCTACTTCTATTTAGACAGTTAGACATTCCTCATGCCTTTAAATTATCTGATGGGCTGACTGTTGATGTTCTTGTGGATGGAGGTTGGAGCTCATTGTATAATCTGAAAACTGCTTAGCACTGCATTGTATTTACTGGAAAAAAGCCTAACAAGTGATTGACTTTAGATACATGAATGATTCTAGATTTGTGAATGATTGATAAAATTTTCAGCCCTATTTATTGGATGACATTGTTTTTATCGTTTTTAATTAGTTTTTAAATTTGTCCTCTGCTTTAATTAAATTCTTTCGATAAGATGCCTTTTAATTCATCCTGTTTGTGAATTTTAATCAGTAGTCATTGCTAATACTGTTTTTATATAGCTTATGAGTATGCAATCATTGAGGGAAATTTTTACATATAACGATTACATCATCCGTATAGGCTATGTTTAAAGCAGTGTTTGGGATTTGAATGCCTTTTATTTTTTTCTGTATCTCTATTAATAGAGGATTTATATATATATATATATATATAAATCCTCTATTAATAGAGATATATATATATATATATATATATATATATATATATATATATATATATATATTGTAAAGAGCAAAGCACTGAGGGGGATCCTTGTGGGATGAATTGACTCAGTCTGACAGCAGGTGATTTTTCCCCCATTCAATGTGATGTGAACTTCAGATCTGAGTAGCAGATTGGCTATTATATATAGTAGGGATGGAGGTTTTGTTGTTTTTTCCAGCACATCTAATAATTTGGCTATAGGCACCAAGTCAAATGCTGCCTCAGTGTCTAGTTGAACTATAATTGGTGCATATTTCTTTTTTTTTACTACTTCAATATGTGTTTTGTACATTAAGGCACCCTGGCCAAGGGATGATCCTTTTTTGGCATATTGTGCTGATGATAACACAGGGAGTATGTGTTGTTCTATTTTCTCTTTATTACTCTTTCAAAAATTTTTATTCCTAAAGGTCCAATTAAAATTGGTCATAGATTAGATAAAGATGATATTGCTGTTGGTTTTTTGTTAAATGGAACCATTGCAATTGGATATAGACTTTGTTGTAAATTTTTTGGGATATGTATTTGGATAGATCGCACAGTTATTTGGCTGTGAAGTGACTAAGATGTTTGAACACAAATTTGGGAAAGCCTTGTGGTCCTGGATGACATGTGTGTGTTATTGTTGCAAGTTGAAATACAATGTCAGTTGTTGTTATTGGTGTGTCTGTTTCAGGATCTCTGAATATGTCTTCATTTGGTATGTACACTCTTTGTTTTTGCAGTTTTTTTTACAATGTTGATATATTGGGTTTATCATGTTATGTCCAGCTGTTATAGAGCCATCTATTTCAAGTCCCATAGGCACTCTGACTATGGATGGTATCCCAATGCCCAGTGAATGTATGCCCTGGTCCAGGTGTGTTGTTGTGTAAGGTATATTTTTTATTGCTACATATTGCTTTAGTGTGTTACATGTATTGTTGTACATTTCTGTAAGTTTTTAAATTTGTGTTTTATTATCTGTAGTTGGGCTGGGAATGGTTATTCTTTTATGTAGTTCATCTGCCAAACCTAATAATCTGGTGGGGGTGTTGAATTGCAAGTATTATGATTGATGTTGAAAGAAAGTATATTGGTGAATGCTATATACTTTTGTACTGAATTGAGTGACATGTTTTGAAGTTTTTGGAGCATTATATCTGTTTATGAATATAGCAATTCAGTTGCTTGTGCTGGAAGAAGTATTTGCATAGTCTTTTGAAGAGCTATTGTTGTATTCTGTATTTTTGTTAGGTTGAGGGTGATGAACTGGGTAGCATGATCTGAGATTATAGACAGACAGAGTTCAAGATTAAAATAATGATGTAACATTGGTGAGTAGAAACAAAAATCTATAAGTGATTTATATTTATTGTTATTAAAAGATAATGAGTTTGATGGGAGAAAACCTTCAGCACTCATAAGTGGGATTATTATTTGATGGATCCATTTAGTGACAAAAGTTTGGTAGGTCATGTTGAAATCTCCCAGAAGTATCATGGGATTTGGTGTTGCTGTAAGCATCAGATTTATTGTTGTTATTATTCTGGAGATAATGACAGAACCTGGTGATATATAGACAAATACTAGGTTAAGTGTGATCTTTTTATGATGGAGTGTTATTATGATAAGATTAGAGTCAATATATATAATTTTAAAAGAATTGAAAGGGCAGTTGTGGTATACAATTATACCTGTGCCACCTGATGGTGATGATGATTGCCTTGAGCAGGCACAAAACCCTTGGCTGACTAAATATTTTGATGGATCAATTTGAGAGCTGCTGTATATTTTTGTTTCCAATAGCCCTAGTATGTGTGGTTGTGTTGTGTGTAACTATTTTTTGAGTTGAAAAAGTTTTTTAGTGGCATTTAAACCTCTAATGTTGACAGATCCAATTTTTATCTTCATGTTTTTTGGATAATTTTATAACAGGATAATGATTTTTATTTATTTTTGAATTCTAAATTTCTGTTTAAATTTCAGTAGATGAATACTGATGCATATTTAAGACTTTGTTGGGTTTATTATTAGTTTTCCTTTCATTTAATATTGGTTCAGACTCAGTATAGGCGATTTGTGTTGAAACTGAACAGTTATCCATTAGCTGTTGGCCTTAATCCATTTCTATTTCATCATTTTCTAGGTTGTATATGTCTGATGAGTTATGCTTTTGGTCTGTTGTTTTGCCTTTTTGGATTCATGGTTTTTAGATGGTCTACCTGGCTTTCTTTTTCCCTCTGGTGTATTCTCTTGAATGGGTGGAAGGGGAGTTCTATTGCAAGTATTATGTTTGATGCAGTTTTGTTTATTATTGTAGTTTGTTTTAATATTGGTGTTTTTACATTATCTAGATTTATATTTTCATTATATAGCTGTGTGTGTTTATTTTCTGTTTGTTGATTTTCACTTGGTACAACTTTTGTTTTATTGAGATGCTGATCCTGTGATGTAATTGCTGTATTTTGTGTTATGGTTTCTTGAGAGTTATTTTCATTTGAATCTCAAGTGTCTATGTTACTTTTTGTGTTATTATTTTTTTGGTTGATCTTTGGGATAGGTAATTCTGTTCCATTATCATTTTTGTTTGTGGATGTTTGAACCTGTTTTTTTCCAGTTTCTATTGTTGTGTTGCCAATGGATATAGTGTTATTAAAAATTCTAATTTCATCGTCAGTGGATTGTTCTGGGAAGAGGAGTTTGGTTTGTTCACAATTATTGCCTTTTGTGTTATCGCACTGAGTTGCTAGGTGGCCTCACTGTCCACAGCCTAAATACTGTGGCTTTAGCCCTTTTATGTGAAGAGAGATTGTTACTTCTTGATCAGTAATTTGTGTTAGGATTGTGGCAGAATCTATATTTTATGGAGTTTTATTTCAAATTCAAAATGATTAATACATATCGGTATTGGTGTGTCTTTTAAATATATAGGCTGTTGTGCAATTACTTTTCCAAATGGGTTTATCATTTTTTGAAAATCTTGTAAGTTGTATCTAAGATAAGTATTTTTTGGCACTCCATTAATAATATTTTGCCAGTTTTCTTCTATAATTACGAGTGCATAATTATTGAGTGCTAAAATAGTAGATTGAAAATGTTCTTTTTGTTGCTGAATATAAAAATCAATGTTTATATAGGGAGAATTTGGATGGTCTGCGATACAAGAGATTGTTTTTCATAGTGCATTTTGCGTAATTGCTTCATATAATAAAGCTTTTGGAAAATGATATAGTGAGCATTGATTATCGGTTACTGCGAGTACTAGTGATGTTGGCAAAAAAAACCTGCGAAAAGTTTCAAATAGCATATGCGGCACCGTAATATTAAAACTTTCTGTCACATTTTTAAGAATTTCTTTTGTCCAGATTGTGGCTGGGGGTTGTTGTTCCTTTTGAGTGTATAGATCAAGATTTTTTATATCATTTGTATTTGTTTTTTGGAAATGCAGTGTTTGGGTTGGTGCTGTAATATTGCTGTTGCTTTTAAGCATTTTTGCATACGAAATAGGCTATGTTAAAACTAACGATGTTGTTAACTATGTATTGGTGCTTAACTCACTAACGCTTGACTGGGTTGTAGCCATGAATTATTATTCTGACTCAAGTCAGTTTTTTTTTTTAAAAAAAGATATGAATACACACCGATATTTTTTAAAAAATACTCTATTAATCTATTATATGATTCGATTTGTCCTGTATTACGTTTGTTTTGCGAATAACAAGTTGAAACAAAAAAAAATATAAATACTTACATTGGAGAGCTTAAGGATTACTTCTTACCTCAGCAGAGTATTATTAATAATATTCTTCTTCTTCTTCTTCTTCTTCTTCTTCTTCTTCTTCTTCTTCTTCTTCTTCTTCTTCTTCTTCTTCTTCTTCTTCTTCTTCTTCTTCTTCTTCTTCTTCTTCTTCTTCTTCTTCTTCTTCTTCTTCTTCTTCTTCTTCTTCTTCTTCTTCTTCTTCTTCTTCTTCTTCTTCTTCTTCTTCTTCTTCTTCTTCTTCTTCTTCTTCTTCTTCTTCTTCTTCTTCTTCTTCTTCTTCTTCTTCTTCTTCTTCTTCTTCTTCTTCTTCTTCTTCTTCTTCTTCTTCTTCTTCTTCTTCTTCTTCTTCTTCTTCTTCTTCTTCTTCTTCTTCTTCTTCTTCTTCTTCTTCTTCTTCTTCTTCTTCTTCTTCTTCTTCTTCTTCTTCTTCTTCTTCTTCTTCTTCTTCTTCTTCTTCTTCTTCTTCTTCTTCTTCTTCTTATTCTTCTTCTTATTATTATTATTATTATTATAAATTCATTTGTGCCAAGATTAAAGTTATAATAGTATGTCCTAAATTTATATTTAAAATAGTCATGTAAATTAAACCACTAATTCAATAATTACACATAATTACTCCTGATCTTTTGTCTTCAATTATTATACATAGTATTGTGGCTACCAACATGTTAGATAATTTTATATAAAGATTTAGAATGATATTTGTTTTAATTGAACCACAAAATCCGGAAATCAGTAAAGTCATGTGACCTGAGCTATGCATATTAATATACAATTTTTTTTAGTTGTTGCTGCCCAAATTTTAACAAGATACAATATTCTGTTACATTTTAATGTCCAAATTGTGGGCATGTAAAATAAAGTCTCTTTCTTACCACACACACACACACACATATATATATATATATGTTCTGCTACTATATATATATATATATTAAGTATAATAATGCTCAAGGGCTAAATGGGTTAAGTAATCATTAAAACTTTCAGTCAACACTTAGACAATCTCAATATCAATAACAATCAACAATTTCAAACTGTTGTCAAGGCGACCTCCTTTTAACAACAAAGGTGATTGCCTTGACAACAGTTTGAAATTGCTGATTGTTATTTATATTAAGCCAATAAACATCACATGACCACCACTTCTTATGCTGTGCATAACTCACTGATGAAGGCCATAAACCAGAAACTAGTCTGGGGATATTGGGTGAGTAGGTACTAGGTGGGGATTTTATGCACAAGCCTTCTGGCATCCATTGATTACTCTAGCTTGCTGTGTATGGCAATATGTATAGTGAGTTTTTCCTATTATTGATATTGTGATTGTCTAAGTGTGAACTGGCTTTTAATGATATATTTATATATTCAGGTAGCAAATCTAGTAAACATTTAAATAACAGTGAAATCAAATACCTGCTAGATGCAATATAATCTCTTTTTATACATGTATTCTTGTTTATTTTTACAGAAAGTATGAAATGTAATTATTCCTACACTGTGCCCATAAATTCAGTTGTTAATCTGGTATGCAATATAAGTAGTGGAATGGAGAATGCTTCTTACAAATGGTATGAAGAACTAGATTTTGTGGGAAATGGGTCAACATATACAGTAATTGCCAAAAATCAAACTGTTTACATCTGTCAGGAAGGCAATGGTCATGAAAACAATAACTGTAAATTTCAAATTATTATATATGGTAAATATTTTTACTCTTTTTTAAATTAAATTTTTAATAATTCATTACTGATTTCCCTTTGTTGACTTTGAATTTATATAAACAGGTTGTGTTAAAACTCTTTTTGTATATAATTAGCACTGTATACTAAATATATTTACATAGCTTAAATGTGTTCAATTGTTAACTTGTACATTTTTAAATAAGTGAATTAGTCAGTTTCTTACCACTACAGTTATATGCCACAATTTATTTGTACTGAATTCATGATCTCAAAGAGTTGGGAATTCTGTCTGTAAAATATTTTTGTGATCATAGTTAGTTTGTAATGTAAAACTACAATTTAGTGTACTTTTAAACTAGTAGGAAATCTTAAATGTTTTTATTGTAAGCTTCTATCATTTGGACAGCTTAAGTCGCCTTTGTTTTGTCAATGATTCATTTGTAGCATGGCCACATGTTTTAATGCTAATAAGATATTTTCTTAGATTGAATTGACTATAGAATTTATGGCATAATCAAAACTATTATTTACATAATGAGGCAAGATGGATAGGAGCAAGATCCACATGCATTGTGTCAGGATAATGATTGGATAGAAAATACTATTAGGTTATAATAGACTTTTATTAATCTTTTGCTTTATTTGAGTTATATTCCATTATATTACATTGATTGCTTTATGAAATTCATCTTGAAACTATACTTTGAGCACCATTAAACTTTCAATACTGCATTATGTGAAAGAATAACAGGACCAGAAAATGTCAGCAGTTTACTCTAGCTTGCTGTGTGTGGCAATATGTATAGTGAGTTTTGCCTGTTTTAACAACAGTTATACACAAGCATAAGTTGTGGTGGTCAGGGGATGTTTATTGGCTTAAAACCAATCCTGCCTAATAAGACAATGGTGATTATGGTTATTAAAGAACCAAAGACACCAAAATGTACGGGTACTGAACTGAGTTCAGACTCATATGACTATATAAGCTAATGGGATTAGATTGAAAACGTTAAGGTGCTTTCAGTTTAAGACTCATAGTTTTGTAATTAAGAGGTGATAAAAGGTGGCTGCTGGAGGGTTGCATTATATCCTAAGATCTAGGTGCAGTGCTCTCAGATTAAAGGCTTCTCATTGACGAAAGCCACAAGCCAGAAACTATTCTGGTGATATTGGATGAGCAGGAACTAGATGGGATTTTATGCACAAGCCTTATGGAATCCATTGATTACTCTAGCTTGCTATGTGTGGCAATACGTATAGTGAGTTTTGCTTGTTTTAGTTTGTTTCATAGTCAGTGATGTTACAAACTCAGTGGGAGATAATTACTTCTAGGGGAATAAATTACTTCCATTTTAGTTACTTATAGGCATACTGTAAATGCAACAGTTAGTGAATTAGTATTCTACATCAAGGATTTAAAGTAAGGTTATCAGTATCATTAGCTGCTAAAGCAATTTTTGTAAAGATATTCCTTAAAGAGTAAATACACACTGAAAATGTAATCAATGAAAGCCTCTATGCAAAGTTAGTATGTCTATAATGACATTTAAAAATATAAGATACAAACCTATATGAAATACAAAAATTCACTATCCAAGAACTTTACATTCCAGAGCCTGTCACTTTTTTACAATAGCAAATCATGGAGGGCAAGGTAATTTAGTGACAATGTTTATTTGTATATCTAAGTGGATTTGATTTTAAAATTTAATTAAGATTTATGATTTAGTATATTATTTATTACTATTATTGAAACAGACAGATCGAAGAATCGATCTTAGTTTCATGGTTGTCATTTAAGAACGGTAATTCTAAACCACTATTTACCCGCAATGAGACTTTTTCTATTCCAAGCCACATAGATTTTAAGTTATTTATTTTGTGTTTGTTTAAAAAGAATTTAATGTAAAGAATATGAGTCTAAATGTCACAAATCATGGTGAATAATATTCGTGTGTGTGTGGCTTGTGGATTTATATTAGCTCAATTTAAAAGTTTCAATTGCGTGTATATTTTCTTTAAATTTTAATTTTGCAAATTATACAAAGTCATTTAAAAATGCTGATCAAAAGTCACATTCCTTTGATCAGTATTTTTAATCAAAATCTTACTTGAACAAATGTATAGAATAATTAATTTGTACTTCGATAAATTAAGATAATGAATGTATATTTTTGTATTCACGAATTCCGATGTAATTGTTTTGTCAATTTAGAATCATGTATTAAATTTAAAAATAAATGAGAAACGTAGAACGCTTATCAAGAAAGGCAAAGGCTATTGTATAGTCAAATTAGATATTGCTGGAGGCCGAAATCAAAGGAGGCGGAGTTATGAACAAAAACTAGGCAGAAAGGTCAACCGTAGTCATCTTAAATATAATATAGACACTCTAACTTTTGACTTGGTTGTGCTTGGATCGTCAAGCTACAGCAAAGTAGTTGTTCCAGAGAAATCACTTCAACCGTTATTAAGAAGTTGCCCGGTAAACTGCAATCATGATGGGCTGAGTCCAAGAAACTGATTCCTGTTCTGCCAAGTTAAATCTTTCGTACCGCTGATCTATAATGTTTTCCGTGCTTCCAGTCTTCCAAATTCCAACATTTAATTAACCATGCCGTTCTAAGAAATTCAAAATGCGCGCCTACGTTCTTCATACATATCACCGCAAGAAGAAAACCGGACGAAGAAAGAATGGTAACTTTTGTTACATGAACTTTTTAACTTTCCTCTCAGTAATAATTTTATATTTAATCTGTTAATCAAAGTAATTGCATGTAAATTTCTTGCTTTCCATTTGAAAATGTTATACTAAAACCTGTCAGTAAATTTCTTCTCTAATATTTCGGTGTGTGCTCTAGTCTTTAGATGATAATTATTAATATTTGTGCCTACTAATAATCCATTTGTGAATACATTTATATTTTTACTATTACTTATTTTACAAACAAAATGATGCCAATAATAATATTTCTCAACTCTAATTAAAGTCAGTAAAGTTATCTCATAATATTTATTATATTCATTTTAAAAGTAATTTTCTTATATCGAATTAAAAATCGTCATTTATGTTGAGTTGAGAAATATTCAAGTATTTTTATTGTTTCTTTTACTTTGTCATGATATTTTAATCTATACTCCAAATCTCAAATACTTAAAATAGTCTAAAATTTTATTATAATCTTTTGTTATATATTATTACGGAGTAAGAATAATAATTTATTATTACCTTCCGAACAATCTGGGGAGTTATGGGTTTCAGAGTAAATTTAATTAATTATTACTTTTGCGATCGTTTGATTTCGCCATGTTTTATTGAATAGTTATATCGGACTGTTGTGTAGAAAATGTTACGGAGAGACAGGTTTTTATATAATTTCGTTTTAAAATCCACTTCCGGTCACTCTTCCTCGATGTTACTGTGGCAATGCCTTTACCTTCGCTTAAGTTGGCGTCTCGTTTTACTACCACATGGAGAGAAAGAAATTCTTCTCCAGGTAATCTCTTGGATCACCGGGGTTCGAAAATGAGCCCGGCTGGTTGTAGTGTCCCGGATCTACTTGGGGGCATTAAGACTTGTCAAAGTACAAGCCGCCCGGTATTCCGTCAATGCACCGCAAGTTATTATTTGTAGTATACATTAATCCCTGCAACCATCAGTACATCAGTATTATATATCATATTTTTATATAAAATCGCCTCCCATTTATCCGTATGCGCAATGGTTTGAAACTATTAAAATAAAACAACTTAATAAAAAACTAGTAGATAAATATTTTAAGTGCTCCAATTACTCTGATTCTCATATCAACCTGTACAACCATTTAAACATATAAATATTGGCATGAGTTTGTTAATCAGTACAAACCGATTATCGATGACTAGCAGCAATTTATTATAAATACATATGAGAGTTACCGTACCTGTAAATAATATTATTCAATGCTTTCAATAATTTATTAAAAATTTGTCTAACCTAAATTTGTCTCTCTTGCATTATTACTCTCGAAATCTAGCCAATCACCTGCTGTCTGTATCGACAACTTAAACATATACATTAAATTATTAGCCGTACCAATATCCCGACTATAAGATATCTATGAAATAGCTGATTGTAGGTAATTTAGTCTGTGTTTTTCGATGAGCTAGTAAAGGGAGAACCCCGTACCGTTGTAATGTTGTCATTGGTGGGTCATGCCAGGGTTTTGGGTTCGAATTTAGTTTGCATTTTGGAATTTATTCCTAGACATGGACTGGGTTCGAATTCGGATTACTGTGTGTGAATAGGCATGGTGATTTTTACCGGTACATTATTAAATACAATAAAGAGTATCGCTTAAGAGAGAATCGAAAATTGGACAGCCACTGTCTGAAGAGAATTGTGTTGCAACCTTGATTTGATCTTGGTAAGAAAATAATAGACATTGTGATGGAATGAAACCAAATATAGAGAGATGACTGATGGAAAATAGATGAGAAAGAAGGTGATGCAATTCTGATATTGGTGTATGATACAAAGTCCACATGGAAATATAAGTATCATTTATTATTCTAATATAATTATAATGATTTTTATATTACTAAAAAAATTTCTGCATATTTATCCAAGAGCAATATATAATTGTTTAGATAGGATTTACATTATAAAAAAAATAAGTATTTAAGGAATCAGACAGGGTTCAAAATAAGGTTGAATAATTTATTTTATAATCTAGAATAATAAAAGTAGTCGAAATGAAGCACCAACCATGTAAACTTCATAATAAAAAGGACTATGATATGTGTTGTGAACTCATTCTAAGATTTCAGTGTTATAAAGATTAGATTAAATGGACAATAGCGCTGGCCAATAAAATAAAAATAATAGTAAATAAATAGTTAATGGCACAAAAAGCTCAGTTGGAAAGCTGGGCACTGAATTGAATTTTTTCCAATAAGAATCCAGGTCTGATTATATGCTGAGATACATTTGAGAGAAGAATTCAGAAAACAACAGACAACTCAGATATTTATGACAATACACACATTGACCACCATAAATAGAATATAGAGAGGCATACTCAAGCCTGGAATAGAAAGATTTTAGCTACTGAAATCATTCTATCTGCCCAAAATATAGGCCATCTATAGACTTGAAGTGTCAGGACTCAAATGAGGAGATTCCGAATTTTTTCCAAATACTCACAATTTATTAATTATATCAAAAATGCATCTCTTTATTATAAATATTGTACATATTTTGCTAATGTAAATACATTTATTTAATGAGTTATGTGTTATTGCTGAAACTACAATATTATTCCTTCTGATCACACTGGATATACACATAACAATATGTTTTAAAATGATTACCCTGATAAAAGAAGTAAAACCATTCCCTAGTTTCATGATTAATACTATTTCATTATATAATATCCATATTGCTTTATCTTTCATCTAATTTTCATTTTATCTTTCATCTACTTTTCATACTTTCTGCTGTATTAAATATTCTGGCCATTAATATATATATATATATATATATATATATATTAATATATAGAATATATATATATATATATATATATTCAACTTTATTTTTAATTTTTATCTTTTATTTCAACTTTTCACTATATTGTAATATACACCAATACAGAAATTCAGATCATCATAATTCACTATGCATGCATTTCTCAAACAATTTTTTCACCAGCCAAGCTAGAGTTATCAAATGCTTAAATCTTCATTTCCATATTATCACATTAATAGGATTTTTAAAATAAGTCATCCATATTACATGATTAGTTTGTAATGATATTGAATGGCTGAGAATAAGAGAACAGGCCAAATAATCTTATAAATGCAACTGAGGAGGTTCAAATATCAAATATAACAAAAAAAAAACACAAAACAGTATTGAGTCTTTATTTTAGGCAATCAAAATATAATGGGATAATGATTTAAATGTCTAGTTAATAATTTCTTCACCAGAATGCCACTTACCAATAAATAACCTTAGTTACTTGGCTTTGACTCTAACATAACTGGCTTATTTTATTACTCAAGCAACTCCACTGTAAAATCATTATTTAACATGGTTTTTGAATTTATTAGAACAGGAGACTTGATTATCATCTATTGAGCTTATAAAAATAGCACTTAAGTATGTTTCCCATTAAATTAATACAATAGATGTAAAATGGAAAAACAAAAAATAGAAAATGGTTTAAAGTTAACAAAACCAAATGGCTTAATGGAAATATTCAATATGAATATTCATATTAGAGCAATCAAGCTTTCTAATATGAATGATTATAAATAGAATAATAATAAAATCAGTCAGTATATTATTTGATCTGCCACAATCAAAATACAACATATAATTTTAAAATACAATGCATAATTTTAATCTCATTCACTAGATGGCAGTGAGTAATAAAGCTGTAACCAATGCTGTCCTATCCAAATATCTCCAGCTTAGTTTCCTTCACATAAACTTTAATCAATGTGGAGCTTTTTGTATTTTTAAATAGTATACTTGGATCTTTTGGAATCTAATGCATTTTTCCTTTAGAGACATTTTATACTATTTGTTATACTTTAAAACTTCTAGTCCAAATTAAAAAAAAACTGATTTTAATTACTTCAATCTAAGGTTATTAACTTTATAATGGTATAGATCTAAAACCAGTTCAATGTATATATATTATGGTGTTGTATTTTTTATAGCTTTAAGTACCTTTATTTTTTGGCCTGAATAAGTAGAGAGAAGCAGTGTGTTAGCTAAAGTCATGTGATGCCTTGTTGATCATGTGATATGTTAATAATTTTTAACTAACCAAATTGTTGTTAACATGCTTTAAAGGTAAAAAAAATATATTACAAATAAATTCCTATATATATAGTTCCAATACTTTAGTGACAGTTATATAAATTTGTGTATATCTTAGATTTATAGATGTATACAGTTAAAATTATTTTTTAGCAAGCGTTTGTCTTGATTTTGCTAGCTTTCTGGTTGACCCTTTACCTTTTTATGAGATTACTTCTTGAAATTTGTATTTGAGTTTAATTTTCTTTTGAGAATTTAAAGCTTTAAGCATTTTGTTTGGAGTCTATAGAATTTGTAATTCTATCTAGGGGGGACTGCAACACAAGATGAAAAAATAAGAGTTACAAGAATATAGAGATGATAGTTACATGGGAGTTTAAAAAGCCTTTATTCTCAGATTAGTCACCAATGAGATTTAGATGTTTCTAACTGATCAATTTAGTATAGATCACTCTGCATATTATAAATTACTCATGATGATAATAATGCAATATCTTAAATGTTAATGTACTTCATTATGATTAATTATTAAAAATGAGACTGAAATATTGCGTGATGCTAACTTCGCCCAACACTACAACTAACAAGGATTTGACAAACAATAGCTTATTGTTTCTTTACCAATTGTCTTTTCTATTTGAATCTTTCATTGATATAAATATCTTCCCATGATACAAAGCTAACTAGAAGACACTTTCATGTAAAATCTCACATTATTTGTCCATAAACATTTTTTAAATTTAACTGTTTTGTCTTTTCTTAGTAAGACTCTCTATTCCAAACTCATTTCTTCAGACGTCTTTAAATTAGATATACAAACAACATATATAATTTTTTTTAATTATTTAACTTTAATCTTATACAAATGACATTATTTTGATTTTTACAAATCTTATTTCCTATCAAGTTTTTTATATAGGAGTGTCAGATGAATTCATTTACATGACAAAAAACAATAACATAGTAATGTATTTACAATTTAAAAATAGTTGAAAGTTTTTATTTTATTTAACTTTAAAAATAATTAATTGTTCTTTATTACACTATTTTCTTCATAATTTGGAATATTAATTATTGTAATGGGTTGTTTACCTTTCAATGTATTGTTAGAGATAAATAAAAAAAAATTTCATATTCTCTCCTAATTATTATGTTTTAATTTGACTATGATCATTTATTGGTCTATCCTCCATTTACTTTTATCAAAGTGCAAAAAAAAAATAATTTATTCACTTATTTTACTGACCCTGTCTTATATCATATAGCTAATCTTCATTTTATTTTGTAGGATTTTTAATTGAAATGCTTATCTTATATGAGAAAGAATTAATTTTCTTACCATACAGCCCAATATATATATATATATATATATATATATATATATATATATATATATATATATATATATATATATATATATATATATATATATATATATATATGCTATTCCAGTACATCTGTGTATAATTTATTGTAGTAAAATATGTATACAAACATTTCTGATATTTATTATTCAAGTTTTATATTAATAGAACATTCATTATTACTAAAGTCAATGTTTACAGCACCTTGACAATTATTTTCATAACATTTATTACCCAGTTAATGATTAGTGTGATCTGGCTGAACCATAGGTATATGTTTTTAGTACAATAAATTATGGTGAATATAATAGTTCATTTATATCTGTAGCCCCTAAACACCTTCATTTTAATATATATATATATATATATATTATATATATATATATATATATATATATATATATATATATATATATATATATATATATATATATATATATATGCAGCATTATTTTAATTGTTATATATAATTTACACCTTAAACAAAGAAGTCAAATGCTGTTTCTTTTTTCAAAATTTCAAACAATATATATATATATATGAGAGTATTATTAAAACATAATATTAATATACTTAATTATTTACAACTTTATAGACAACCCTCAGTTGCCAATGAGTTCAACAACTTGGATCATTTCATTAAGTATAATCCTAACCGTAGCAGTCTTTATAGTTGGTATAATTTTATGCCTCTGCAAAGCAAAAAAAAAAGAAAAATTAGGTAATTTTTTAATAATGTATCTTTTTTCTAGTTCATAAAGTTATATATTAGCTCATTAATGTTCAATAAAAAATATTTTAATTTTTAATTATTTATCTTTTGAGTTATTTAAGAAAAAAAAAACAATTAGCAGGGTGTATTTAATTACGCATGGATTTCCAAACACAGTAATGAAGAGTTGAGACATGCAGACATGCAATTAAATCTATGAAGAAATAAAAAGTTTGAGAAAATGATGAAATATTATTGATATCTTAAAAGAAAATGACTGAATAGAAATATTGTTGGCAAAAACCATATATCTATTGTGTATATGATAAAGATGTACCACATTATTAGAGTAACTACAGTATTAATAATTGAAGATGATAAAGGAGATAATAACAACTACCAACTTATTAGCCATTTATCAGTTTTATATAAAAACTTATTCCAGATAATTAAAACTGGTCTCCAATAAACTTTTGATTAAAATCAATCAAGGTGAGACCTTATTTAAAAGTGGTTTTAGCACAGTGAATCACAAACCATGTATTAGAGAAGACGTAGATAAACCTAATGAACATAAATATTTATTTTATTTTGGATTTTAAAGTAAAAAAGCATTTGATTATATGTGCCTGTATCAAAATGAAATAGCAATGATTAAATTACATTGAAACTTTATGATTACATTTACTAGACAGAGTGATTCCATATGTCAACAATTTTTTCACAGCAGTTTACCAAATATATTTAGAATATTAAAATGGGAAGCTAAGATTGCAAAAATAAATGAAGCTTATTTAACTCATTTAGATTTTTCATAAAATGGGATTGTTTCCCCAAATATTGCTCTAGAGCTTTGGAAATGTTGCAAAAGTTATCAAATTGAGAGTAGAAATTTAAAGTAAAGATAAATTCAAGAAGTTCCAAAGAACATTTAATGTTTTTTTTCAAAACAAAGAAGATTGATAATCATGAATTACAAGACGTTAATAACTACAAATACCTAAGTCAGATTATTTATACAAATAGAAATATAATGAATGAAAATATTCATAAAATTAAAATTGGGAGTGATTTTGTAGAAGTAACTCAATATCAAAAGAAAATATGCCTGTTTTTGGAAAAAGGAGGTGTTTAATAGACGTTTTCCCAGCTTTTATTTAAGGATCTGGAACTTAGACACTTATGAGAAGAGAAATTCAGTGATTTCAGCATAAAGGGATGCATATTGTGACGAATAAGGAATGATTAAAATTGTATTATTTGATTAAGAGATCATTAGATGTTGTAAGCATCATTGAAAAAAGTAATAATGGAAATAGTTGAGTTGAGCTTTTTGCTAAATGTGATAATAATAGGGAGAAATGTGAAGTACTAAATTTGATCCCAATAGTTCATAGAAGCTCTAGAAAGAACCACATGTGATATGGTTGGTGAAATAAGAAATCTTGATATGGAGAAGTAAAACTATGTGACAGAGAAACTGAATTACACTTGGAAAAATCTTCATACTGCCATGAATTGATATTTGTTGAAAATGATGTTGATGTATATATATTTCACATCTAACTTACAAAATTAAATAAACACACACACACACATATATATATATATATATATATATAATATCACATTACATATCATTAAATCTACCTTCATTGCTGTATGATTTAACAAATAATGTTTATATATTTTTCAATATGTATTTTTAATTAAATGCTTTTATATTAACTTGTCATATTGCGTTTTTATTGGGATGTCAGTTTTTTAAATTTTTTAACAAAATAAGATCCTGTTTAGAATTGAACCCACAATCTTACATTTCACAAGAACACTTCTTAGTAACTGAGCTAATGGTAAAATGTTTATAGAGTAAAATTTTGTTAACATTGAATTAATTAATTAAAAATAAATATTTCCTACTCAATTTGAATTATTCTTCTGGAATAATTAATATTTCATAAATATGTTATGGAAAAAATAAAAAATGTCTAAATTTTTTTAAAGAATTACATGTTTTTTTTTTTCATTTCCAAAATCAAAACATTTGTCAAAATCATTGACAGCAGACACTCTTTTGTGGAAAGATTAAGAAACATCATAAAAAAGACTAATGGAGAAAATTATTTTATTTAAATTGAAATTATGTTTTATTTATAACTAAAAAGTAAAAAATAAAATAATATTACAAATATTTTTTTAAGTAATGCTTCTATGTAAATAGCCTACTAAAAATAGAAAAATAAAATAATAATACATTTCATAAAAGCATTTTAGGCTCATATAAATCATAAAAATCAAGCCCCAGATGGTTTTATGAAACAGAATATTACTTTGTTATTTTTCTCCTTTTCAGTGGACTGTTTACATAAAATTATTATTTTAAAAAAATCTTTTTTTAAATATTATTTTGTTTTATATTTGTAATACATGTATAAATATTTTGTATGCATAATTTTGTTTTATTAAATAAATATGTTTTTTAATTTACTAAACATAATTATTATCTTTCATAAATCAAAACATTAATATATTTAAGTCAATATGGTTTCATTAGTAATATGATTTGATTATAAAATTATTATTTAATATAAACATAAATCTGCTCCACCCATATATTTGCAGTTTCACTTATTAGAAAATCTATATGTAAAAAAACACACAACAATTTTCTTTAATTTTTTTGTTCAATATAAAAACACTATGTTTATGGAATCTTTTTCAGGTAAAGTTTAAAAAACTATATAAGATTATTACATACTTACAAAAATAGCTTACATAGAAATACATGGAGATAATAAATTTATATATACAAACAGGCACTTGTAAATGAGTATGGCTATTCTAACTCAAAAATGGGAGAAAATGGGAAAAAAACCAAAAATGATTCTTGCATTGACTATGCAAATCATTCTGTGATCACAAATACGTTTATGTGTAAAACATGCTAGCCCATTTTTATGTTTAATTGATGACTTTATGATGTTAACATTTAATAGTTTCAGCAGAAAACTTTTTCCTGAAAAATTTCAACACCTTGGGTAATTGTTGCTCTCCAATGTATTCTATTCTCTGCTTTAAGTTCCTAATAAAAATTATTGACATTATATTTCTTTAGAATGACTGATGGAATTCTTATAACATAGAAAATGCCAAATCAAATGAAGATCTGATTTTCAGCATGTAGAATAATATATTGAGTGGTTTTATAATAAATATATTGTAATTTTAATATTTTGAACGTATTTTTGAATTGAATTTTTTTAATGTCTTTATATTGTGTAATTAGGTTTTCACATTTCACTTCCATGCAATAAATTAGGCAATGCTAAATTAGTTGCAGTAGTTATTTTGCAGTGATGAAATATTTTATACTTTAACTTATTAGAAGCAGAAACAGAATATTGGGAACTTTAATGGACTCCCACCTTTTGACTTATAAAACTATCAAAGTATTTAAACTGATTTACGTTCTAAAGTTAATAATCATCCAAGCTAAAATTTGCTGCATATTTTTTTCCATAACTGAATGATAAAGAACATAGGAGGTTCTAACCTTTTGAACATTTAATTAATAAATCAAATTCTTTATATATTACATTCAACACATTAAAACATTTTCAAATCATTTGCGAACTGAAAACAAATAGAAAAAGCACCAGCAACTGTAAATTCGGAATCCAAGAAGAAGCAGTTATTGTTTTACCTGTAATCAATACAAATAAAAATTCTACTATCAAATCAATATTGTTTATTGTTCTTTGTTTTATTAAGCTTCCTACAAGCAGTTCAAAATCCATCATTATAAAAATGGAAAACAATGTTGGAGTAATTATAGATCTTGTTTAACACCAATTTTTATTTCAATGTTTTAGAGTTTACATCTGAAGTAATAACATTTCCTTTCATTCCAGCACATAGAAGCTGTATGATACAAATAAGGTGTGATTCACAACCAAGTACTTTCAAACAGAAACATATATCTGTCCTACTAATTGAACAAATAACTTGATTAAATTAATAAAAAATATAAATCCTAATATTTTTATGGTATTTATGTTTACAAAACCCATATTGATATTGCTTTAGATTTTATAAAACCATGTTGAATCTCTGATAACCATCCATCTATAGCTGAAAATAATCTACTAGCCAAAATTATTGCAAGTACTTTTTCTATAGTGGATAATAATTGTATTCAACAATAATTATTACAATCTTGTTCTATTTATTCTGTGTTAAAAGCTTTGAACAATAAAAGCATCATAAAGTTCAGGTGGAACAATTTTATGGGTCCATATATTACTATACAAGTCCAATGTTTTTGAAGGTAACATATTGTTACCATACTTTTAAATTTTTCCAAGCATTTTATCAAGACCTGTTTTGACTTTGCCAAGCTGTATATCTACATCCAAATCTAAATGGGTATATAAAATGAATATATCATTAAAAGTCAACTTTTCAATTCTTTTATCATTATCCAAAAGATGATCAAAATACTTCTTCCACCTGATCAAAATATAATTATTATTATATATGGAATGACATTGCTAAATTCAATATAATTGTGATATTGTTTTGATACTATCATGCCATATTACATTCCCATTATCCAATTTTATTTTTGCTTTTAAACACTACATAGAACATTTGAGACTATACTGAGATAACCTACACTTTTATATAAAATAATAAAAATAAATACATAAAGAAATTTGTAGTTTTACAATGTTTATCCATATTTAAATAAAGTAGTATTGTTCTTAAATGCTTTTATTGAAGTTGAAACATCTGTTTGTTATTTGTGAACTTACTAGAGAGTGTTATAAAAGTTTTTTTTAATTTAATAACATTTTTTAACATAAAATAAAATGTCAACAATTTTAACACAAAACATATTTACTAATTTCTTATCCATATATAATTATGTACACATACTAAATATGATATATACATACATTTTACCTTAAAGCAGAAATATCTACTTATATACAAATCAACTATAAATGTTCAGTCAATTTAAAGTACAATATAATTTTACATTTTCATTTACTGTACCAATACTTAAATCTTAAAAATAATAGAGATACATTTTTATATTAAATGCTTTTGTTAACCATGCACTCAAAAGAAAAAAAATAATTGTTTTGTCAACTATAATTGGGGTTCTTAGATTTAGCTTAAAGTAAAATCATGGGGGGAAATCCAGAAATTAGTTAAATCAATTTCTATTTTTTATAAACAAGGATTGACTTAATTACTTTCTGGAATCCATTTTTCATGCTTTTATATCAAGTTAAATCTAAAAATCCCAAATACAGTTGAAGAAACAAATTTTTTTTGTTTTTAATGCACACATTTAATCTAAAAATTTTTATATTTCCATTATTTGTAATAATTTATGAAAATTGATTAGGTCTAATAAGTAGTTTATTATTAAAAAAGAAAATATTTTTCTGCAATGCAATATTGACTTTTTAAGTAATATCAAATTAAATATTGTGTTTGTACTTGTATCATAATAAAATATTTGGTTTATTGAACATTTATGTGTGTAGTTATTTCATCTTTGAAAAAGGAACCATTTTCCCATAACTAAACTATTAGTAACTATCAAAAATATTCTGTCAATCTAGTGATGGGAATAAATACAAAGATATTCATGAATATTAAAGCTAAATATTGAAGAATATGACATACAAAACTCTAAAGTAATTAGTCTCATTTGGATCACATATGTTGACCAGGCATTAAAACAGTGGTGAAACAGAAATTCTTTGTAGCCTTTCTTCAGAGATTATTCCTGTTTATCGCCAATGATCAAAATAACAAAAAAATAATTTTTGGATACTCTACTTCAATGTTTTATTGTATTATGTATTGATTAAATAACATTTTTTCTATGATGAAAAAAAAGTCATTTATAATGGATTTGCCCTTGACTAATGTACTTCATAAAACTTGACAGTTGATTCTTATATTTTTGTCCATTTTGAAAGACACATAAGAAAATTACAAATAAAAGAAAGAATGTGTCATTTTTACAATAGACAGTATGTAACAAATAAGGAATTTCCACAGGAGTATGTAGATAATAATTACCGACCCAAAATTAAGTAAAAATACAATATTTATTACCTACTAATCCAGGGGGTTGGATAAAGAGGATCTTAATTAAAGCATAACTGCCAACACTCTCTTGCTATTCTCCTATAACAAATTGTGCTCTGATAAAGATATTCTATATTAAAAGCCTGTCTTACTAGTTAATAAATATTGTATTTATACTCAAATATACATGTATATGTATATAATGTACAAATAATTTGTACTTTGATATAAAATACTTTCATGAAAATCCAATTTTTTTAAAAAAAAATATTTATCAGGGAATATGAGCTCAGTAACTAGGATGCAATTTCTCATAGAAGACATTGAAAGGTAAATCGAATGTAGTACACTAAATATAACAGTATTCCTTTATTTCAGAATTATCTATTGCTTTCAGCGCATCAAAAAAAAGACATACAATGATTATGATTAGTGAATGTCTATATTTTCATTGTCATTTTAATCCACCGATTCTTTTTAAGCCTTCCTATCAATTATTGAACTTCTGCCTGATATTCTTATGTTTATTATAAAAGTCCACATTGAGTCTACTATTCTGGTAAGCAGAAAATACCACACACTTTGTTGCAATCAAATCATTAGTAATAATATTATTATTAGAAAACCAGACAGAATTCATCTTTTTAGTAAACCTAAGAATAGGTTTATTTCTATGCATAACACAGTCTTGAAGAAAATTCCATGCTTCAATAATCGAGCCAAATTAGAAGCATTGGTATTTAATAGCAGTTTTAATTTAGTACTTACAGTAAATTTTTCTAAAGAAAGAACATCATTTCTTTGGGAATATGATTGAAATAATATTGATTTTTTTAACCTGCAAGTGTGCTAATCTATGATCTGTCCAACAATCTACAATTGTAAATGCTAACATAATGCAAACTTCTCTTGTATTGTGACTCCTAACTATAATGCAAACTATTAAAGGACATTTTTTGAATGTGGATGCATTCAAATTCCTTTGTAGAAGGTTGTTCTGCTTTAACAGAGTATTTGTGGTAGTCAATCCACATATTGTGTAAAAATTCAATACGAACAATCCATTTGAATTAGCTGCACCAATACCATTATTTCCAATGACTTTTGGCCAAAGTCTGCTATGTGTTCTAACATCCACATTAAAGTTTCCAAGAAGAAAAATTCTGTATAGCTTGTTGATCTATTAATCAATTAATTGATTGCAATATTAAACAATGAAAGACTTGACTAACATCTGCTGAGGCCTCCTTCAAAGTGACTCATTCATCTCCTACATTATATCCATTAAATATACACAATTTGGAACATTTCACAGCTCACTTTATCAAAGGAAATACAGAATATGTAACATGGATTTGCTAATGTCGGACTATTATCAGCTCTCAATTTATTGTATGTTATTGTATTGATTAAAATGCAAATTATTGTGCTGATATTACGATATAAGAATTATTTATTCAGTCTTTATTCTGAAAATAATTATAAACATTATCTTCACTTGCTGTTATGATATTAATAATAATTATCTTCTTCTTCTTTTCCATATGTCATAGCATCTGTCATAATTATCTTCTTCTTCATGCTAAATTTTTGGCAATAATCAAAAATTTGAAGTATATGTTGACTAGAATATTTTAAAAACGATAATTAAAATAACTGTAAACTATACTAATTCTGGATATCGGAAATATATTTACATTATCTTTAGAATAAATTATTTTGACAATGATATGTTCTTTAATTTTGAAAAGTAAAAATTACCTTATTTCAGAAAACTGTATTTTGTTTTTTAGGATATTATGAAAGATTTAACTTTTATTTTGCATTTATTTTAAAAAATGAAATTGTTAAAATCTGCTCGATTGTGTCTGAAATTTTATTTGCGTTGTGATATTGAAGGAATACTGTGCTATATAAACTTCATATTGCTTCAAATTGTGTCAGTGCTCTATTCATTGTCTCGATACTGAAATTATTTATCAATTTATGATGATGAAATAGTAAAGCTATTTCTTGATAAAGTATTCTGGATTATTATGGAGTTATGATTTGAACTGAAATGTTATGATGTGTGTTTTATAATAAATAATTTAAGAACTCATAAGCTGTCTGTAAGAGATAAAAGCAGATTAAAAATGTTTCGGTATATATTTATCTATAAGTTTTTCTTTATGCATATAATATTTTGTTTTTGCTAATAATTTGTTTCAATTATTACTAATTTTCTTGTTTTCTGGGAATATATTAATTAATTATTAGTTAATAATTTGTTTAGAATTTAAATGTGTCATGTGTGGGTATTGCAGTTCTCAAAATAGAATTGTATTATTGTGTCAACAAAGGTAATATGAACATATAGTATGGGATTGTTTGAAGTTGTATAGATGCATAAATATACATTTGTAGATCATGTATGATATTTTTTAAATTGCCAAATATAATTCTTATGCATTTAATTATGTCATTATTAATACAATGTGTTTTAGCAGTCTTTTATATTGTGCTTGTAGTTTTATTACGTGATAAATAGTGAGTATTTGAAACTCTTTTTATATACTATTTTAAATTATGTCTTTAGAATTTCGTACATCATAGTTGGCATATATATCATGTTGGGCTATTATTTCCATCAAGTTTGTAAGGATTAGGGATATGATACTAATGATATGATTGCACTTGTGTAGATAAGTGTGCACTTTTGATTATCCCATCATTTTGCTTATCTTAGTTTTTGTCGTTTAAAATAAAATATTGAAGGCATATGTATTATAATCTGCATGTTTATTTGCTTTTGATCTTTTCAGAGTAGTTTTGAAAATGGTAATACTGTTAATATTTATAGCATGAATATTAGATGTGTAATTATGATAAAACATTCTTTGTCTAAACATAAGTAGTTATTTTATATAGGCTCTGAAAATTATACATCCTCCCAAACTTGTTGTTATTGTATCATTGGCAATATTATTTGTTAAATACACCAATGAAAGATTTTTTATACTAATGTCATATTTAGAAACATACATAGATTCTAAACACAAGAGGGAGCTTTATTTATTCATAAGTGATAAATATTTTATTTTATGATTTTGAGCTAAATACTAAAATGTTGTAATTATTTTGGCTTTGATTACATTAATGCTTAAACTATTTAAAATTATTATATTTTATATTATTAATAAAAATTTTATTTCATTCTTAATTTATGATTTTGTTTTCGTTATCATCATCAGCATAATCAAAAAATTCCAGACACAAAAGTATAATATTTGAGTTATAAGACTATAATATTTAAAAGTTACTTAATTAAAATTCAAGCCGTATTGGGTCGAAGTTACATTAATATTTAAGATCATTTTGATTATATTTTTTTAGTTTTAATCATGAGAAAGTTTGATGTGTTCTATGAGTATGAATAAAATTCCCTTTCTTACTTATAGCATCACATACGTTGTCACATGTCTTCGTGATTAATAAATTTATGAAGAAATTTTGAGAACCATGAATTTACAATATATTTAGTTCTCACACCTTTCAGCTCTCCATGCCATCTCATATTGCTGACACATCTGATCATACACGTGTTGAAAAAATAAATAATCACCAATATATGTATTTCATGCTAAACCCACAATCATCAGTTGGTCCAAATTACTATCTCCACACATATATACAATCAGTGCTCAGCTTTTATATTAAAATGTGTAAGCCTGTACAGTGTATTAATTTAAATATTAAAACATAGTGCGTTAAAGATCTGCCCATTTCTCGCATATGTATGTAAATGGATTATTCTCCAGTACATGAGGGGTCAGAATGACTAAATGGTCAACATGAGTAGGTTGACAACCTTGGCACTAACGAGGGCTTTGAACGTTCCATCATCAGATTTTCAATGAAACGGATGGCTGAAGAGTTGTGGGTTGGAATAGTTTGAAGCCTGTCCATTAAAGTATGAGGATTGGCTATCTTAATATAAAAGCTGAGCACTGATTGCATATATGCTTGGAGATAGTAATCTGGACCAACTGATGATTGCTGGTTTAGCATGAAATACATATATTGGTGATTATGTATCTTTTCAACATGTGTATAATCAGGTGGGTCAGCTATATGAGATGGCATGGAGAGCTGAGGGGCGTGTGAGATTCTGAGTTCGAATCCCTTATATATTATATTATTTATGTGCAGGTGTGTGTGAGCCTGTACAGGGTATTAATTTAAATATATTTAGTTGTTATTACAGTTATTTATAAAAGAAGTCTTATACACAATAAATTTATTTTGCTGGTTCTTTATTTCTTTAAATAGTCTGATGAGAAATGTTTACGATGTTCGTCAAGATTATAGTAACATGTAAATACTTGTTAAAAGTTATTAAAATCTAAAAGACTCGTTATCAAATTATATCCGAAACTATTTATTTACAGTGTAACGATATATAAATATGTCGTTACATTTATTTAAAATAAAAACTTAAAAGTTCGCAAATAAAAGGAAAAAACCAAACGCTAAAATTAAAATGTTTGTTAAACATATATATATATATATTCGCACGGATGCTAAACTTTAAAAATATTTTTTTCATAAACAAGAAAAAAAAGTATTTGAACGTATTTTTTTAAATAAAAAAATACAAGATTGAAATATAAAAATATTTTAATAAAAAAATAACGTAAGTTAAAATAAAAACAGGTATTAATTAATTCCTGTAATCTGTAAATGGAAATGATTGTTTATTAATTATCTAAAAGCTGTTTAATTAAAAAGTCAGATGAAAAGTTAGATAAGAGAAGAAAGAGATTTTAGCTTGACCAATGGAAGCAAATAAAGGCCCGGACCATAACGAAAAAACAGAACAGTGACGTTTTTGTTCATGGAATCCATAGGAGGACTATAAAAAGAAAAAATATTGAGTTCCAGTCAGTTTTTCCAACTTGATTTGATGACAACGGTAAGACGCACTTGCCGTTCTCTCTCATTTTTTTGTTTGTTTAAAAAAAAAATAAAATGAAAAGACTGTGATACCAGAATGGAACCAGCTAATGCTACCTCCAGAACATTTTCTTCCAATGGAGACACCGTGGAATTGCCAACAGGAACCTGGACTCTTATACTGTAAGCTATATTGACATGAACTCTAAATTTAAAAAAATAACTAAGAACTTTCGTTCAAGCTTATGAACTTCTATCTGACTTTTAAGTTTTTAAATCAAATTAATAATGTTTAATTTTATATGTGTCCCGATTGATAAACATCATTTCCATTTTTTTTTTCCTTATTGTAAAGATTATTTAAATGTATGAAATTTAAGTTGTTTATACGATCGCTTGCATGGATTCGTTTGCGGTTAATTATATTTTGGTTTTCATATTTGATCAAAATATATAGACATTCAATAAATAATGATACCTTACGGTGAGTATCTAAAATGTATTTATTCGGATGTCTTTTAAGTTATTGGTGACAACGCAAGTATCTTATGGTGAATACTATTGGGTTACTTATAAGTTTCCCTCTGCGATTGTCGGTATCAATAATTTTGTATTTTGATCGTATATGTTTATTTTGAAATGTTTTTGACCGTGGAATCTATGTAATCGATCTATACCCAACATTTTTAAACAAATCTGTGCGAATGTATTTAAATGTTAAAATTAAGTCGGGCGTGAATGGCTATATAGTTTTGTAAAGTTGTATTAAGGGAGGGTAATCTTAGGTTATTCATTTCATAGTTGAATTGGTTCAATGGATTGGATATATTTGTGTAATTAGTAGATGTAGTATGAGGTCCGCTATGGGCAGGATTATAGATATAAGCCACACACCCTCTGTTTGCCTATGGATGGGTTTGTAAGTCGGCAGAAGACCGCAGTCCATTCCTATGGAGTTTTTTGTTTATTGATCTACTTGCCAACAGATGTCACATTCCTGGTGGTGGAGAGTCAATGTCTTCTCTATTTCTACTTATTGTTCAGATGTACATTCCTGACAATATAGTATTTTGTGTTGTATCATGCTACATTGAATACATGAAAGTATCAGATGGATTGGTGCCAGTTGATTGTGAAATTTGTTGCCTAAGGTTAAATCAGGGAAGAATATTTTCCTTTCAAATGCAGACCTATGTAGTCCATTCATACTTGACCCTCTAAATAAATAGTAAACTCATTATTTGCAATCTACTTAAATTTAGAATTAAAGATCAATATAAAATTATAAACGTTAAATTTATTCCTCAAAATTTAAATATTATTTTATATGTGCGTAAATAAATATTTTTTATGTGTTAATTTCTGGCAGTGGCTTTTATTCTTTTATATATAAGATATAAATTAAGATATAGATTTTTATCTCTGCGTCTCCACTGAGCTAGTGACTTGGGCTAACGATCTGAATATTTAAATAAAGTGGAATCTTAACAGTGCGTATCTGCCTACTCTATAAATTTTTCTAGGCTCAAATGCCTAGATGGCACCCTTGTAGAGCAGATATTGTGTTTGCGGTTAGATTCGATCTTCACTTTCATTTCAATCGTTATAACAGTTTGAATAAAAATAGTTTTGGAAAAATAAATAATGTACTATTTTATTGCATAAGATGATATGGTAATAATAGTACTAGAACCTGACATATAAAGTAATTTAAATTTATATAAAAGTATTAAATGACATTCGAATTAAGTTTTATGGTGACAACTTTAAATTCAAGAGTCGAAGAACACACCGACGTAACATAAGGCTATACTATACATATAATTGTAGTCTGAAATTAAACTTTATTGACAGATGAAAATAATTTATTTTACTTTGCCACATATTATAGTTCAAAAATGTTTATTTTCATCAATCTAATATACAGTAACAATTGTAAAGTTTATAAAATTGGGCTTAAAATGGGTTTTGTAGTCAAGCGTTGGTGGTCGTGTGCACAGCTGCCTTACAAGCAGTTGTCCCGGGTTAGCAGATTCGCTTCCCGGCTGGTGCTATAACACATGAAAAAAAAGGGGTTTGACTTAAGTAATATATATATTCATGTGTCAAAGCATCGGTCAAGCGAACCCGCAAACCCGGGACAACTGCTTGTAAGGCGGCTGTGCTGACCACTCGACCACCAGTGCTTGACTTAAGTAATATTTAAATAGGTAAAACCATATATGGACAGAATAGGTGAGACTTTTTCGTAAATATTAATAATTTTTATTAAATAATTTGGATCAATGTTATACATGCGGGAAGTTTGACACTTATCAGATAAACTATAGTAATTGGTTGTCTATATATACACTGAACAATGACAAAGATAAGTGTAAGTGATACTGATCTCGGCCAACTGATGAATTCTGGTTCAGTATAAAATGAGCATCTTGGGAATCATACGTTTTTTTTCGCATGTCAGTTTATAATTACACCCATCCACAATGTGTTAAAAACGGATAGAAACCAGTTCTTACCTTGGGTGCGAAATGATTGATACTAGTGGTGCATTCGCATTTTATATCTACATAACAAATGTTATATTAAACCACCAAGCATCACATGATCATCATTTCTTATATTATATTAATATGTTGGATCTTAATATAAATAGGGTGTTATTCATATTATTAAAATCCTTTTTTTTAATGTGTCAAAGCGTCCTGAGGGAAGCGAACTCCGGAACAACTGCTTATAAGGTAGCTGTGCCAACCATTCGGCCACCAACGTTTGTCTCATTGGATTAATCGGTCAATTGGTAATACAATGCATCTATAATCTATGTTACTGATGTACATCCTACTTTAATTCGAGAAAAACAGAACTCTAATGCATTTAAATATCTAAATTGTATTGACAATTAATAGATAAGCAAACTTGCCAACAAATTTCAAAACAATTCCAGGAAGTTATTACTATGGCTAATATAAATATTAAAAAAAAATATTTCTTTTAATTGACAAGCCTTTCCTAGATTGCATTTTAATTTTATTTAAATAATTTAATAATAAATAAAATTATCAAATTTTATAATGCTCCAAGTCCCATAAAAGTTTGCTCTTTGAAAGTAGACGGAGTCGATTCTTTTTCCATATGTCATAGCATCGGCCAGGAGGCGAACCCGCAGCAACCGTCTGCAACCGACTGCTTGCTTGCAAAGCGGCTGTGCTGACCTCTCTGCTAACAACACTTGACGAAAGAGAAAGAGTCGATTCTTTTGCTCCAGATTCTTCCAATCTGCCACTGCATCAAATATGCTGGGCAAATAATGAAATGATTTGTCGTTAGAGTGTTGTCAGCAAAAATAACAAAGCGAAGCTACAATATAGTCATTTATTCTATGTATCCAAATATAACTTTCTCAATTCAAGTAACTCAAACAGAGAAATGAAATTATTCACATACACACATATAAATATTATCTGCGAATACAGCCATAAACACAAATAAAAAAATACACCAGTGAATTCTTGAAATTCTTATCAATTTTTGGTCTATATATTGATTGCCCAAACGTAATTTACACGCGGGCCCACGCACATGAAAATAATAAGAAATATATCAAATTTAACTAAAGGAAGTATATATAAAACAAAACACAATTACTCGTCTACACAGTTGCCTTTAATATTTTAACTAGAAGTGACTGGTTTTCATCAGATAATGGCAGCTGTGTAGACAAGTAATTGTATTTTGTTTATAAAATATATACAAAATAAACAGTAAACAATATCTTTATAACATTTATAAAATACAAACAATTTCTGAATATTAAAGTAATTTAACTTTAGAATCGGAGGAGATTTTATTTATATATATATATGTCATACGTTAAAAGACCATTTAATTTTTTTAACCTAGCATAACTACAAATATAAGGGATTTGAACTCAGACTTTTAAGAAACCTTCAACTATTCACATTATCTCATACACTGATACACATGACCACACATGTAGAAAATATAAATAATCACCAATATATGTATTTCGTGCTAAACCAGCACTCATCAGTTGGTCCAGATTGTCATCACACACACACATATATATATATAATCAATGCTCAGTTTATATTAAGATAGAAAATCATTGTACTTTAATAGTCAGGCTTCAATATACTCCAATCTCCAATCTCCAACTCTTCAGCCATCCATACCATTGAAAATCCGATGATAGAATGCACATATCCCATGTTGATGTGAACATTGTTGTTTGCTCATGTTGACCTCAGTCATTATGACCCCTCATGTATAAGACAATATCCATTTAAATATATAGGTGGGATGGGCAGAATGCAGACTTAACATGTAAGATTTGAAATACAGGCATTCTTATATCTGGAACATGGGCATAACAACAATATTGGCATCATCATGGGATTTAGGCATTTTATCATCTGATTTTAATAGTATGGGTGGCTGAAGAGTTGCAGTAGATTGAAACATGTCCATTAAAGTATAAAGATTTGCTATCTTAATATAAACTGAGCACTGATTATATATATGTTTGGGAGATGATAATATGGACCAACTCATAAGTGCTGGTTCAGCACAAAATATGTGTATTGGTGATTATTTATCTTTTCTACTTGTGTATGGTCATGTGTATCAGTAGTATGAGATAATGTGAATAGTTGAAGGTTTTTTGAAAGTCTGAGTTCAAATCCCCTATATTTACAGTTAAGTTCCAAGTATAAGAATGCCTATATTTTAAATTTAACATAATTCCATTTTTTTCTAAAGTCAAAAGATTTCTTCCAGCAAAATTAAATTTCTCTTAATGTAAAGTAATTGACTAGACGTTATTTTGCACCACGTAAGTTTTTTTGTTTTGTTTTGCTTGCTAAATAATATTTCATTTAAATAAGAATCTTACAGCAAGTAACTTTTTCCCATTGGGAAAAAGTTCTCATATTATTTAAGTTTTTAAATAAAGAAATTGATGAGATATGGTATTGGATATTGGACTGGATAGTTCTTTTATTTTTGAGCTGGGACAGTCAATTACACTAAAGCAAGAATAAGATAAATAGATAAATTTAAAAAAGGTTTCTCATTTCTAAGATTTTCTTCCATGGCTTCTGATAATAAATATTATATAACATCAATCTGTGAAAAATTAGGATATTATCTTATAACTCCCAAACTTTTTATATTCCGTAATCTTGGTTAATTTTTATGAACAAAAAATGCTGAGATAATAAGAATTATAGAATTTGTGTGCGTGTGTACATATTTACACACGCACACATTACAATATTAAAAAGAATTCATGTTTTAAAGTTATAAAAAGTAACAATCGTAGTAATTTATAAAAATGATAATTATTGTAGCATAGGATTAAGAATAAAACAAATACTTAATTAAAAAATATCTAATTAAGTTGTTAAATTAAAACAAATTAACAAAAGTAATTAGTTATTCCTAAGACTGACAAAACAGATTCTCAAAGCTAAAGAGCTGTTCCTAAGATAAAAATCTTGGAAATATAATGTAAAAATATTCCTGGTAAGGTCAAGATGTTTCCCAGAAAAGTATTAAAATAAGTTATTAAGCTACATCAGGCCCTCACATGAAACTAAAGGCAGCACCTACATGAGGTAAGACCAAGACCTGGGCAGAACCCTGTATCCAATGCACTCCAATTTTGTTTATAATTTTAGTAACTCTTTGGATAAAACTGTAATTCTGCAAATAACTTATTACTATTGTATAATAAATTGTTACTGAAATATATGTATTATTGTTGAATAATTAGCATTTAATCTATGGACAGTTGAATAGTAGGAAGAATGAGAAGATTGAAACCTGTTCATTAAAGTTTGAGAAATTGTTATCTTAATATAAACCGAGAACTGATTGTATATATGTGTGGGAGATTATGATCTGGCTCATCTGATAAGTGCTGGCTCTACACGAAACACATATATTGGAAATTGTATATCTTTCTCACATATGTGTAGTCATGTGTATTGATTTTTTGAGATAGAGTGGAGAATGAATAGTCTGAAAAATTCTGAGTTCAAATCCCTCTCTTTATATATATATATATAGGAAATATTTAATATAAGCAAACGAAACATTACCTTAGAATAAATAATTATTCTAAATTTATTTGCTCTATGATTTCTTTGAAATTGATTTATATATCTGTTCGGATTCCCTTTATGAGGTCTAAAACCCCTTATTGGCTTAAGGAATGTAGACAAAGTAATTGCAGATATTATTTCTTATATGTTTTAATCTTTAATTATATTCTGTTTCAAAAAGTATAAACAGAATTGATTATTAATATTCTTTTAATAAACTTTAATTTTTTACTTAAAATTTGGGTTCAAAAATAATTACATATAAACATGTTTAGCAAGTCAGCCATTTATATAATACACAGTACATAATTTAATGATAATCTATTACACTTTTTTAAAATTTGTTATTTTATTAATCTCATTGCAACTTTAAACTTTCATTTTATTATAAGTCATGTGACATCTGACTTGTTATTATTACTATTATTATAATTATTATTATTTTAAACATTTCTCTATCTTATACTATCAGCAGGTCTACCATTTCTCTCTATATAAACATACATCTATATTTGCTTATTTAAAAATATTTTGCTTTTTTATCAAATGAAAATTATGTATATATATATTATTATTATTAAACCCAACAATATATAATACTGTAAAATGAAATGCTGGAATTAAATCTACAATTTTTAATATACCAATAAATAAAAAATCGTTGTAGCAGCTTACATCAGAAATGCCTCTTCCAATATCATTTCCAATTAATATTTAAATTTCAATTGTAAATACTACTTATTTGTTTATATATTGATGTAATAACAATCATTAGGGACCACTCCCCTGCATATCCTCTGTATAGATTTAAACACTTTGCAGGATACATCTCCTTTTCAAACACAAGGTAAAATATTTTGAAAAGATAGAATAAATTACTTTTTCTTTTTAATCTAAACTTATATGTATAGGCAAATCTTGTGTTTGGGAAGGCGAGTTTCCCTCAAAGTGCTTAAATATATACAGAGCATGTGTAGTGGAATGATCCCTAATGATTGTTACAATTTAAAACATAGCGCTATATAAATAAATAACTCGTTATATATGTTTGATATTGATACAATGAAAATTATAATGTTACTTTCAGTGACTTGTTTTAGTATATTTAAATATAAAGCCAACATTGTGTTTATATTTTCAGATAAATCAACGCAAGAAAGTGAAATTACTACCAGGTAAATTAAATTTATCTATATAATATCTCTTTTTTTTTTATTTTTTTGTATATAAACTATGAAAATATTTTAAACATGATATAAATATATTTCTGAAATTAAAAGGGGAATTAAATAGTTTCTGCAGTAAAAAATTCTAATTCCAGGTTATCTACAAAGAAATAGCAAAAGAGAAGATAGTATTTAACAGACTAGTTAATGGCTAACCAAGTAATAGATTTTTGTTTACCTTTAACTAAAATGTTATTAAAAACTTTAATATGAACTGACAGATGGTTGCATTTTTACCAGCCTGTTAATTATCATATAAAACACAAATAAAACAATTACTGTCTGATGTTATTTTCTTAATAATAAAAATATCAGAATACTTATCAGAAGCCATGTACACAACATACTTGCCCATATCCACATAATAAACTATTTAGCCTTAAAATGTCTTATCAATCCATCAGCAAATTACTTGTGGATGGTAATAAAAATGATATTGAATATGTGTATCTCTCATCATACTATGCACAAAACAAGCTTTAAAATTATAATATATTTGTTGGTTTACTTGTAAATTGCTGGCAAGGCACAACAGTACAATACATTCATTAGTTTCCTTAAAGGAAGATTTCAGATAGAAAAGTACCAGTGAAGCAAGTAAATGCTTCAAAAATCTATTTTATCATTGCCATACCAATCTTCAAACAATAATAACTTCACCTTACATGGTGGAAAATAACTAATATTACCATGAGGGATAAGACAAGAAAGAAAGGCTACTCAGAGCTAACTATACAACAGGAAAAATACAATGGCAGATTCATCATCATCATCATCATTATCAACCATTATCAATCCACTGCAGGATGAAGGTCTCTCCAAGTTTAATCCACTTTCTCCAATATTTAGCTTCTCTTCTCACATCACCCCTGCACACTTTCTTATTTCATCCATCAATCTCACATGTGGTCTCTTTTTGGGTCTTTTACAATCTCTTGGAATCCAGTTTAAAATTACAATATCATTATTCTTGATAAATGTAAATGTGGACATGATCTCAACACATGTAAATGGATTCCATACCATGAAACACAATCCTCTCTAGAGACCAGGCTACACTAACTAAACATTAAAATAATCATTAAATATTCAAATACAATCCCCTCATGAGAAATAACTATTAAGCATTGAGAAAAGCTAGCTCAAAATCCTCCAATGTACACATGACTAAAACATAACTTATAATAAAGCCACATGCATTCCACACATATTTAAATTGTATTAACCATATATCATGGGCAAAAACAATGGCAAGAGAAAAATAGCAGCCTAAAAGCTAGGGAAATCAATCTCTATTCTCTAAAAATTACATACATTAAACAATGTATGAAACAAATAAATTACTATAAGTCAAATGACTATAAAACATTTTAAATAACATCATAAAAATTTTTAATTAATAAGAAATACCACACATTCAATAAAACAGCTTAAAATTTTATAAACAAAGTGGACATAATTAACATAGGCAAATATAGCTATATGTAAAACCAATAGATAATTAATAAAACTATTATGATTTTTTAATAAATCATACTGGATGTTTACCCTTAAATAAAAAAATATTAATAAAATCTATTCATAAATGTAAAAAAAAATGTATCTTTACCTGGGCATCTATACCTCATAATTAATTTTTAAGCCAACAATAAACAAAAATATATATAAAATTTTACCTTCTTTATCATAAGAGCAATTGCATAATTATGTCATAAATTATAAAAAAAATATCTTGGCATAATACTAAAAATAATATAAGATAATAATAAATAAATGAATAAATTATTATTATTTTTTTTTATTAAAATACCCACAGTTCTTTATTCAAGTTCTTTCCATAGTGAGAAATCTGACATGGATGAACAATGTCATTCCTTTGGTGAACCACTTTAAAAAGTGACACATTTATACTTGTCTCACACACACCCACCCACCCACCCACACACACACACACACATACACACACACACGCGCGCACACACACACACATATATATATGGACCATTAGTAAGAATGGATTTCCATTATTGCTATTAAAAGGTGAGAAGGTTGCCTTGACAGCAATGAGAAATATTGATTACTATCTTTACTATGAATGTTTATGTGGTTACTGGTTGGTATCTAATTATATATATATATATATATATTCTAACCTTCTAATTAAATTAATCATCATGGCTAACAACATAGCCATCGATAGTCGGACATTTCTAACCTATAAAAACACATATAAACTTATTAACTCTAACTATATAGTAACTCATATAGTAACTAGTATTAACGAATCTAGATGTAGTTTAAGCTCAATACATCAATCGCCTCTATAATTAGGCATCTCATTTTCTAACCTAATAAAGTATATTCTCGGTGATCTGCAAACTCACCAATGTGTATACTCAGCCTAGCTCAGTGGTCGGTTAGTTATAGAAGATTCAGCTGCAGAGATATGCAGTTAAGATAAAGAAAGAAATTAAATCATAAAACAAATTATCATTAGTAAAATAAATATCTTTGGAAGATAAAAAAACAACTGTCATCATTCCCTAATTAAAAATTTAGAATAAAATAATATCCTCTCTTTACCAAAAACACATTCTCTGAGCTATAAGTATTTGCACTTTTCAACAATGATGATAACTTCTCATGTTCTTGTTAATGTTAAAAAAAAATCTATCTATTATGTAAATCACTTGCCAATATGATCTGAAAATACTTTTCTTATAGCACAATTATAAGTTAAACTCTTTTAAGCCATGCCACAATTGTAATATCAACAATAATTGATCACTTCTTAATTAAAGAATAATTATAATGACAATAATAATCTCATGGTTCTTTGTTTAATTTAGGAAAATGCTCGACCGTACTGTGCATATATGACTGGCATTCTGGTCGGCTATAGGAAACATTTACTTTACTTCAAAGTCAATGTGTCTACATATCTCATAGCAACTACTATATCACTTAAAGAGGTGATAATTATACTCAATAATGACATACAATTTTGAATAATACAGCTCTTTTATCTAGAATCTCAGCCAGAATAATAAAAAGACAAGGATGCTTTTTGTGTCCTTCCATCATCCATGACAACGCAATAAATTAACTAAGACTCATTACTTTGATAATTTAAATAAATGTGAATGGAATAATGTGCCGTCAGAGTTAATGACTTGGGAATAAATTCTTTTTTACACTTACATAATATTTAGTCTGAAGTTTGCAATTCCATAAATAATTCTCATTAAAATAAAATGAAATGAAATATTCAAATCTGCTTAAATTTGTCTATCTGGTACATTAAGTTTTTTGAGAGTTTGAAAGGATGTCGGACTCAAGAAAATGTTTTGCAAATATTGTGCAAACACACTTATATTTAGGATACAAAAAAAATGAATTCACAACGAATATTGACAAGACTATAATTTATTACTATTACAAAACAAAAAAATATACAAATTTATTAAATAATCTCACATTGATATAAAACATAAACCAACATTAATCTGTCTATTGTTTATGTATAGAGTAAAATTATAACTTCACCTGTTTGCAATTATGTGAATTGACTAACTAAAAAGTACATCTCATTTACCAATACACTAATTTATAAGTTTGGTAAACTTTCTATAAGCTTTTACTTAAAGTTATTGACTAACTATTTTTGTTTTTAATTGATTTAATTATAATATGAAATACGCAAAATACTAAATTTATTTCTAATTAATTTAATTACGTTATGGTTTTTAATTGAATAACCTATTCTAATTATGGGCCATTTATCAGAAGTCGCACTCACCATCTTACATTTAACTTAATGTTAACTTAAGTTACGATAAATATTTTATTCATAAGTGTAATTTAAACTATGAATATTACTTAATTATTAACTAACATTAAACATTGCGTTTGCATATTCCTCCAGCAAATAAGCGTTTTAAATTACACAATTTTCTCTCTTTCCAGATAATTTTATTTGACCTATAAGTGATTACAAAAAAAATAAAAATAAAAAAATAACAAGAAATAACTAGACGAGGTTACAGGGTGGTATATACAAAGAAGAAATGATTCAAAAGTCAGTAGAATATAACCTGTGGATGCAAGGTGAATATTAATCATCTAGTCTATAACGAAATACCTTTGTTAGTAAACCCTGTTTTGGCAAGTTATGGTTGGAGGGTTTTATTAAATCATAATAAGATATTAAATCATAATAAATATTTTCATATAAATTATTTAGGGGTTGGTTGGAGAGGTGCTGTTTAGACCAGTTGTGAATTCCCATGTTAATATGGCCAGGTATGGATCGGCCTCTCTCTTGTCTGTTTCTTGGATATTTTTAATTATGCTGAGAAAGCAGTTATTGATTTCGTTAAGCGGTAATTTTTGAAAAATCACCTTGCATCTGGTCAACCAGATGGCAAAGTTTATGTAGGTGGCGAGCCTGATTTCAGCGAAAATGCCTCTATTTAAAACCCCTTCAAGAGATGTTAGATCTGGACCATTATTATCAATGTGTTTCTGGAAGTTTTGTCTTAGTCCCTGCCAGACCGGACAAAGGCGAAGGATATGGTCCATATCTTCTGGGCTGGAAAGACAGAGACAACATATGGGATCTATGAAGAAGCCTCTTCTATTAAGAAATATAGCAGTGGAGAGGCTACCAAGATTAATTTTGAGAAGGAAGTCTGTGTGTTTAGGTGCTAGTTTCAATCTACGGGCTAGTTTGCGCAGTTTGTTTATGTTGATGGGGAGGTAAGTGTGTGCCTTCTGGGTATTTGAGTTGGATAGGTTGAAGGCTTCCCAATAGGTTATTTTTGAATTGAACATGGTCGCGGAAGGTACTATGTGCGTAAAAATGTATGATATCTGCATTTGTAGCCAGATGGGAGTGAACCTCTGAGGGGGCGGTCTATCAGTGGGAAGCACTTGCTCTTTGGGAAGTGGACATTGGAAGGTCCTGCAATCAGAATAAAGTTTATGGATCATATTGTAAGTTCTCTGTATTGCGAATACCTTTACTGAATGCAGTCCCAGTCCATTCATGTCTCTTGGCTTTTGAAGGGTGCGCAGACTGATAAATGATTTGCGCCCACCTCTACAGAGTCGCAGACAATGGGATTCTACTTTTTTAATGAAAGCTTCTGTTGGTTTAAAACCCGCAAGATAATATATAATCTTGGGGAGTATGAGGGAGTTTAAGAGTGAAACCTTTCCAAATGTAGATATATATATTCTTGAGAGGCATGTTATGATGATGTCTATTTTGTTTAGTAGTCTTCGTTGTGTTTCCATCCTCATTGCTGTAGGGGATAGTGACATATTGAATCCCAAGAAAGGCTGAGGCATAGCTTGTAATGAACCTGTTATCCTGTTAGCTGTTTTGATATTCCAAATTGCTGATTTGTTCCTGTTAACGGTAAGCCCATGCGTCTGAGCATAGTGCTGTAATAGGCTTTCAAGAATGTTTATTTCTTCATGTGATTTAAGAAACACCACTACATCATCCATGTAGGAGATGTGGGAGATGTTTTCATTAAGAAGAGGGATGGAGATCCCAGGCAGTGCATCCTCAATGCTCAAAAGCAAGGGATTTATATAGATCATGAAGAGGAGAGCACTTAATGGGGAGCCCTGGGGAATGGAGATGCAGGGTTTGAACCCAGGGGCAATTCTCCCATTTAGAGAAAAAAAATCTCTCGATTTGCTAGGAGATTCTCTATGATCTGAATGTATGCCAAAGGAACATGAAGAGCCTCTAGTTCACCAAGTAGTACATCTATTCAGACAGAGTCAAAAGCCCCGGCAAAGTCTAGTTGGATTGCGACTGGCCGGGATTGTTTTGTTCTACGGATATGATCAACGAGGAGTCGAAATCGGCTTACAGCATCGCCAGTCGATGAACCCCTCTTAGCATATTGATGCCTGGAAAGTTTTGATATGATTTTCTCTTGAATTTTATCTTTTATAATGCTTTCGATAATTTTGATTAGGAGAGGAACCATGGATATTGGCCTAATGTTATTTAAGTCCACAGGTAAATCTTTCTTTTTTATGAAAGGGACCACTGATATAGGATATATCCCTGGAAGATGTAGGCTATCAGTGGCTAAGAGATCAATGATTCCCCTTGTAACATGTATGGTAAATTTTTCCAAGTGTAACAGAAGAAATCTAGGAATTCCGTGCATGCCGGGATGAGTGTGTTCAGGCAGGCTTTTAATTTTGGAGATGATATCAGCTTCAGTAATGCTGTGAGAGTTATTTGAGTCTTTCACAAATTTGTGTCATCTGGCAACAGTTCCAATGGGCTGCAGTTTGGTGGAATAATAATCCCTAATTTTGTTAAGCATACTGATGCCAGAGTAAGTAATACCGTCAAGGCACAAAGAGGAGAGTGTGTGATTTCTTTTTCCTGACCCGAGGGCCCATCTGATATAACCTGGAGTCCAACAATCTTGTTGTTCCAGATAATTGCATGCTCGCTTAATACGAATATATTCCACAAGAGTCATTCTGGTTTGTTTATATGTATGTTTTAGGAGTAGAATTTGTGGGATGTTGTGTTCTGTAACTTGGATGCTTTTCAGTTCAGATGTAGTCCAATCAAGTTCTGAGAGTAATCTTAATGGCCCTTTCTGGTATCTATTGTATTGGTTAATAAACTTTTGTGTTGTGGTTATAAATGTATTCCATCCTTGTAATGCTGGTAGATTCCATATCTTCTGTTCTTGAAAGGTGATGTATATATCTGAGATTAATTGGGGGGGCACATTGTGCCTGTTGAGTAATCTCATCGTCCGGGGGAGGTTGGTTGATGTATGAAGTTGTGGTTGCAATTTGATGGTAGCTTGAACAGCGAGATGATCTGAAAAGGCAATAGGCCAGAGCTGTGTATCTATGAACGAGATCATTTCAGGAGAGTAGAATATGAGGTCTATGAGCGAGTGAGTACTTCTGGTATAGAAAGAGAAGGCTCCTTCATGAAAGAGTGCTTTCCCACTGTGTATGTTTCTAGCAACCATCTTTAAATATTTTTTCTCAAAATTTTCAAAAGTGTGGTTGAAATTACCAAGCCAGATAACTGGGCTAGGGTTCGATCTAATTGCTATGTTTATATTATGTATAACTTTGTGTACTATTTGTTCATCTTTAACCAGATACACATTGATAAGAGTGAACAGAAAACCCTGGATTTGTATAGTAGCAATAATGCAATTGGTATCTATGTGCAGGATTTTGAAGAAGTCAATAATTGAATTTCTATTGATGATGAGAGCAACCCCAGCGGTAGCTGAGATGGAGAAAGAGTAAATAAAGTAACCAAAGCTCTCTATTGTTTTTATTATCATGGGGTCTGTGTGAAGGTGAAGCTTAGTTTCTGATAAGCAAAGTATATCTGGTTTTTGGAGTTTGAACCAATGTGAGATAGCAAATGCCCTGTCTTTGGAGTTAAGCCCCCTGACATTGAGTGACGTTATTGTGAATGACATTTTGAAGTAGGTTGCTTGGTTTCTTGTTCATTAGCTAGAATACTTGCAGTGAGCTGGTAGTCTTTTTGCATTAGGCAGACTTCAGGATCAGTTGATGGGATCCATAATGTTAAATCTTGGGGGGCTATTTGCCCAGAGGTATTAGCTTCAGGTTGGGTATGATATGAGTTTGATGTATTGTCATTATCTGATTTTAGGGATTCATCTTTCCATTTTTTATAGTTGGGACTAGCATTGCACTGTATGTCATCAGAGGTTGAGGTGGTCTCATTTGAATCGATATTTCCGCTATTGTTATTGTTGTGAACAAAGGTGGTGGATTGTGTGTTTCTGTTGTGGCACTTTTTCCTTTTGCGTGGTGTGGTGAAGGGTTTAGGGACATGGTCAGGCCCAGACTCTGTGAGGCTTGCAGTTTCTTCTTGCCTAGTTTCAGCATCCGTTTCTTCTTGCTCAAAGTCAGAACAAGTGTCTGTTGAAGAGAAATAAGTTTTGCTTGTCTTGTTTTGACGTGTTTGGTGGCATCCCTGTGGGTTGGTTTCTTGGCATTGGTTTTGATCTTTTATGTTGTTTTGATGAGAATCATTTGTTGACTGATTATATGTTTTCAGCTTGATAGAAGTCTCATGCTCTAAATTTATATCTTGATTATGTTCTATTTCGGGTTTTGTCTGTTGCATGTTTTACTGTTCTTGTATATGCTCTTCTTTTGAATCACACTGATATGACCGACCCGCAAAGGTACCGCAAGAGGTGCATTGTCTGGATGGGCAGTTGCGCAGCAGGTGTCCCATCTTCCTGCATTCAAAACATTGTGATTCTACTCCCCAGAATGAGAAGAAAAGTGGCACTCTTCCAATACAGATTGTGGGGAGGATATCTAATGGCACTATTCCTTTTTTAATGTAATTCGAAAGAGTGCTATGTTTTGTGGAACTTCTTCTTGTATTCCAGGGACCCTAAGATATTTAAAAGAAGTGACTTGCCCATAAGGCATTAGAAGGTTTTGTAAGTCAGAAATATTGAATCCCAAACCACAATTTTTTACCCTGCCACTTATTGAAGTGTCACGGACTATGTTTGGATTGATGGTAATTAGGTATCTGTTATCAAGTATCCTATATTTGTTTTTAAAAGCTTGTTTTGCCATGATGTTTGTAAACTGGAGGATTATATAACTAGGGTTGGGGTGATATGACACCCTTTGAATCACTTTCCAGAGATCTTGGGATTTTAGCAGGTCGAAGAGTTTACTGGTTGGAAAAGGGAATAATCTTAGTAAGTGGTCTGTAGTGGACAGAATGAGTGAGGCTTCATCATTGAAGATAGCGAAAGATTTTAGTAATCCTTGTGGCATGGCTTCATTGAATTTGGTAACTGTTTCAGTATAAAGCTGATGATTATTGAGTTGGTCATGAGAACTGTTTGATGGCTCATGTATAAACATTCCTGTGTCTGATGCCTCATCCAACTCCCCCATCAACTCAATCAATTGTTGTGTGGCTTCATTATTGTCTTGCGGATTATTTGAATTGTGTTTTATGTTTCCTGTTACTGATTTGTCATTATTGTTTGATTTTACAATGTTTGCATAAGTGTTGGCTGTTATATTATCTTTTTGTGTATAATCTGGTTTAGTTATATATCTTTGTGATTGCTTAAATTGTTCATTTGTTGTTTTATTGGAATCGTGATTATCATCTTGATGTTTGAAATATCCAATGTTTTGCTTTATTTCAGAGGAAGAGCTGATGTCTGTAGACTCTTCACTACTAGTGTGATCTGGGTTTTTTGTTTTGTTTTCAGGCACAAGCGTTGATGTGAAACTGGGTTCATAATTTTTTCTCTTGTTCGCGGAAAGATTGTATTCTATAACATTTGCATGATTGACGTTAACTGATCGCGTTGTTCTAATTTGCGTTGCTTTTTGCGTATTTTCGCTGCTGCAGATTTTATGTTTGGCTAAAAAAAATTTTTGTTTTTCATTTAAAGTTGATTTTACAATGTGGTGAGGAGTTAATTCTCCATCAGAAGGGTCTTGTAAAGGGTTTCCTTCTGTTTTAAATGTTTTCTCTTTGGTATGAGGAAACTTATCCTTGTCGTTTTCCCTTCGTGTTTGTTTGCCAAGTTTTAACGTTTTATCGTTCAATGCGCTGGTGTTTATTTTAGAAACACAACATTTTGTTTTTGATAAATTATCTGATTTGTTTTGCTTTGTAATTGGGAAATTTAAATGTTTATATATTTTTTTCCCCTGACTATCCACTATGGATTTTTGAAGTAATTCACCCCCCTCTTCCATGTTAGTTGTTGAAGGCTTGGAGCCTTGTAGGCCAGCCATGAACGTTAGGAGATGACGTTATTCAACTCAATCAATGTGGGATTTAAATCAAGCTTAATGTGAACGTAAATTTTAAAAAAAAAACAAATGTAAACGTGCAGATTAATAAAATTAGTACTTACAGTCTGTTTAAGATCATTTTGAGGCGAAATTCCAGATTAAAAGTGAATATTTTATTGTTTCAAAGGTGATATGATTTGAGCAATGACTGGTCCGTTGAGCCGCTAGAGGTCAGGTCAATTACACAATTTTAACTTACATTCTCCATTGGTTTGCTTGTCAACTACTAGCAAGATTCAGCAGCACAATACAGATATTGATCTCAGTTACTAATGCACTAACACCTCTAACGTGACCTTTCTCCTTGCCCTAACTTTTAAAACAAAGCACAATAATCAACATCTTCCATGGTGGAACTATCTTTATATTCACATGAGGAATGCAGAATAACAACGAATGTCTGCAGAGTAAACTACTACACTAAAGTATTTTGGTGGTTTCTTGCCTCTTACTCAGGAATTTTGAACACACACCAAGTATAATTCTCTCCTGAACAAATTAAGCATCCTAAATGCTATATAAACTCTTGATCATTCTATTCATGAGAATCGATCACATGGGCTATCAAACATACCCTAACATTATATCTAAAATTATTCCTCTCATGCAACAATAAAGTATTTTGGGGAGATCATTTCCATCCCACAAAACAGAATACATTATAAGTATTACATATGCTGATATTAAGCATATATCAACGCTACATTTAGGCAAGATAAGAAAACATACTAATCCTAATAAACCTATGTTACCATATATATTTCGATCAATATCTGAAACCAATGGACATGACAGCATAAAACTATAATAATTTTAATTCTAATGAAGGAACACTCTTGTTATAGCCTGTATTTCTTTTTAAAGTTACTTCTGATAAATTAAAATATTTATTTTACCCATTAAATAAATATAAAATATTTTTCTTTTAAGTTCCATACATGCAAAGTTTATATCTGTTACTGCATTTAATAAATCAGATATGCTTCATAGATTTCATCTTAAATACAAACTTAACCCAAAATAATTATAGTAAGACATACCTTTGTCATTACAAAATTCTTAAAATATTGCATGACAAATATATCCTAGCATATAATAATATTATATCACAAAATAATATTTTACAAATTAGTTTTCTAAAAAAAACCTTCAATAAACAAATGCATATTATCTCATTAGCAGAACTATTTTTATGTGAGTTGTTTATCCAGGTGAAGAGTTTTCATCCAGTCAAATTTTACGAAGCACTGAAAGGAATAAATGCATTTTTTTTGAAAAGTTTTCGTTTATTTAACCCTTATAATAATAAAAACACACACACAAAAATAGCAAAACGAAGCTTAATCCCAATTGGATTAGACTGATACAAATTTGGATCCTAGAGCAAACGAATATTATCACATTGACGATAAACAGACATATTATTTGAATATTAGATGTATAATTAGCTACCTTACTTATAGATGAAAATGCTCACTTTTCCAAGAGATTATTATGATAATAACTGCAGTTCATTTACATCATATATGGAGTTTTAATAATTCCACCTGGTATATAATACAATATATAATTTGTTTTTATTATTAAGTCATTGAATGTATATAATTCTCATTTATAACTTTAGAATTTGATTTTTCCAATAGTAAGTTGTTTTTTTTCCATTTATTTAAAAAAAAGTGGTTCTTTTTCTATAACAAAAAAAATGCAGTTATCACTTTTAAATAATTCTTGGTGAATAAAAACATATTTTAATGTATATAATGGCATTATTTTTACATGCAGACGAGATACTTAGAAAGAGGGCTAAAATGTTTCTAGTCCATCTTCCTTTGCTTCTTAATATTTCTTTCAATTATACATATTTTTTTCCTATACCAAGACAATATTACGATAGAATGACAGCCTGTTAAGCTAATTGCGTAGACGCTGTGAGAATGTTATTAATAAATGAATACCTTTGAACAACCACATGATATAGTATTTGTATAAGAGTAAAAAGGAATGTGGTTGTTCGAAGGTATTCATTTATTAATAACATTCTCACAGCGTCTGCGCAATTAACTTAACAGGCTGTCATTCTATTGTAATTATAATCGCACGCAAGACGTTATAAAATAAATGCTTATTCATGTACAAGACAATATTAATAAATGACAATAAGTTACTAAATAATTATTTAGTACTTGGAAATTATTTGTTTTCCTTAATTTACACACAATAAGATTTTTCCTGATTCTTTTAGTTAATTCTTTCATTTTAACTTGTTGAAAACTTTAACTTTCGCATGAGGCAATAAATCTTAAATGTAGAAGGTTTTTAAAGTGTAGAGAATAGCATAAAAAGTTGCAGAATGCGCTACCAGATGGATTTATTCTTCAGTCATAAATAAAATCTTCATTATCTTGCCAATTCTTGTTTAAAAATTAAAAAAATAATCTTACAAATTTTTGTACTGTTCAACCTTTTTTAAAGGTTAGCAGACTATCTAAATAAAAATGATTGGAGTGTGTAATTGGTCATTCTTTTGATGCTAGCGACCTCTTCTAGGAAAAACAATAATAATTTGATTATAACATAAATAAAAAAAAGGAAAAACTTATTACAATCATATAGTTTTCAGTATTATTTAAAATTGTGTAACAAAGCAGTTTAATAGTGAAAATAATAAATATATTTAAAGCAACAATAATTTTCAGTGAGTTCAATTTTACATAAATTATTTTCTACAAATGAATTTACCAGAAGTTACTGTTCTTTAGGATAAGACATTTATCTTTTCTTTTCTTCTCTACCCATCTAAAAATCAACTACTGTTTATGATATTTGTTTTACATTATATTAATTTGCTCTAATAAACAATATCTTAATTAAATCATTCATGTTCTTTTAAAAATATGATATTGCATTAGGAAATCTATTAATTATTCACACAAACCATGCTTAGGTGGGTGAATAGCACACTTTATTAACCAATTATTACTATTGTTATTTTATATTTTTATTTTTCTTAAAGAAAAGCATTGATTTCTTGCAGAAATAATGCCAAATAAAACCATGTGCCAAAAGCACTGGGTTACAATTCTCCCACCATTATAAATAAATAAAAATAAAATAATACATGCATTCTTAACATTTCTTATGGTATTACTAAGTCAATATTTTAATTTTTTCCTAAGTTAATGAATACAAATCTTAAAGATTCAATTTTTCTTGGGATAGGGTAGTAATCTTTTGGCATTATAGGTATTTCTCCTATATTCAAACCCTTTTCCTCTTTTATTATAATAATTCTTAATAAAATTTTTTTCAAATTCCCTTTGGTTATCACCTTTAAGTTTCATTTTTGCTTTCTTTGCGTTTTGGTATTTATTAAGCTTTTCTCTACTAATTCTCATCACTCTCTTGAGGTTAATTTTAGCTTTACCTAAGCCTCTTATAAAATCTATACGTTTTCTAAGATAATTTATCTTAACCTCTTTCTTATTCATCTTTTTAAATTTTACTTTAATTTTCCCCTGATTTATATCATGATTAAATAATTCTCTAAGAAAATCCACTTTAATTTTCTTCTCACTCTTAAATTTAAGCTTCACTTTGGCTTTTCCAACATCCCTTTCTACACTAATCATTCTTATAAAATCATAATCAAATAGTATATCTTTAGCTATCTTTAGTTTTATTTTAGCCTTTCCAGAGTTTATAATTTGATCAAAACTATCCATAATAAAGTTCATCTGAGTTTTCTTTTCATTCATTATTTTAAGTTTTACTTTTGCTTTGCCATCACTTTTATCTTGACTAGTTTCTTCTTTCATGAATCTTAGATTAGTGATTAAATCATAACTATTTTGAATACTGGCTTTTGGTAAAAATTAATTTTTGAACTCATATCTAAATATTGAAGAGTACATCCTAAACCTATATTTATTAATTTGTTTTTAAATTTGTTACTTGTAATATCCAAAACTTTTAATAATTCATTTTCTAAAATTTCTGGATATTTTACATCTACAGAAATCAATTTTATCTTAAGATATTCCTTACTTTCTACATCTTTATTAAAGGCTTTTTCAATATTTGTTACCTTTTCTATAATTTGGCTTAAGTCAGTTTCTAGATTTTGATTAATCTCATATTGGGATAATTCCAGATTTTCTAATTTAACTGTTAAGCTGATAATCTGGCTCTGACATCCTTTCAAAACATTGTTAGATTCAAGAGTCATATTTTTAACTTCCTCTTTCAAGTTACCAAATTCACTTCTAACAGTGTCTAATTCTCTTTGAAACTCTACTGTTTCTTTTTGACAATTTGTCATTTCTGGTACTTTATTATTTAGTACACTATACTGACTTTTATACTTCTGCTGGACAGCCTCAATCATATTTTCTGCCCTTTCAGATTTTATGTCAACCACTTTCCTAATTCTTATTTCCAACTTTTCAGAGGCCAATTTTGATTCTTCTACATGATTTCTCAGATCTTCCCTTAATTCTTTTATCTCTTGTACTTGATTGTGAGATGTCTCCTTCTGATCTCCTGCATTTGATTCTTTAATTTATAATTTAAACTTTTCATCTGACTTTCTAATTTACTATTTGAGTTTTTTATTTGTCTCTTTAATTCACTATCTGACTTTTTTATTGATACTTTAATTCTTGAACCTGATTATCTAGTTTACTGTCTAATGTTTGCATCTGTGTGAATAATTTTTGTAATATTGTAGATAATGCAATTTGCTCATCCCCAAGTATATATTTTTTTACTTTAGCTTCTTGGGGATTAACTATATTCAACTCTTCCTCTTTTAATTCTACATTGAGATACGGAGTCTGCATATCAGGTGATTGTAATTCTCAGGATCCTCCCAAATCCTCATAAATATTATGATCATCCATATTTTCACTAAACATTATTAGCAACGAAATATTAATCAAAAAATACTGACAAGAAAATACTGACAAGACATCCTGCCTCTATGCCTCTCCTACTCAAAACAATCTACATCACAAAATTATGCTCTGACATTAAAAGTCCTTAAAGTTCAAACTTTAACTACTGAAATATGTTTTTTTTGCAATATGCTTCTTGGTCCATAGAAATCTCATTAAATATTATTTAACATAGCATAAGTGCCAACCACACAAACAAGACAAACGGATCTTCATAATAATAACATCATTACAATGTATTATAGAATTGCTTACACACTGCAACATCATAAACTAACAATTTAAAATGTTTTTAGTGGCCAAAGATTAGATCATATAATAAGTATTCATATAATATGTTATGGCTAAAGAAACAATTTATTATTGGCAAATGTTTTTAATCAATGAATAATTAATCCATTCAAGTGCAAACAATATTAAGATTGACTTCAAGAAAAGTCTATTAAATTTATCTGGCTAGCTATAGCTATCGATCGCCCCTTGAGTTGGGCGGCCATTTCTAACCTTCCAAAATAAATTAACTAAGACTCATTACTTCGACAAATTAACTAAAATATGAATGGAATAATGTGCAGTCAGAGTTAATGACTTGGGAATAAATTCTTTTTTACACTTAAAAAATGTTTAGTCTGAAGTTTGCAATTCCATAAATAATTCTCATTAAAATAAAATGAAATGAAATATTCCGATCTGCTTAAATTTGTCTATCTGGTATATTAAGTTTTTAAGAGTTTGAAATGATTTTGGTCTCAAGAAAAGGTTTTGCAAATATTGTGCAAACGCACTTATATTTAGCATACAAAAAAAAATGAATTCACAACAAATATTGACAAGACTATAATTTATTACTATTACAGAACAAAAAAATATACAAATTTATTAAATAATCTCACATTGATATAAAACATAAACCAACATTAATCTGTCTATTGTTTATGTATAGAGTAAAATTATAACTTCACCTATTTGCAATCATGCGAATTGACTCACTAAAAGTACATCTCATTTCCCAAATACACTAATTTATAAGTTTGATAAAATTTCTATAAGCTTTTACTTAAAGTTATTGACTAACTATTTTTGTTTTTAATTGATTTAATTATAATATGAAATATGCAAAATACTAAATTTATTTCTAATAAATTTAATTAAGTAATGGTTTTTAATTAAACAACCTATTCTAATTATGAGCCATTTATCAGACGTCGCACTCACCATCTTACATTTAACTTAATGTTAACTTAAGTTATGATAAATATTTTTTTCATAAGTGTAATTTAAACTATGAATATTACGTAATCATTAACTAACATTAAACATTGTGCTTGAATATTCCTCCAGAAAATAAGCATTTTAAATTATGCAATTTTAACTTACTTTCTCCATTGGTTTGCTTGTCAACTACTACCAAGATTCAGCAGCACAATACAGATATTGATCTCAGTTACTAATGCACTATTGATACTAAAGTGTGCCTTGAGGCACTAACACCTCCAACATGACCTTTCTCCTTGCCCTAACTTTTAAAACAAAGCACAATAATCAACACCTTCCATGGTGGAACTATCTTTATATTCACATGAGGAATGCAGAATAACAGAAAATGTCTGCAGAGTAAACTACTACACTAAAGTATTTGGGTGGTTTCTTGCCTCTTACTCAGGCATAAAACGAACACACACCAAGTATAATTCTTTCCTGGGATTTAAACAAATTAAGCATCCTAAATGCTATATAAACTCTTGATCATTCTATTCATGAGAATCGATTACATGGGCTATCAAACATACCCTAACATTATATCTAAAACTATTCCTCTCATGCAACAATAAAGTAATTTGGGGAGACCATTTTCATCCCACAAAATGAAATACATTATAAGTATTACATATGCTGATATTAAGCATATATCAATGCTACATTTAGGCAAGAGAAGAAAACACACTAATCCTAATAAACCTATGTTACCATATATACTTCAATCAATATCTGAAATCAATGGACATGACAGCATAAAACTATAATAATTTTAATTCTAATGAAGGAACACTCAAAAGCACTAGGTAGCATATCAGCTTCAACTAAATAAAGGGGACACGCTATTAAAGAAGAACTATTACTAAATTACTAAATTAGTATAATATAAGTTTTGTTGACCCTTTAAACAAGAAATATCTTGTTATAGCCTGTATTTCTTTTTAAAGTTACTTCTGATAAATTAAAATATTTATTTTACCCGTTAAATAAATATAAAATATTTTTCTTTTAAGTTCCATACATGCAAAGTTTATATCTGTTACTGCATTTAATGAATCAGATATGCTTCATAGATTTCATTTTAAATACAAAGTTAACCCAAAATAATTATAGTAAGACATAACTTTGTCATTGCAAGATTCTTAAAATATTGCATGACAAATATATCCTAGCATATAATATTATATCACAAAATAATATTTTACAAATTAGTTTTCTAAAAAAAAACATTCAATAAACAAATGCATATTATCTCATTAGCAGAACTATTTTTTTTTTTTGTGAGCTGGTTATCCAGGTGAAGAGTTTTCATCCAGTCAAATTTACGAAGCACTGAAAGTAATAAACACATTTTTTTTGAAAAGTTTTCCTTTATTTAACCCTTATAATAATAAAAACACACACACAAAAAATAGCAAAACGAAGCTTAATTCCCAATTGGAATAGACTGATACAAATTTGGATCCTAAAGCAAACGAAAATTATCACATTGACGATAAACAGACATATTATTTGAATATTAGATGTATAATTAGCTAGCTTACTTATGGATGAAAATGCTCACTTTTCTGAGAGATTATTATGATAATAACTGCAGTTGATTTACATCGTATATGAATCTTTAATAATTCCAACTGGTGTATAATACAATATATACTTTGTTTTTATTATTAAGTCATTGAACGTATATAATTCTCATTTATAACTTTAGAATTTGATTTTTCCAATAGTAAGTTTTTTTTTTTCCATAAGAATACATGTATATACTTTCCCATTTATTTAAAAAAAAGTGGTTCTTTTTCTATAACAAAAAAATGCAGGTGTATGTGCAGCTTAATATTATTATGATTATTAATTATTATTATCACTTTTAAATAATTCTTGGTGAATAAAAACATATTTTAATGTATATAATGGCATTATTTTTACATGCAGATGAGATACTTAGAAAGAGCACTAAAATGTTTCTAGTTCATCTTCCTTTGCTTCTTAATATTTCTTTCAATTATATATATATATTTTCCTATACCAAGACAATATTAATAAATGACAATAAGTTACTAAATAATTATTTAGTACTTGGAAATTATTTGTTTTTCTTAATTTAGATACAATAAGATTTTTCCTGATTCTTTTAGTTAATTCTTTCATTTTAACTTGTTGAAAACTTTAACTTTCACATGAGGCAATAAATTTTAAATGTAGAAGGTTTTTAAAGTGTAGAGAATAACGTAAAAATTTGCAGAATGCCCTACCAAATGGATTTATTCTTCAGTCATAAATAAAATCTTCATTATCTTGCCAATTCTTGTTTAAAAATTAAAAAAATAATCTTACAAATTTTTGTACTGTTCAACCTTTTTTAAAGATTAGCAGACTGTCTAAAAAAATGATTGGAGTGTGTAATTGGTCATTCTTTTGATGCTAGCGACCTCTTCTAGGAAAAACAATAATAATTTGATTATAACATAAATAAAAAAAAGGAAAAACTTATTACAATCATATAGTTTTCAGTATTATTTAAAATTGTGTAACAAAGCAGTTTAATAGTGAAAATAATAAATATATTTAAAGCAACAATAATTTTCAGTGAGTTCAATTTTACATAAATTATTTTCTACAAATGAATTTACCAGAAGTTACTGTTCTTTAGGATAAGACATTTATCTTTTCTTTTCTTCTCTACCCATCTAAAAATCAACTACTGTTTATGATATTTGTTTTACATTATATTAATTTGCTCTGATAAACAATATCTTAATTAAATCATTCATGTTCTTTTAAAAATATGATATTGCATTAGGAAATCTATTAGTTATTCACACAAACCATGCCTAGGTGAGTGAATAGCACACTTTATTAACCAATTATTACTATTGTTATTTTATCTTTTTATTTTTCTTAAAGAAAAGCATTGATTTCTTGCAGAAATAATGCCAAATAAAACCATGTGCCAAAAGCACTGGGTTACAATTCTCCCACCATTATAAATAAATAAAAATAAAATAATACATGCATTCTTAACATTTCTTATGGTATTACTAAGTCAATATTTTAATTTTTTCCTAAGTTAATGAATACAAATCTTAAAGATTCAATTTTTCTTGGGATAGGGTAGTAAGCTTTGGGCATTATAGGTATTTCTCCTATATTCAAACCCTTTTCCTCTTTTATTATAATAATTCTTAATAAAATTTTTCTCAAATTCCCTTTAGTTATCACCTTTAAGTTTCATTTTTGCTTTCTTTGCGTTTTGGTATTTATTAAGCTTTTCTCTACTAATTCTCATCACTCTCTTGAGGTTAATTTTAGCTTTACCTAAGCCTCTTATAAAATCTATACGTTTTCTAAGATAATTTATCTTAACCTCTTTCTTATTCATCTTTTTAAATTTTACTTTAATTTTCCCCTGATTTATATCATGATTAAATAATTCTCTAAGAAAATCCACTTTAATTTTCTTCTCACTCTTAAATTTAAGCTTCACTTTGGCTTTTCCAACATCCCTTTCTACACTAATCATTCTTATAAAATCATAATCAAATAGTATATCTTTAGCTATCTTTAGTTTTATTTTAGCCTTTCCAGAGTTTATAATTTGATCAAAACTATCCATAATAAAGTTCATCTGAGTTTTCTTTTCATTCATTATTTTAAGTTTTACTTTTGCTTTGCCATCACTTTTATCTTGACTAGTTTCTTCTTTCATGAATCTTAGATAAGTGATTAAATCATAACTATTTTGAATACTGGCTTTTGGTAAAAATTAATTTTTGAACTCATATCTAAATATTGAAGGGTACATCCTAAACCTATATTTCTTAATTTGTTTTTAAATTTGTTACTTGTAATATCCAAAACTTTTAATAATTCATTTTCTAAAATTTCTGGATATTTTACATCTACAGAAATCAATTTTATCTTAAGATATTCCTTACTTTCTACATCTTTATTAAAGACTTTTTCAATATTTGTTACCTTTTCTATAATTTGGCTTAAGTCAGTTTCTAGATTTTGATTAATCTCATATTGGGATAATTCCAGATTTTCTAATTTAACTGTTAAGCTGATAATCTGGCTCTGACATCCTTTCAAAACATTGTTAGATTCAAGAGTCATATTTTTAACTTCCTCTTTCAAGTTACCAAATTCACTTCTAACAGTGTCTAATTCTCTTTGAAACTCTACTGTTTCTTTTTGACAATTTGTCATTTCCGGTACTTTATTATTTAGTACACTATACTGACTTTTATACTTCTGCTGGACAGCCTCAATCATATTTTCTGCCCTTTCAGATTTTATGTCAACCACTTTCCTAATTCTTATTTCCAACTTTTCAGAGGCCAATTTTGATTCTTCTACATGATTTCTCAGATCTTCCCTTAATTCTTTTATCTCTTGTACTTGATTGTGAGATGTCTCCTTCTGATCTCCTGCATTTGATTCTTTAATTTATAATTTAAACTTTTCATCTGTCTTTCTAATTTACTATTTGAGTTTTTTATTTGTCTCTTTAATTCACTATCTGACTTTTTTATTGATACTTTAATTCTTGAACCTGATTATCTAGCTTACTGTCTAATGTTTGCATCTGTGTGAATAATTTTTGTAATATTGTAGATAATGCAATTTGCTCATCCCCAGGTATATATTTTTTTACTTTAGCTTCTTGGGGATTAACTATATTCAACTCTTCCTCTTTTAATTCTACATTGAGATACGGAGTCTGCGTATCAGGTTATTGTAATTCTCAGGATCCTCCCAAATCCTCATAAATATTATGATCATCCATATTTTCACTAAACATTATTAGCAACGAAATATTAATAAAAAAATACTGACAAGAAAATACTGACAAGACATCCTGCCTCTATGCCTCTCCTACTCAAAACAATCTACATCACAAAATTATGCTCTGACATTAAATGTCCTTAAAGTTCAAACTTTAACTACTGAAATATGTTTTTTTTGCAATATGCTTCTTGGTCCATAGAAATCTCATTAAATATTATTTAACATAGCATAAGTGCCAACCACACAAACAAGACAAACGGATCTTCATAATAATAACATCATTACAATGTATTATAGAATTGCTTACACACTGCAACATCATAAACTAACAATTTAAAATGTTTTTAGTGGCCAAAGATTAGATCATATAATAAGTATTCATATAATATGTTATGGCTAAAGAAACAATTTATTATTGGCAAATGTTTTTAATCAATGAATAATTAATCCATTCAAGTGCAAACAATATTAAGATTGACTTCAAGAAAAGTCTATTAAATTTATCTGGCTAGCTATAGCTATCGATCGCCCCTTGAGTTGGGCGGCCATTTCTAACCTTCCAAAATAAATTAACTAAGACTCATTACTTCGACAAATTAACTAAAATATGAATGGAATAATGTGCAGTCAGAGTTAATGACTTGGGAATAAATTCTTTTTTACACTTAAAAAATGTTTAGTCTGAAGTTTACAATTCCATAAATAATTCTCATTAAAATAAAATGAAATGAAATATTCCGATCTGCTTAAATTTGTCTATCTGGTATATTAAGTTTTTAAGAGTTTGAAATGATTTTGGTCTCAAGAAAAGGTTTTGCAAATATTGTGCAAACGCACTTATATTTAGCATACAAAAAAAAATGAATTCACAACAAATATTGACAAGACTATAATTTATTACTATTACAGAACAAAAAAATATACAAATTTATTAAATAATCTCACATTGATATAAAACATAAACCAACATTAATCTGTCTATTGTTTATGTATAGAGTAAAATTATAACTTCACCTATTTGCAATCATGCGAATTGACTCACTAAAAGTACATCTCATTTCCCAAATACACTAATTTATAAGTTTGATAAAATTTCTATAAATTTATTAAATAATCTCACATTGATATAAAACATAAACCAACATTAATCTGTCTATTGTTTATGTATAGAGTAAAATTACAACTTCACCTATTTGCAATCATGCGAATTGACTCACTAAAAGTACATCTCATTTCCCAAATACACTAATTTATAAGTTTGATAAAATTTCTATAAGCTTTTACTTAAAGTTATTGACTAACTATTTTTGTTTTTAATTGATTTAATTATAATATGAAATATGCAAAATACTAAATTTATTTCTAATAAATTTAATTAAGTAATGGTTTTTAATTAAACAACCTATTCTAATTATGAGCCATTTATCAGAAGTCGCACTCACCATCTTACATTTAACTTAATGTTAACTTAAGTTATGATAAATATTTTTTTCATAAGTGTAATTTAAACTATGAATATTACGTAATCATTAACTAACATTAAACAATGTGCTTGAATATTCCTCCAGAAAATAAGCATTTTAAATTATGCAATTTTAACTTACTTTCTCCATTGGTTTGCTTGTCAACTACTACCAAGATTCAGCAGCACAATACAGATATTGATCTCAGTTACTAATGCACTATTGATACTAAAGTGTGCCTTGAGGCACTAACACCTCCAACATGACCTTTCTCCTTGCCCTAACTTTTAAAACAAAGCACAATAATCAACACCTTCCATGGTGGAACTATCTTTATATTCACATGAGGAATGCAGAATAACAGAAAATGTCTGCTGAGTAAACTACTACACTAAAGTATTTGGGTGGTTTCTTGCCTCTTACTCAGGCATAAAACGAACACACACCAAGTATAATTCTTTCCTGGGATTTAAACAAATTAAGCATCCTAAATGCTATATAAACTCTTGATCATTCTATTCATGAGAAACGATTACATGGGCTATCAAACATACCCTAACATTATATCTAAAACTATTCCTCTCATGCAACAATAAAGTAATTTGGGGAGACCATTTTCATCCCACAAAATGAAATACATTATAAGTATTACATATGCTGATATTAAGCATATATCAATGCTACATTTAGGCAAGATAAGAAAACACACTAATCCTAATAAACCTATGTTACTATATATACTTCAATCAATATCTGAAATCAATGGACATGACAGCATAAAACTATAATAATTTTAATTCTAATGAAGGAACACTCAAAAGCTCTAGGTAGCATATCAGCTTCAACTAAATAAAGGGGACACACTATTAAAGAAGAACTATTACTAAATTACTAAATTAGTATAATATAAGTTTTGTTGACCCTTTAAACAAGAAATATCTTGTTATAGCCTGTATTTCTTTTTAAAGTTATTTCTGATAAATTAAAATATTTATTTTACCCGTTAAATAAATATAAAATATTTTTCTTTTAAGTTCCATACATGCAAAGTTTATATCTGTTACTGCATTTAATGAATCAGATATGCTTCATAGATTTCATTTTAAATACAAAGTTAATCCAAAATAATTATAGTAAGACATAACTTTGTCATTGCAAGATTCTTAAAATATTGCATGACAAATATATCCTAGCATATAATAATATTATATCACAAAATAATATTTTACAAATTAGTTTTCTAAAAAAAACATTCAATAAACAAATGCATATTATCTCATTAGCAGAACTATTTTTCTGTGAGCTGTTTATCCAGGTGAAGAGTTTTCATCCAGTCAAATTTTACGAAGCACTGAAAGTAATAAACACATTTTTTTGAAAAGTTTTCCTTTATTTAACCCTTATAATAATAAAAACACACACACAAAAAATAGCAAAACAAAGCTTAATTCCCAATTGGAATAGACTGATACAAATTTGGATCCTAAAGCAAACAAAAATTATCACATTGACAATAAACAGACATATTATTTGAATATTATACGTATAATTAGCTAGCTTACTTATGGATGAAAATGCTCACTTTTCTGAGAGATTATTATGATAATAACTGCAGTTGATTTACATCGTATATGAATCTTTAATAATTCCAACTGGTGTATAATACAATATATACTTTGTTTTTATTATTAAGTCATTGAACGTATATAATTCTCATTTATAACTTTAGAATTTGATTTTTCCAGTAGTAAGTTTTTTTTTTTCCATAAGAATACATGTATATACTTTCCCATTTATTTAAAAAAAAGTGGTTCTTTTTCTATAACAAAAAAATGCAGGTGTATGTGCAGCTTAATATTATTATGATTATTAATTATTATTATCACTTTTAAATAATTCTTGGTGAATAAAAACATATTTTAATGTATATAATGGCATTATTTTTACATGCAGATGAGATACTTAGAAAGATCACTAAAATGTTTCTAGTTCATCTTCCTTTGCTTCTTAATATTTCTTTCAATTATATATATATATATATTTTCCTATACCAAGACAATATTAATAAATGACAATAAGTTACTAAATAATTATTTAGTACTTGGAAATTATTTGTTTTTCTTAATTTAGAAACAATAAGATTTTTCCTGATTCTTTTAGTTAATTCTTTCATTTTAACTTGTTGAAAACTTTAACTTTCGCATGAGGCAATAAATTTTAAATGTAGAAGGTTTTTAAAGTGTAGAGAATAGCATAAAAAGTTGCAGAATGCGCTACCAAATGGATTTATTCTTCAGTCATAAATAAAATCTTCATTATCTTGCCAATTCTTGTTTAAAAACTAAAAAAAAATAATCTTACAATGTTTTGTACTGTTCAACCTTTTTTAAAGACTAGCAGACTGTCTAAAAAAATGATTGGAGTGTGTAATTGGTTGTTCTTTTGATGCTAGCGACCTCTTCTAGAAAAAAACAATAATCATTTGATTATAACATAAATAAAAGAAAGGAAAACTTATTATAATCATATAGTTTTCCGTATTATTTAAAATTGTGTAACAAAGCAGTTTAATAGTGAAAATAATAAATATATTTAAAGCAACAATAATTCTCAGTGAGTTCAATTTTACATAAATTCCTTTCTACAAATGAATTTACCAGAAGTTACTGTTCTTTAGGATAAGACATTTATCTTTTCTTTTCTTCTCTACCCATCTAAAAATCAACTACTGTTTATGATATTTGTTTTACATTATATTAATTTGCTCTAATAAATAATATCTTAATTAAATCATTCATGTTCTTTTAAAAATATGATATTGCATTAGGAAATCTATTAATTATTCACACAAACCATGCTTAGGTGGGTGAATAGCACACTTTATTAACCAATTATTACTATTGTTATTTTATCTTTTTATTTTTCTTAAAGAATAGCATTGATTTCTTGCAGAAATAATGCCAAATAAAACCAAGTTCCAAAAGCACTGGGTTACAAAATATATATATATATATATATATATATATATATATATATATATATATATATATATATATATATATATATATATATATAAAAGCAAGTATGGCCTTCCAGAACAAACAATATAAAATAGAAACACTTAACAAATAGTTTCAGCAAAGATTTGGATCCATTTTTTTCACAGATTTATGTAAAATAAAATCATGTTTTCAATATTTCAAGTTTAACAGTGAACATCAATAGAAGAATTTTTTTAATTTTGACCATGGTTATATACTGGAAAAATGAACAGCTTCTTTAATTATTAAAGCATTTGAAATATTTTTTTAAAAATTGCATTCTGTTCACTCAAGCACTTAATTATAGTAATTAAAAAAATACTATCTACTTTAAATGTCTGCAATTTAAATAGTTCAGTTTCATAATGTATAATATTATCATACATTAATGTTGTCTTTTTTTATAAAGCTTCACATTAATTTATGCACTTAACTTATCTTTTAAATTTTTTTTGCAAACATTAATAAAGTAAACACAATAAATTTCATCTTCTTTTAGCAGAGTTAATGTCAAGGGAAAGATGTATTGCTTTGTGATCTGGAAAAGTTATGGTATGGAGTTGGGCTGATTCAATCATGAAATGGAGATCAGGAGAGTAGAATGTTAAATCAATAAGAGTCTGATGCTTATGGGTGTACAAAGAGTAGGTATGCTCTGGGAAAAATGTCCTGATCACACATTAATCCCCTGGAGAAGAGATGTGGATGTTTGTTTGTTAAGTACTGGTGACTTATATTGAAGCTACCCAGAAGAAGAATGCAAAGGGAGGTGGTAGCTATGATGTTGTTGATTCATTAAATAATAGATTTAATGAGGGTATCACTGTCATAGGAGGGAACATATAAATAAATCAGAAAACTTTTGAAGCACCCCAATTGCACCTCCAAGATAAAAGAGTGAGTGTCGATATGTATGATGGTAAAAAAGGTAGGGACACATTTATTAATGAAGATGGCAACTCCTCCAGCAGAAGTCAAGGCTATAGAATTCTTGAATAGACCAAAGGTGTACAAAGTGGAGCAATTCCTGTAGTTAAAGTGAGTGGAGAATTTAGTTTCGGCAAGGAAGATGATATTGGGAGAGTTGAGTTCAAACTAATGTTTGAGAACAAGGAGTCTGTGGATTGTAATGTCCTGAATGTTTAAACCAAAAACAGAGTTAAGGATATGGTGACCACAAGAAGGACATAAGGAATGGAGAAACAGGAATCAAAAATTTTATCATGAGCAGTGATGAACTGGGCTGGCAGAAAGGTGAGGAGTACATTTCTTTTCTTTTTTGCCAGAATTGCACAATGATTTATTCTTGATGTTACTTGATGAACCACTGTCCAAGAAAATTTCATCTGGGGAAGGTGAGAGAGTGTGAAGGGAGGAGGCTGATGATGACTTGGTTGAAACAAGAGAATTCTCTGCTGAAAGAATTCTTGTTTTTCTTTGTATGTTCTGTATGTCTAAGACTTGCCCTGGGTTCCAGAAGAGGATCCATTATGGTTTCACTGGGAAGGTCCAAGCTGGAATTCTGACCATCAGAGTTGGTGTCACTATCAGATGGGTTAGGGCATGCATGCTTTTCAAGTTTGTTGTTTGTGGTGGAAGGGCCAGAGTTGGTAGACTTAAGCAGGGTGATTTTCTGAGTTTGAATTAGTGGACATGCCCATCAAGGAAGGAGGGTCCTGTGGTGGAGCTGTAACTGAGAGTGGTGGGTGCAAGTGAATTCAAAATTATGTGGCTTAGAGGAAGCTGGAGTCTTACTAGAAGGTAAGATGGTGGTCAAATGCTGAAAGGTTGAATTGGTATCAGATGTAGATGAGACATTAGCTGAGGGAGGAAGTTCATGTCTATTGGAGCTGTATGAAGCACAGATGTGATTTAGGCCCTTTTTCTTCTGGATAACGTTGCATTTTTTATAGAGCAGTCCTGAATGAGGTGGTTTCAGTCTTAGCAGATGAAACATTGTTGCCTGATTCCATTAATCGAGACGATCAAAGGATGAATAGAAATGAGGCAGTATTGGTGAAGTTGAGGCCATTGGTGAGAGGATTCTCTAAGGTACTCAAATGAGGTAACTTGTCCAAATGTCTCAAGATTTTCTGTAGGTGCTGCCTTTCCATCCCTATGTGATAGGTTTTGATAAACCTTTTAAGTATGAATGGTGTCTTGGGGTCTATTGTAACCAGGAACATATTGTTTAAAAATTTGATTCTGTTTTTGAAGGCTTGTCTTTGTATTGTGTTGTGAAACTGTATTTCCATGTATCAGTCAGTGGAAAGAGTGATGATTTTATGTACACTATCAATTAGATTATGGAGTTTAATTAAGTCATAGAGCTTCTGTGCTGGAAATTTGTGGAGTTCACATTGTAAATCTGTAACCACCAAAATGACCAAACTGTCACTCTGGTAGCAATGAAGTGAATTGAGGAGAAGTGGTGGAACTATGTGGTTAAATTGTTCCAAGGTCACAGTGTGATTCTCTGATGTGAGTTGTTTAGTAGGAATGTAGGTAGCTGAAGTAGTTGATTGGTGATTGTTAGGAATGTCAACATCAAGGCCCCACAGATTTTAAAAGAGCTCAGCTTGGCATGTTCGTGGTATGGTTATATTGTGATTTTTTGGTATGGTTCTGGATGCAGCCTGAGCATAGGAATTAGCAAAGCCTTCCTGTAGTTTAGGGATCTAATCATGGAAGGATGGTTAATAAGGGATGGCCTTATAGTGTGACTGATATTAGTGGAAGTAATGTGCTTGATATGAAGAATCATGAGTAGCATCATCTTTGGAGTAATTATAGTGTGTTAGGTTTTAGAGGATATGGCTGAGGTTTCTGCATTATACATAGGTGTAACAGGCTGATTTTTCCCATCATAGGTGAGGGATTTTTAGTGTTCACAGTTGTGCTTGGAGCAACATTATGATTGGTCAGATTAATCTTTTTGGATTGCTTTTTGCCTTTGATGGGGCAAGCCTCAGCCTGTAAAGGAGAAAAATCCAGATGGTCAGGAAATGGAGACCTTGAAATAGGTTCTGTGCTGATGGTGTCTTTAATTGAGTTTTCTTTGGAATTTAAATTAAGTAACACTTTTGGAAGTTTTGAAGGTCTTTGTGGTTGTGATTTAGGTTTTTGCACATTTTTGCTGCTAGGAATCATAGCCATCTTTAAGCTGTTTGGAAGAGTTAAGCATTATACAAAAAATGAAGTGGAAAACTAAAGAATTTGTTTTAAAAAATGAAGCAAATCCACACTGGAGAGATTTTTTAATGTTAATTTTAGTTGTCTAATGCAAAAATTGATTAGTCAGTTTACTATCCCAGAGGGGGTGTGTGAGAAAAGAAGATTGTTGTTAATGACCTAAATAACTGGAACAACACATAAAAATTTGCAAAAATGGTTTGAGTGATAGAAGAACTGGAGTACAAAATGAATTAAGAGTCTAAGAGGGAATACAACCCTCTATGATCCATAAAACAGACAAACTACTCATCAACAAGTGGAAGAGTCTGGTTGTCTATTGAAGATGAGCAGATGGTAGATACAGTGAAATAATAATAAAAATACACTAAAAACTGAGAATTGTGAATGAAAAAGCATGCAAACATCAAATAATGTTTTTTAAGGGAACAAGTACATATAATAAATACATTTGACTGTAACAAAATTGACTTTCTACAGTCTTTTTAAGAGAACTGTGAAGCAAGTGACTTTGCAGAAGCAGTTCCACTTAGAGTTAATCAACCAACTTCTATATATATATATATATATATATATATATATAAGTGTTTTTGAAAATGTTTTAGATTATATATATATATATAAGTGTTTTTGAAAATGTTTTAGATTATATATATATATATTGTAACAGGGCAGGTATAATCAAACCCTGTTGTGATAATTAGATAAATACGTATTCGTATACTTAATGCATTATTAAAAATATATATATCTTATTACTAATGTATTATTAAAAATATATATTACTTTACTAACAAAATTAATATTTACAGTTTGATGTACAATCAATGGTCATTTGCATGGTTGTACAGAATTGATTTAGTTATTTTAATTAAAAAGAACTCATAGAAGAGGTATGGGGGGTTATACACTTGCTCTGATTTTTTCTCTCTTTTGCCAAACCTAACTAAACACATCACTATGTATATGTGTGAGTGCATTTTTGAACCATTAAAAATGAAAAATTCACAAAATAAAAAAAAAAAATATTTTGTTTGATAAACTTTTAAATATATATATATATATTAAGTCAACAAAAACCTTTAAATATCAAGATGGAAGACTAATTTTGCAGAACAATGGAAGTAATTATTATAAAAATCGTGGAATGTCTAATACTAATTAAATATTAGTTGGAAAGAAATAGGTGTAAAAAGCTATTGTGGTGCATTTTAACAAAGGCATATGGAATGTGAATGGAAATATAATTTAAAAAAAGAGTGAAAAGAAAGATAAGTTTGATAATTAAAGAAAAATTAAATTAATTATTTTGTATAAGTTTGGAGGTAGAAGAAAGCGAACGGTCAACATGATATACATTTTGATAAAATAAGTCAGGCTGGGGTAGAGGCTTCAATGTGTGGAGGGTCCGAATCCTTTGCCCCCGAATGTATAGCAGCTGCCGATAGTGGAGAAGGGACATCAAGCCTGGAGATTTCGCCTCAATAAGCAACAATATTGAATCACCAGAAGAGAAAGAAAATAAATAAATAAACAGACTTTAGCCATGGAACCCAAACTTCAAAGAAAAAAAACAAAGTTCATTCACCGACAAAAGACTGGAGATTCCATTTTCACCAAGAGGATTCGATCAATTCCCCAGGGAAACCAGGTATTTTCTTTTTAATTACATCTATAAATGTCACTTTTAGTAAGCTTACTCTATGAATTTGAGAAAACTGTTTATTTGACACAATTGTGAACTTAAAAATTTATTTTCTTTGCCCGGAGAGGTCAAATTATTTACTACGAAATTTATTAGTGTATAAATTAGTCCAATTAAATCTTCAGTACAAAATACATAAATAGCATATTTGTGTGTGTGGGAGTTTTGACAAAAAGAGAAAGGAGCAAGCAAAAAAAAAAGGAAACTGATATGAATCTTTGATTTAAAAGAGAAAAGAGACACTAATTTAACTTAAGTAAATAATATATATATTTTTTATACATATGTAAATATCATAGCTAATAAATGTATATAAAATGAATGGTTTTTTTTTGTTTTGTTTTTATGTTATGAGTTTTTTTTAAAAATAAAAGAAAAGAGTTAGATCTACTGCCGGAAAATTTTACCACCAGCCGTGAGCAAAGCTAGTCCAGGGGCATTTCCATATTGGTATTCCAGTTCTCCCAGCATAATTCTTATAGAAATATGGATTGGCACTTGAGGTCATAAATTGATGCTCATAAATATGCCGGGGAAATAAAATGGAATAATTTAAAAAAATATTATTTTAAACCATTATGCATATACGTGTATTGTTATATATACATACACGCAATCATACAAGACTACATATGTGCATAAAATATATATGGAAAATGGTAAATCCCATTCTAATGGCACCCAAAATGGGGCATTGAAGAGAAGTAGGTCAATGAGGGAAAGAAAAATATGAAAGAATTTAGCATGATTTTTTTTTGAGAAAGTAAATAAATGTATACATATCGGTTTTGTCAGATCATTATTGTTTTAGCTAATAATGGAAGTTATATTATATTGACAGAGTTGGATGAAGTTAATATTGAGTTTCATAAGTAAAAAAAAAACTTTTTAGGCTATATGAAAATTACCAACTGAGTGCAGAAGATAAAAGCGTTTCATAAAGTAATCAGTTTAGGTTAGACTGGTTTTTTTAAAGAACTTTCAGTTTTTTATGGATTTTTTTTTGTAAATAACAAACGTAAATGTTTTATTGTTCATGATTGATTTTTTTTTTTTTTAAAAAAGTAATACAGATATTTTAAAAGAAAAAAGTAAATGAGTGTTTTAAGTGGTTAACCTTTATAATTAATCCATTTTAATTAGATACAAAATAATTATTTTGGCTTTCTGTCACTTATTACTATAAGATGTCATAAACAGATAAAAATAATTTATATATATATATATTAAATTAATGTCATTTTAAAAGAAATTCGAGAAATGAATTATATTTAATTTACACCCACACAGTGGCTATGCTTTTTAATATATTTTCACTTTTTACTTTTATAATCATTCGACAATTTCTGAATTTGAAACTAACTTTGAAACAAAGGTTTTGAAATAACAATAGTCTATCTGTACTAGTTTTCAAAACTGGGTTTTATAAAAGTGAAACAGAAGAGTAAGTCGAAACAACATAATGAAATATCGATCAGTCCATGGTAAAATTATAAATATATATACTTAAAAATATTGAAGGCGTAAGAAAGTCCAAGAAGGGGGCAGCACTGTGCTTTAGGGGTTTGGGATTTTGGAACCTAGCACATAGAAAAATATATATACATCACATAAAGAGGATGGAGTTGATAAGAATAAAAGTATATGGAGGGAAAAAGGAAGAGATGCCATTAGAGCACCTTAGGAGTCTGCAAAGATACTTTGTGTGTTATGGAACACAAGACAAGGTTAAAATGATAATAGCATTTTACCACCTAGAAGGGCAGGCCATGGATTGGTGGAATTCATTGCTAAATCAACAGCAAACATTTTTAGATTACAAGATAGCCCTAGAGAAAGTTTTCTGGAGTGAAGAAAGGCAGGACAACATTAGATCCCAATTGATAAGAGAGAAGTTTCAAGAGGATGGACCAAAGGAATATGTTCATTTTTTTAGGCATCAAGTAGCCACACTTAGGACCTTAGAAGCATGTAATTTGTCAGAGAAACAGATTGTGAAGGCCATCTGCAGAAATCTGCCAATAAGAATAAGATTGATGCTAGAGGAAGGAGGAGATAACCCATCTAAAGAAATAGACGAGATATTGAGTCAAATGGAAATAAGTGCAGAAATGAGACAGATTCGAGAGAAAAAGGAAATAGACCAAAGGAAAGACAATATTCAGACAGCAACCGACACAAAACACATGGGGAACCTAATTTGTTCATGGAGGACTGCGTACTGAGTTATGCATGCTAAACATGTCCGAAAATAAAGATAGCAGCAGGACAGACCAAAGTAGAATTGCTTATTGATTCAGGGAGTCAGGTCTCTGTAATAACAGAAAGCTTGTATCATAAACTCACCAGAGAACAAAAATATACCTGTTCTACCATTGAAAGCTGTACAAGTGGCAATGGCCAACAACAGAAAGGCCAAGGTTGAACCCAAACAAATATGGCTGGATGTCAAAATCCATTGAGTAAGTTGCCCCCATGTATTCCTAATCATGAAAAATTTTGATTTGTGATGTTTTATTGGGAACTGACTTTTTATACAAATATAAGTGCAAGTTGAACTACGAAAGTAGACAAGCCATGTGTAACAGGGAGGTGGTTGGATTTATAATGGATAGCACGAATAGTTCAATAGGTGCTGTGAAAGTTGTCGAAGAACACAATGATGATTTGATAATGGAAAAAATAGACCAGGTGAAGATAACGGGGGGAGAAGGAAATGAAATATTAAAAAATATACTGAAGGAATACAATCAGGTATTTTCAGACAGGCCAGGCATGATCCCAGGGTTCGAACAAAGGATTCAAGTAAATGAAACACAACCATTTAAGGCAAAATCATACCCAATTCCTCATCAATATAGGAAGCAGGTGAAGGAGCAGATAGATCAAATGTTGGAATGGGGTATTTGGCTTATTGTAACCCGATAGTCATCGTCGAGAAAAAGGATAATTCTATACAGTTATGTCTTGATGCGGGGCAGTTGAATAAAATCATTGTAACATACCACCACCCATGCAAGAATTACTTGGGAGATTTAAAGGAAAAAAAAAATTTCCAACATTTGATTTTACAGCAAGCTATTGGCAGATAAGGCTGCATCCAGAAGATCATAAGTATACTGCCTATAAATATGACAGCTGCGCATATCAGTTTAACCGTATGCCATTCGGCCTGATTAACAGTGGGGCTGGTTTACTGCGATGTTTGGATCAGGTATTATCTGTTGAAGTCAAGAAAATAGTTACAATGTATGTGGATGATGTATTGGTGGCATCATCTACTATGGAAGAACATACCAAAGAGGTGCAAATGTTTTTAAGGGAATGTTTGAATAAAGGGATCAAGGTAAACCTGAAGAAAAGTGTGCTATTTCAAGAGGAAGTTCCATTCTTGGGCCATCATATAGGATCACAGGGTATCTGGCTACACCAGATAAAATCTCAGCCATTGAAGGATTCCCAATACCTAGGTCCAAAAAGCAGATATGATCCATTTTGGGTATGTGTAACTTCTACAACCGTTTTCAGGAGCAGTTTGCTCAACATATGGAACCACTTATTAGATTACTGAGAAAAAATGTAGTGTGGGAGTGGGGTTAAAAGCAAAGCCAGGCATTTGACAGGGTGAAGCAAGGGTTCATGAAACATGTAATGTTGGCTTTTCCTGATTTTGAGAAACCCTTTGTAGTGCAGACTGACAGCAGCGGGTATGGGCTGGGAGCAACAGTATCACAGATTCAAGAAGATGGTCAGGTAAAAGTGCTGTATTTCTTAAGTAGGTTGCTCAAAAGTCCAGAGTGGCATTACACTGCCACAGAAAAGAAAGCTTTGGCCATTGTTTGGTCATTCCAAAATCTCTGCACATTGTTGTTGGGATCAAAAATAATTGTGGTTATGGATCATAAGAGTTTAGAATTTATTAACAGTAGTTATCTGACAAATAGTCAGTTGGTACAGTGGAGCCTATACCTCCAAGAGTATAATTATGTGGTAAAGCATTGTAAAAGGTCAGATAACATTGTAGCTGATGCTCTTAGCCGTAACCCAGTGCGTTTGCCATCATGTCATCTTAAAGCTGAAAATTTATATGTGGCAGGAATAGACTTAAAGATTAATGAAGGGGTAGAGAATGACCTTAAGAGATTAGCCCAGTGTCAGAGGGAGGATGCTCAGTTAAGTCAAATAATTGCACAACTGAAAGGGAATACAAAAAAATGATGAATCCAGAAGTTGGATCAACCAATACAAACTTGACCAAGCTGTTCTACAATACAGAATGAAAATGGGACCAGGTAGTTGGAGACCTGTAATACCCCAGAAAATGCAGAATGCAGTGGTGACTCATGTCCACCAAACATATGGACACTATGGGATATGGAAAACTGAAAAGTGTCTCAGACAGTGGTTTTATTGGCTAGGCATGCATTGGACTGTTGTGAGAATGATCAGGCAATGTGAACTTTGCCAGAAAACTAAGCCTGCTAATAGGAATTATGCAGGCCCAATGACCTCCATAATTCCAAAGAAGACACGTAAGATGATTGCGATAGATTATTATGGACCATTGCCCACCTTTAATAAAAAAAATACTTGTTGGTGGTGTATGATCTATTCAGTAAATTTGTGGCTGCATATCCCATGACTCAAGCAATTACCTGAAACACCATACGTCTCCTTGAAAAGGAATATTTTACAGTGATAGGAAAATCTCAAAGCATCCTATCGGATCATGGCACACCATTTATCTCTGGAGAATAAAAAGCATGGGTTCAGAAGTCAGGGATACAACACATACTGACATCAATTAGGAATCCACAATCGAACCCATGTGAGTGGGTGATGCATGAGTTGAGTAGATTGTTTAGGACATACATCCCAACTAATAACCGAGGTTGGGTTAAAAAGATTCCAGAAATACTGAACTACATAAATTGGACAGTTAATGAATCCACAGGGTTCTCTCCCATGCGGCTCCAATTTGGGAAACATGCCCCTAAATTAATCAAGGCCAAAATACCAGGACCAAAGGAAAAGCCAATAAATGTGGAAGAGAACCAAAAGCAGGCATATCATACACATTTGAAAAGGAGTCAGGAAAGAAACAAACATACATTGGAGAGGCCTCATCGGTTTAAAGTGGGTGACCTAGTCATGGTGAAAACCCCACATGTGAGCGAACCAGGGAAATTTATCTATAAGAAGTTTTGCAGTTTGTTTGTGAGACCTTTCTTTATTGTTAAGTGTCAGGGGGATAATGCATTCTGGGTGAATACTAGGCAGGAGGTAAAAGGATCATACAATGCTTGTTCCATCAAGCCTAATGCCGGTATGAATGGTTCATGATATTTAGGAGCCATTCAAGTACATAGATCATATTTGAAGGCTTCCGGGAGAGGGGTATTGCAACAGGGCAGGTATAATCAAACCCTGTTGTGATAATTAGACAAATATGTATTCGTATACTTAACGCATTATTAAAAATATATATATCTTATTACTAACATATTATTAAAAATATATATTACTTTACTAACAAAATTAATATTTACAGTTTGATGTACAATCAACAGTCATTTGTGTGGTTATACAGAATTGATTTAGTTATTTTAATTAAAAAGAACTCATAGAAGAGGTATGGGGGGTTATACACTTGCTCTGATTTTTCTCTCTTTTGCCAAACCCAGCTATACACATCACTATGTATATGTGTGAGTGCGTTTTTGAACCATTAAAAATGAATAATTCACAAAATAAAAATAAAAAAATATTTTGTTTGATAAACTTTTAAATATATATATATATATTAAATCAACAAAAGAACTTTAAATATCAAGATGGAAGACTAATTTTGCAGAACAATGAAAGTAATTATAAAATTCGTGGAATGCCTAATACTAATTAAATAGTAATCGGAAAGAAATAGGTGTAAAAAGCTTTTGTTGTGAATTTTAACAAAGGCACATGGAATGTGAATGGAAATATAATTAAAAAAAAGAGTGAAAAGAAAGATAAGTTTGATAATTAAAGAAAAATTAAATTAATTATTTAGTATAAGTTTGGAGGTGGAAGAAAGCGGACGGTCAACGTGATATACATTTTGATAAAATATGTCAGGCTGGGGTAGAGGCATCAATGTGTGGAGGGTCCGAATACTTTGCCCCTGAATGTATAGCAGCTGCCGATAGTGGAGAAGGGATGTCAAGACTGGAGATTTTGCCTCAATAAACAACAATATTGAATCGCCAGAAGAGAAAGAAAATAAATAAATAAACAGACTACTCAGACTTTAGCCATGGAACCCAAACTGTTTCATTCACTGACAAAAGACTGGAGATTCCATTTTCACCAAGAGGATTCGATCAATTCCCTGGGGAAACCAGGTATTTTCTTTCTAATTACATCTATATATGTCACTTTTGTAAACTTAAAAATTTATTTTCTTTGCCTGGAGAGGTCAAACTATTTACTACGGATTTTATAAGTGTATAAATTAGTCCAATTAAATCTTCGGTGCAAAATACATATAATAGCATATTTGTGTGTGTGGGAGTTTTGGCAAAAAGAGAAAGGAGCAAGCAAAGAAAAAAAGGAAACTGATATGAATCATTGATTTAAAAAAGAAAAAAGACACTAATTTAACTGAAGTAAATAATATATATATTTTTATACATATGTAAATATCATAGCTAATAAATGTATATAAAATGAATAGTTTTTTTGCTTTGTTTTTATGTTATGAATTTTTTTAAAAAAAAAAAAAAAAAAAGAGAGTTAGATCTACTGCTGGTAAATTTTACCACCAGCCATGAGCAAAGCTAGTCCAGGGGCATTTCCATATTGGTATTCCAGTTCTCCCAGCATAATTCTTATAGAAATATGGGATTGGCGCTTGAGATCATAAACTGATGCTCATAAATATGCTGGGGCAATAAAATGGAATAATTTAAGAATAAATATTCTTTTAAACCATTACGCATATACGTGTATCGTTATATATACATACATGCAATCATACAAGACTACACATGTGTGTAAAATATATATGGAAAATGGTAAATCCTGTTATAATATATATATATAATTGAATGTTTAATAAGATGTATATACTTTTTGCAGGGATATGATTCAAGATAAATTTACTGACAGCAGTACTGGTAAATATTCTAGTTAAATAGTGCATATTATGTTATTAAAATAATATACATTTTTTTATTTTGTTAACTAATACATTGTACAGGCTTACCCCTGCATTTATATATGTAATATATCCAGGATTCAAACTCAGACTTCACATGACTCATAACTTTTAGTGCCAATATGTGTATGATCAAATGGGTCAGCAATATAAGATGGATCTGAGAGTTGTGGGTCATGTGAAAGTCTGAGTTTGAATTATTTTGTACTGTAAATTATAAATAGAATAACGGATAAAACAGCTAGACCAATGAAAAGTAATAATCTCTTCAGCATTCTCTTATAGAAAAACAGTGAAAGAGAAAAATACTCAATAGGTTTGCCAACTGTCATGTTGTAAAGGTTTGACTTTTATTCCTTCTTGTATTATCTTCAATTAAAAAATAACTTGATACTTATTAAGTGATCAGTATTGATTGTTTATCATCTACCTGAAAAATAATTTCAAAGTTGTAAAATTGTTTTTGATTATATTGTGCCCAAATTTAAATCGTAGCAAAACCAAACAGTTTGCTCTACTATGGTTTTAACAGTCAGAATCGTCTATCTTGCTAACACACTGCAGAATTCAAACCCCAGACATGAAACTGAACATTCTAGAAGAGGTTGCCTTCTAGATATACTAAGTTCGAATCTAAAGTCCAAATTTCACAACACCATCTACATGATAACGCATCTGATGCCACTACTAGTATAACCTTTGACCGGTGCCTGGTGGTCAGTGAAAAACAAAAGTCTCTACACTAAAAGAAGCTTGGGTGGCTAATTAACGTCTATGGATTTACAAAAGAAATGCAGAAAATATATATATAGACCAAGACAGTGATAGTAATCAATAAAATAAGAGATCAAATTTAGTTTTAAATAATTTCACAAAATTTATTCATATAAATTATATAGACAATGCCACTGTATGCTTATATGAGACAGGGACACATATTAAATAATTGTTGGCATTATGTTCCAATAAATAAAAAAAAGGTTTAAAACCAAAGTGATATATTCTATTCCTTGGGCTAATAGCATTACGATAATGTGCTTGAAGAGATAGGAACATGTGCGAGGTGCTCTGAGTAATTATAAAAGTTTAAGAAAATATTTGAAATTAAGTGTTATAAAATATTTATTGATTTTGAGAATAGCACGGACAAAAGCTTACTAAGCAACAAATTGGGAATGTGATCAAAGCATTTATTTGAGAATAATAATAATAGAGTTGCATTGGGAGGTCAGTATTGCTGATAATGAATTTATTAAAGTTGGAGGGTGTGACACGTTTAAGTCACGGATGCTTTGTAAAATAAATATAAAAATAAAACAATATTGAATATACGGAATGATTATGGAGGTCATCTCACCGCTAACCCGTAGGAAAGTGTTTTATGAACAGCCAAAATATAGCAACTGTGTGATTATTGCATTTAATTCCCAGGTGCGTGATTTGGGGACACACTCTGCCTGGAAACTGCAATAAGCGAAGAGAATGGACTTGGCCATGTAAAGAATCCTTGGAAAAGTAAAACAAAGCGGTCTCAACAACCAATTCATTTACCAGCAATACGAGACTAGTGTATATAAAACATACTGAATGGGTTTTACTTGGATTAAGAGAAATGCCCAATCAAATTCCCAGAAATTCATTTAAAGGGGGTCCGCACATTCTCGATGTCAATGATGAACTTTGTAATTAAAGTAGAACATGGTAATTAAAATAGGAAAATGCATGCTTGCGGGTTTGAAAAGTATAGATTTATTTAAGCAACCATGCATTTGGGGAAACATTTAAATCATTGAACTCACACATACTCTCATAGTAGATTAAAATCAATAACATGTAGATTTTAAACTATGTGATTATATCATATATTAAAGAAAAGAATCGTTCTCAAACAATTGATTTGCAAAATAATAAAATTGGAAAATTATTTAGAAATTTAAAATATGCCTTCAAAGCGGCGTCTTATTTTCATTAAAGGTAATAATTCACTCAGTCAAAGATGATTCTGACACATTATCATAATAAAATAACAGAAAGCTTAATCAATAGAAAATATTAACCCAAAAATAGAGAGCAAAATGTTGAGTATATTTAAACACGTTAAAGAAATACATAATGAAGTTATGTGAATTATCAGAAAACAATTTAAAATAGCTATAGCATGTTAGTTATCACAAGAGCTCTTGGGTTAATTTAGGGTTACCTCTGGAGATGCATTTTGGGTAGATTGATGGTCGGCAAGTTTTTATATAATTTAACAGCAAAATCTGGAAATGTTCATATTTTTGGCAGCGGCAGCAGTTCCGGGGTTCCTTGTGTGATAACTTCTGATGGTCTATGGCAGCATTTGACCATTCTGGAGAACTACTCTGTCATGTCAAGATTTACAAATTACTACAATAATTTTGGTTAGAAACATTAGACCTCAGAATGATTTCTCTTAGAAACATTAGAATGGAGAACAAAATAAAACCCTTCTTTTTATAGTAGACTTTAACAATAAAACTGCCCTGGAGCGTTACAAAAATATATTGGACTTATCAGCTGTAATTAAATCATCCAAATGTCTAAAGGAATTCAACATTAATTAATTTCTTTTGTTAATTTCCCTGTTGACATTCGAATTACAAACTAGATTTAATTAAAAATTACTTTTACTAATTAAAGAAAACCTTAAGTATGCTATTTTTAAATAAACTTATATAACATTAACTAATTAAACTATTGTCCCTCATTTATTTTAACAGAAATATTTGGAATGACTTTTATTAAATTAAACAAAAATTATTTTACTTTTAAATTGCAATATTTAAATCTATTTACTAAATGAATATTTACTAAATGAATTTTATTTTAAATCAAAATTTATTACGATGGTAATATATTTGTAAATAGATTCAAACAAAATAACTTTAATAATTTATAATTTTGATATGTTTTAAAATGCATATCATAGTGTGTGTGCAATTACGAATTATATAATTTACTTTTTAATAAATCAAATTATGTGAACATATACATAATCCATAATATTTTATTTTATTTGGGAATGAGTTATATATATATATATATATATATATATATATAATATGAGCATTGTGCTCATGGTTTAAAATTAGGTGGAATTTTCGGTATATAAGCATATTGCAGACATACTATGATAGGTTGGGGTTCAAACTAAGGTATGAGGGTAGGAAATAGGTGAAAAAAGGTGAAACGAATATCTGCAAAGCAGACCTTACTGTTTCATTGTTCACATTGATTTTTTGCAATAGCAGAAAGCAAATAAGTAAAATAATATTGAAATGATGATATAACAATAACAACAATAATGACAATAATAATAAGGTCCCACAGGATATCTTAGTATTACTTGCATAATACACACACTTTAGGATAAATGGTATATATATTGAAACACTGTTTCACGTATATATTTAAAAGATCACTCCCTCCCAAATTAAAATGACATAGGTTACATTTAATTCAGAGAAGCAATATTTCAAAAATATATAAAGGCTAATTATACTAAATATTAAAAAAAACAAATGATTTTTTGCAATAGCAGAAAGCAAATGAGTAAAATAATATTGAAATGATGTTATAACAATAACAACAATAATGACAATAATAATAATAATAAGGTCCCACAGGAAACCTTAGTATTACTTGCATAATGCACACACTTTAGGATAATTGGTGTATATATATATATATATATATATATATATATATATATATTGAAACAGATACACTGTTTCACGTATATATTTAAAATATCACCCCCTCCCAAATTAAAATGACATAGGTTAAATTTAATTCAGACAAGCAATATTTCAAAAATATATAAAGGCTAATTATACTAAATATTAAAAAAAAAACAAATTTTTTAAAATGAAAAAAGAAAAGAAAAGCAAATACATTTATATTTGCAGTTAAAGAAAGTATAAATCTTTTTTTATTAAAATTAATAAATTCAAAGTTAAGAAGCATTTAAATAAAAATTAATAAATTCAAAGTTAAAAATCATTTAAATAAAAATGTCTTTACTGCTATCAGCTCATACTATATTTCAGAAGAATAATTTGTAAGGCAGAATGGCAGTAATTTAACAATAATTAAAAGCATTTCTTCACCATGAGAAAATTAATTAAAAATTTGAAAACACCTAGCCAGATAAGTAAAAATAGTTTGTTCCCACCAAAATGGAATAGCCAATGAACTTGGACTAATGGCACAAACATGGATAAAAACACACCAGAAACAATTGTATTCAGCAGGCACATTAGGTGAATGTGTTCTGATAGAGAGAAAAGTATAAATAAGTTTGGAGAATTCAGATTAAAAAAGACAATATATATTGATGCAGCAAACAAAATTCAACAACCTTAAAACATTTTTCTGTGACAACTCTGAAATAATAAGAGACATTTTTAATAAGTAGATAATTTTTCATCAATTCAGCAACCAAAGCATAATCCCTGAAGTGTCCAAAGCTTTAAATCCCAGTAAAACCTATGCAAATGCTACTAAAGCCAACTTAAAAATGACCAATTGCAGAATTAAAGCAATCACACTCAATAATAAAATCATTCTCCCCCATGCTTTCAGAAAAACAAACCAAAGTGCCACCAAAGAACTAGATCTAAGAGTCCTCAATGACAATTTTACAAATAACTCCTATGGAGTTTATTTACATCTTTAAAAGATTTTTTGTTCTTGCTTAATAATTTTATTTGCTACAGATTCAGAAGATCTTAATATAAATTTCCCAGCAACCTGTTACATGAAGTTTTGACTTTACCTGGGATATGGTAAATTGTTCTGTGCATATTTACTCCAAAGAAGGAAGTTTCAAACTATACCAGAACTCTGATTAATTATGCACTAGTAATTAATAGTTGACCAAAATTGCCAATCCTATATAATCAGGATAGTCAAGAACATGATGGACTCATTTAGTAAGGTTAGAGCATTTCAATCTTTTATATCTCAATGATGCACCTATACCAGCCTATACCACTAACTATGAGTACAAATTAAAACTACCAGTCCAACACAAATTGGCATTCTGTGAGCCATATCAATCTGTATAAGAGGCTTAAAACCCACTGTTACATATGGGGCCAGTTTGCCATCTTACATAAACTCATCTGACCACTAGCCAAACGTACACAAGCCACCAAAACATAACATATTGTAATGGGCACATACGTACGTTACATTATTTTTTATTAGTAAACATAAAAAAAAAGTTCGTAAATAAAAATTTCTTTTTTAAGAATTAAAAACTGAAGATTAAAAAATCATCTTAAACTTGCATATATATAAAATCACACAGATAAATAATGATTAAAATAAAACTTTATTAAAAAAAGAGTAGTTTAAAACTAAATTTTCAGAAAAGATTTAGAGATAAAAATATATGTTTAAGTTTGAAAACAAATTAATTAATCTTTTGTAAAATGGAAATGATTATTTTAATTAGTAAACTAGCCTTTGGGCATTGGTCAGATAGGAAAACAATAGAAACTTTTAGCAAATGAAAGAAATCCATCAGGAAATTGGACCCCAACAAAAAGGTTTTCACCATCATGACATAATGTTGAGTTAATCCACAAAATTATTATAAAAGGAAAGGTTGGAAAATAAATTAGTTAGTTATTATCATGTGACTATATGTGTTACTGTGGAGCTGAAAAAGAAGGGATTGAAAAAATGCACTCTTCAATTCCTTCAGTTTTGTTAAAAAAAAGAGAAATGACATTGTTTTTTTTCTACATTAAGGACCAACTAAACTAAAAGACCTCCGGATAAATAAATAAAAAACAATGGCAAACTCAATCAATCTTTTTAGGACGGCATGGGAATTCATGTTCAAATGGCAAGCAACAGATGAAGATGAACTGTTTTAAACCGTAAGAACTTTATAATTTATGAACATTAAATTAAAAACTTTCCGTATTTAAAATAATTAAGAAATAAAATCCTATCTGACCAATGTTATTTGTTAATTAGTTATAATTTTATTTAATGTATTTCTTTTGTAAAATCATTTCCATTTATTTATTTATTTGTTCTTTAAGTTTTATTATGATTTCTGTTTTTCATTAAACTAGTTATATAAATATTAAACTTAAGTTGGGCATGAATGGCTATATAGATTTGTAAAGTTATATTAGGGGAAGGTAATCTTAGGTTATTCATTTCGTAGTTGAATTAGGTCAACGGATTGGATATATTGGTGTAATTAGTAGATGTAGTATGAGATTTGCTGTGGGCAGAATCGCTATTATATGCCGCACACTTCCATTTTGCCTATGGAAGGGATTATAAGATGTAGAATACTGTTCCTTTCGATGGAGTTTTTTTATTGCTCTTCTTGTCTGATAGATGTAATATTCCTATCTGATGAGAAGCAGTTTCTTCTCTTAACCTAATTGTGCTGCCGTATTTGTATTACATTGAACACATCGAAATATCAGATGGATTGAAGTTTGGTTTGAGTGCGAACCTTTGGCCTAAGGTTAAACAAGGATTGAATATTTTCTTTTCAAATGCAAATCTATTTAGTCTATTCATACTCGACACTCTAAATAAAGATGCATTAAATTTAAGTTGGGTATAGATGCTTGCATGGGTTCATGACCGGTTGATTGTGTTTTTGGTTTTCATATTCGATCAAAATATATATAGAGATTTGATAAATACTGATACCTTACGGTGAGTATCTAAAATGTATTTATTCGGATTCTTTTCAGTTATTGGTGTTAATGCAAGAATCTTATGGTGAATGCTATTGGGTTACTTATAAATTTCCCTCTGCAATTGACGGTATCAATGATTTTGTATTTTGATCGTTTATGTTTATTTTGAAATGTTTTTGACCATGGAATCTATGTAACCGATCTATACTCAACATTTTTAACAAATCTGTGCGAACTAATAATAATATAAAATTTAAAATGTAAATTAAAAATCTAAAATAAAAGTAAAAATAATGTTAAATGTTAAAGTAAACATATTAAAATAATAATGTTAAATCTTATATATATATGTGCGTAAATAAATTTTTGTATGTTAATTACTGGCAGTGGCTTATTTTATTTATTTTTTAATATTGAAATATAATTAGATATGATATTATTAAATCTCTGCTACTCCCTGAGCTAGTGACAAAGGCTAATGACCGGATATCAAAATATATAAATTAAATAAAAAAAAAATTTTTGACTTACGTATCTGCCTACTTTATAAATTTTCCTAGGTTCAAATGCCTAGATGGCGCCCTGTAGTGCAGATTACTTTAAAGTCCATTATCTGGATCGTTACAACTGGCGCCCAACATGGGGCCGATCTATTAATAAAAACCTTATTGCGATATCTACATAAATGTAGGCTCGCATGTATATATTATTGATTCTCAATAATATTAATAAAGAGAAGGGTTTCGTTAAAAGAAATAAAAAAAAAAAAGAAAGAAAAAATTTAGTTAAAAGGATTCTAAAAACTTATTTTAAAAGAAATTAGAAAAGCTAAATAATGATGAAAGATTAGAAAGGAAAGGGGAGGGGTGTAAAACTGAACGCGTCTCTTTCTTTCTTTGTTAAATAAGAAAATCACTTGTAAAAAGAACGAAAGAATAATTATAATTGTGAAATTAAAAAAAAAGTAAACTTGTACCAAATTTCCAAATAGATTGGTACAAGATAAAGTGAGAGAAAGGAATGTTGCAATTAGTAACATTCAATATTTAAAAGAATGAAAGAAATTAATTATAATTGTAAAATTAAAATGTAAACTTGTACCAAATTTCCAAATAGATTGGTACAAGATAAAGTGAGAGAAAGGAATGTTGCAATTAGTAACATTCAATATTTAAAAGAATGAAAGAAATTAATTATAATTGTAAAATTAAAAATGTAAACTTGTACCAAATTTCCAAATAGATTGGTACAAGATAAAGTGAGAGAAAGGAATGTTGCAATTAGTAACATTCAATATTTAAAAGAATGAAAGAAATTAATTATAATTGTAAAATTAAAAAATGTAAACTTGTACCAAATTTCCAAATAGATTGGTAAGATAAGAATGAAAAAGAAAGAGGCAATGAGAGACATTCGATAGCAAGACAGCGAGAGAATAAGCAGAGCTGATTTAGAAGTAACCGGTTGTGTTTTTTTTTGCTGGCTAGAATTTAACAAAAATAATAATAGAAGGGTACGCTGACATGGAGGGCTAGTGGCAAACACAGGGCGTTTGCTCGGTCTACCTCCGTCTAACCATTCGCTCACTACTTATAACAACTAAAATGCTGCCGAGAAGAGACCGCCGTTACAGAACCAGATCTGCCTGAAGATTCGAAGTAGAATGTTGAAGGGATGAAGACCGATTAAAATGTGGAATTAGAAAGGAAACAAACCCACGTCAAAAGACTATAAACTCTCACTCCATTCACTGGAACGTCTGAAAAGCGAGCAACCATCTCTGCAAAAGAAGGGAAGGTTTCCCCCCCTCGATGGTTGATCCGACATTGGAAAAATCATACCTAGGTAACTATTAATACATGCATGTCAGAATTAATTTGAAATAAGAAATCAGTCAGAACTAAATTATTAAAAAGTTGCGCAACACTTCGAACGGTTATCATTAAAAGAACTTATGATTGTAATCTATTAATGTATTGAGTTACGATAATTTATTTAATGTTTCATTTGAATTATATTCTTTATTGTATATTTATGTATTTATTATGTTAGTGTGTGGATATATATGTGTGTTTTAGGATTTTATTATTAATTAGAATTAGCGAATTGCAAATTAAATTTTATTTATAAAAGGAAGTACTTAGTCATTTGCGTTTTCTTTTCTCTACCAAGCGAATAACTATTTAGAGTGAATTAAAATTAGATCAGTGAGCTAACAAGTTGATTAATTGAGGAATAAAATAAAGTAAGCTAAATGGATAAATAAATCCAGTCTGTATTGTAAATAGAGTAAAGGAAGGAAGTGCTATAATTTATATTCCTGCTGTACCGTGATAATTCCGGGAAATTTTATAAATATTCCAGGCGCTGGGCAGAACTAATTATTCGATACAAATAATTTGCCCAGCAGAGAAGAAGCGTTTAATTGGGAAATATAATGCTGGGATGATATTTTATTATGTCAGTGTTCAATTAAGAATATATACTCGATTTTAGGGTGTATATTGGCTTCTTGCTTGTGGTAATCATCATCATCGGTGGTTAACCGGTCGATCACATAATTAAGTGCGGCTGGGGTCTTTAACCGCACGGCGGTGGTGTTACAGTTTTGGGGGCCAGTCCGGGATCTTGTCACATTCAGAAAAAAAAAAAATCAGATTGAATTAAATTATAGCGCCCCGATTAAAATAGATCTACACATATGTGATCTATACAGCAAGGTTAAATAAAGTCAAACAATCGGAAAATCGAATTTAGACTGAGAAATATTTTAAAAAAAAAAAGAAAGAAAAAAAAAGTTTTTTTTTAAAAAACAAATGGGTTTTGTTTCAAATTAAGAATTTATATGTGTTATTATAAAAATATATATATAAAACCGACAAAATAGTGTTAAAAGAAAAAAGTGTTAAAATAAGGATTAGACGGCATAACCGTATATATGTAGTTATATAGTAGTTGTAGAGACAGTAGAATAGACTTAAGGTTTAGATAAAAATATAGAATAATAATAAAAGATCGCTTGGTGAGAGAGGGAAAGTGGAGCAAAAGACAACTGAATTTTATAAAAAGAGAGAAAGAGACGGGGTAAAATTTTCTAGGCACGATCTACATTATATAAATAAATAAAATCAAGAGAGGGAAAAGATTTTATTGTTTGAATAATAAAAGCTTGTGAGTTTAAGGGGATCTTTAAAGCAGCATAAACAAGTGAGTTAATGGATGAGGACGGGGCAGGCCAGCAAATGTACCTAATATGAAATAGCGTTGATAAACAGTATTGCATTTAATAATAATTGGGAGAAAAGAATTACTTAGTCAGTGATAACATTCATTTAGAGTCAATGCAAACGAGGTCGAAAGCAAAAATGGACGATCAACTTGCAACCACGAAAAGTACCAGTGAAGAACAAACGGAATTGTCCGGAGAAACAGATAGGGAAAGAGAAATAGAAACCAGTAGTGGAAATGAAATTGACATTAATGATGATAAACAAGAGCCGAAAGTTAGTATAGAAATTTATAATTTAATAAAAATGATGGAGAAAATGGGGGAGGATCAACGGCAGTTCATAAAGGAGATAAGGGAAAGAGATGAGCAGAGAGATGAAATAAATAAGAAAATGATAGAAGATCAGCAAAGGTTTATGAAGGAATTAAAGGAAGATAATAAAAAGATGGCAGACGAGTGGCAAAAACAGTTGGTTGACAAATTCGACATAAAAAATGAAGAGTTAAGTAAAAGGGTTGAAGAAACCTCAAATCAGATTTTTGTCACGAATGAAAGGCTAAACGGACAGGCTGAGTTACTAGAAAACTTAGAGCAGAGACTCACTGGAGAAGTAAATAATTTAGAACAAGAGGTTGTGATGAAAGTAGAGGGAAGGATGAGAAGCAGTTTCTTCTCTTAACCTAATTGTGCTGCCGTATTTGTATTACATTGAACACATCGAAATATCAGATGGATTGAAGTTTGGTTTGAGTGCGAACCTTTGGCCTAAGGTTAAACAAGGATTGAATATTTTCTTTTCAAATGCAAATCTATTTAGTCTATTCATACTCGACACTCTAAATAAAGATGCATTAAATTTAAGTTGGGTATAGATGCTTGCATGGGTTCATGACCGGTTGATTGTGTTTTTGGTTTTCATATTCGATCAAAATATATATAGAGATTTGATAAATACTGATACCTTACGGTGAGTATCTAAAATGTATTTATTCGGATTCTTTTCAGTTATTGGTGTTAATGCAAGAATCTTATGGTGAATGCTATTGGGTTACTTATAAATTTCCCTCTGCAATTGACGGTATCAATGATTTTGTATTTTGATCGTTTATGTTTATTTTGAAATGTTTTTGACCATGGAATCTATGTAACCGATCTATACTCAACATTTTAAACAAATCTGTGCGAACTAATAATAGTATAAAATTTAAAATGTAAATTAAAAATCTAAAATAAAAGTAAAAATAATGTTAAATGTTAAAGTAAACATATTAAAATAATAATGTTAAATCTTATATATATATGTGCGTAAATAAATTTTTGTATGTTAATTACTGGCAGTGGCTTATTTTATTTATTTTTTAATATTGAAATATAATTAGATATGATATTATTAAATCTCTGCTACTCCCTGAGCTAGTGACAAAGGCTAATGACCGGATATCAAAATATATAAATTAAATAAAAAAAAAATTTTTGACTTACGTATCTGCCTACTTTATAAATTTTCCTAGGTTCAAATGCCTAGATGGCGCCCTGTAGTGCAGATTACTTTAAAGTCCATTATCTGGATCGTTACAACTGGCGCCCAACATGGGGCCGATCTATTAATAAAAACCTTATATACCCTGAGTAAGATTTTTTTCAAAATGAAATATTTTTATCTGTTTACATAAGTCGTATACTTTAAATCTTATAAAAGCACTGCCAGAAAGAAATTGCACATATATTAAACACAAGAAAGTATAAATAATTTTAAACTGTATTTCATTAAAAAGAAAGCCAAAAGGTTGCAATTAATATGTTTTTTTTTGTTAATATATATTATGCTTTAACATGTTTAGGCATGCACAGCCACATAAGTTTATGATCAAAATGTGGTACCTTATGATAAGTACCATTGGGAATTTACTTCAGTGTAATCCTATTTAAGCATTTTAATCAGTTATAAATAAGTTGGTGGTATTTATAATTGTGCTGCAAATATACACATATAAATCCATTATCTTTCAAAATGTATTTAGTTCAATGCAACCTTCTTAAATAAATAATTTAAATAACTTGCTTGTCATGCCATGTGTAAAAATAAAATGTATATAAAAATAATAGAACTCTTGTGGGGAGGAGGTGTAGACGTGGATGGTCCTTAAGAAAATGATAGTCAACATTTTTTTTTTTATATAGTCTTTATACTATCCGAATGTTTTGTAAATTTTGTTAATCATGTACCGTAATTACTAACCCTAAGTAAAATATTTTTTTGTTCATTTTTTTAAGCAAGTTTACTGATATTTAAATTTAATATTTGTTAACTCATTCTTATCTTATGATGGCGGTTCATTTATTATATTATATATATTTATTGTGTGATTTATTAATGTTGTTTATTTTTAATTATATGCCAGTAAAACTTCAGCTTGATAATAATTTCCTTCATTGCATTTGCCTTGTTAAATAACATTATATTAATTTTTATAGTAATTCTTACCCATTAGAACTAATTGGATACAGTTCTATTAATTATTGAGTTGAAGGAGTTATACAATTTTTGCTATTTTTATTAATGGTTAATAATAATAAATTATTAGCTCAATTTCTAACCTATGCTCCTGGCCACTTTACTGAGTTTATAATATTCATTTATTGACATTAATAATATTAAAATGTTTTGCTAAAGGTTGATAAAGGGAATAAAGTGAACATATTCTAATTTAAATTTGTATTTCTGTTTTAATATTCAGGGAGAGCATGATGTTTGGGGCATGATTAATATGATTCTATAATTGCATTAAGTACTTTTTAGTTAAAGCTCGTTTGACTTTAATTCAACTTGGTCAGGTCATCACATAGAGCATTCTTTATATAAAATGGGTTTTATTAATTAAAAGATGATTACCATCATTTTTCCGAATGTTGCTGATGCAAGCCAGCTCCTGCTTCACAGGCTTGTCCTCGGTGATATTACTGTTCATTAAATTACATAGGAAGAAAGTACTTCCTCACTTGCTCATTTTATATTTGGAACACCAAAGGTTCGAGGCTACGACTCAACCTGGTTTTTCATGTTCGATGGATCCTTCATATAGGGCATCAAAGACTTGTCATATACATGCACCCTGCTATTTTCTCAAATCACAGACAAGCCATTATTTTTCATATTTATTCTTATAGCTCATAAGTCGTCAGTACCATTTATTTCTCAGTTCCAGTAAAGCCCACTCTCATGCTTGTAAATCGTGATGAATTGATTTTATTAAAGTCGAACAAATTCATATTTATTTATAATTAAGTAAGTTTTCTATTAAATATTAAAGTTATGCCCTAAACACGTATCTTGCTTTTTGTGAATTGATTTACGAATGTGAAAATAAATCTCACATTCTTATTTTTAGAATTTGAATCATAATTTCTGTCACAGCCAAATACCTTTATCTACTTTTACTTCCTCATCGGGGCATAGACATATATATATTTCTCCTAGAATATTGCGTAATCGTATTGGCATATAATAAGGACTGCCATTCTTATTGTAAATATAAATTTCGTTTAAAGACTAGAGATAATCTATATCATAATCTAAAAGTTGAACAAAATTATTATTATTATTAAACATTTTATTAACACATTTGGTTTTTAACTTTCTTTCTTATTCAATAATTATTTTTAATATTAATGCTCGCTGTCTGTATTGGCAACCCGGACACATAAATATATGAGTTGACTTATAAAGATTCTTAGTTATTTTATTATACTTCATTAGAGTTAAATCAGGGGTCTCATTAATCATCATCATCCATTGAGCTAGTTCCTTGGTGCATAGTCATGTACCATCGATATATGTCATCCATTGATTTGATCTGAGCTCGTGAGTTGGGTTTGAATTCAGTTTGAACCACCTGAGTTTAAATCTGACTTTGAGTTTGGGTTTGTTGATGTGTTGGCTTCTTTTTGATGGTACATGGTTATGTTTTTGGCACCCAATGTGCCAGTTGTAATGATACGGATAATGGACTTTAACGTAATCTGCACGACAGTGCACCATCTAGGCATTTGAACCTAGAAAAATTTATAAAGTAGGCAGATACATAAGTCAAAAAATTTTTTATTTTATTTTATTTATATATTTTGATATCCGGTCATTAGCCCATGTCACTAGTTCAGGGAGTAGCAGAGATTTAATAATATCATATTTTATCTAATTATATTTCAATATTAAAAAATAAATAAAATAAGCCACTGCCAGTAACTAACATGCAAAAATTTATTTACACACATATATATATATATATATATATATAAGATTTAACATTATTATTGTAATATGTTTATTTTAACATTTAACATTATTTTTACTTTTATTTTAGATTTTTAATTTACATTTTAAATTTTATACTATTATTAGTTCGCACAGATTTGTTTAAAAATGTTGAGTATAGATCGGTTACATAGATTCCACGGTCAAAAACATTTCAAAATAAACATAAATGATCAAAATACAAAATCATTGATACCATCAATTGCAGAGGGAAATTTATAAGTAACCCAATAGCATTCACCATAAGATGCTTGCATTAACACCAATAACTTAAAAGACATCCGAATAAATACATTTTAGATACTCACCGTAAGGTATCAGTATTTACCGAATGTCTATATATATTTTGATCGAATATGAAAACCAAAAACATAATCAACCAGTCACGAACCCATGCAAGCGTCTATACCCAACTTAAATTTAATGCATCTTTATTTAGAGTGTCGAGTATGAATAGACTACATAGATTTGCATTTGAAAAGAAAATATTCAATCCTTGTTTAACCTTAGGCCAAAGGTTCACAATCAAACCAAACTTCAATCCATCTGATATATCGATGTGTTCAATGTAATATGAATACGGCCGCACAATTAGGTTAAGAGAAGAAACTGCTTCTCATCAGATAGGAATATTACATCTATCAGGCAAGAAGAGTAATAAAAAAACTCCATCAAAAGGAACAGTGTTCTACATCTTATAATCCCTCCCATAGGCAAAACGGAAGTGTGTGGTGTATAATAGCGATTCTGCCCATAGCGAATCTCGTACTACATCTACTAATTACACCAATATATCCAATCCATTGACCTAATTCAACTATGAAACGAATAACCTAAGACTACCCTCCTTTAATATAACTTTACAAATCTATATAGCCATTCAGGCCCGACTTAAGTTTAATATTTATATAACTAGTTTAATGAAAAACAGAAATCATTATAAAACTTAAGGAACAAATAAATAAATAAATGGAAAAGATTTTACAAAAGAAATACATTAAATAAAATTATAACTTATTAATAAATTATGTTGGTCAGATAGGATTCTATTTCTCAATTATTTTAAATATGGAAAGTTTTTAATTTAATGTTCATTAATTATATAGTTCTTATGGTTTAAAACAGTTCATCTTTATCTGTTGCTTGCCATTTGAACATGAATTCCCATGCTGTCCTAAGAAGATTGGTTGAATTAGCCATTGTTTTTTTATTTATTTATCCGGAGGTCTTTTAGTTTAGTTGGTCCTTAATGTAGAAAAAAAACGATGTCATTTCTCTTTTTTTTTTAACAAAACTGAAGGGATTGAAGAGTGTGTCTTTTCAAACCCTTCTCCTTCAACTCCACACTAACACATATCTGTCCACTCGTAATAACCAATTAATTCTTTTATTTTCAAACCTTTCCTTTTATAATAATTTTGTGGATTAACTCAACATTACGTCACGATGGTGAAAACCTTTTCGTTGAGGTCCGATTTCCCAATGGATTTCTTTCATTTGCTAAAAGTTTCTATTGTTTTCCTATCTGACCGATGCTTATACATTTAAATGACCAAAGGCTAGTTTACTAATTAAAATAATCATTTCCATTTTACAAAAGATTAATTAATTTGTTTTCAAACTTAAACATATATTTTTATCTCTAAATCTTTTCTGAAAATTTAGTTTTAAACTACTTTTTTTAAAATAAAGTTTTATTTTAATCATTATTTGTCTGTGTGATTATATATATATGCAAGTTTAAGATGATTTTTTAATCTTCAGTTTTTAATTCTTAAAAAAGAAATTTTTATTTACAAACTTTTTTTTTATGTTTACTAATAAAAAATAATGTAACGTACGTATGTGCCCATTACAATATATACAGATCTAATCACAACTGATCCAGGCACACTGAATAAGACCAGGTATCATCTCATACCCAAAGATTCCAAGTCCAATCACTCAATTGAATACATGTATATCTCAGATCTCACAATTATAAGATCAAAATAGTGCTAATGCTATGGGAGTAGACTCACACCAGGTGGATCCACAATAGTCATGCACATCCCAATTGTTACATCCAATTCTACACCAGAAACAAATCAAAGTACCATTAATTTAAAATATCAGCATATGTAAACAAACAAAGCACAATTAACAAGATATAAAACATTAGTACATATCATGCAAGCACTTGAGGCCAGTTCTATGAGTGGAAAATATAGAGGAAGTGCTTGCATGATATGTACTAATGTTTTATATCTTGTTAAGACTACCTAAGTAGCCAAAAATAAAATGACAACCAAAGAGAATCAAAACAAAGGAACTTGATACTTCACATCTAATAATCAATCCCCCACCAGAAGAGATTATACCAATAAATCTAGCTTGCAATATAATTGACTTATGTCTACCAACACAGGATGGATATGCCTGCTATCAACAGGCAACACAGAATAATGCAGATACCATAACTGATCTCTCACTAGAATATTACACCCAGATGTGGGTAGGTCACATTTCTATACATATGTACAGACACACCACATAATAATCTGTTAGAAGTATCCACTTGCCAAACAGAATTCCATCACATGACAGGTCCTATGATCAA